>SJYQ01000465.1:194622-302565 GCA_006410935.1 Redunca redunca
TAATTTTATAGATACATATATAATTTATAAATAAATATACATATATCAGGAGACATTTTTATTTAGAGGAGTATATGGTCAGAATTGCTCAGAGACTAATATAATCCAGCTTCTGAATATTAAAGGCTTTTCCAACATTATAACTTTACTTTTTCAAGTAGATTTCCTGAAACATACTCTCAGCTTTGTTTCGGTATTCTATTCTATTGCATCTATCTCCTGGAGTTTGCTCAAATTCATGTCAACTGAATCAGTGATGCTATCTAACCATCTCATCCTCTGCCACCCTTTTCTCCCTTTTGCCTTCAATCTTTCTAAACAACCCTGGTGGCTCAGAGGGTAAAGCGTCTCCCTGCAATGCAGGAGACCTGGGTTCGATCCCTGGGTCAGGAAGATCCCCTGGAGAAGGAAATGGCAACCCACTCCAGTACTCTTGCCTGGAAAATCCCATGGACAGAGGAGCCTGGTAGACTACAGTCCATGGGATCGCAAAGAGTCGGACACAACTGAGCGACTTCACTTCACCATAATACAGTATTGTAAAGTAAACTAAAGTTAAAATAAAAATTAAAAAAAATAAAATAAAAGAGTTTAGATTCTGATTCTGTTATTCTGTCTCTTCCTTAGGTAATCAAATATTAAATCTAAAACCTTAACTCAAAAGAGAATAGGTACACACACACACATGCACAATGCATATATACATAGACATATATATATATACAAAAAATACCACCAGACCTTAACCAAAAGTTAGCTGGATCTTCAGCAGGTCACCAGGCCCCTTGAGCTTCAAGTAAATTTTAGTACAAATTTCAGCAAGTAAACCAGAATATTCTTTATTCCCTTCAGACATTTTAACTGACTCCAAGAACCACCCAAACTACATCCAAAAACTCCATTTCTCTACAGTCTGCATTTATGTCTTTTCCCTAAGATATCACCCCCCATGATTATAATCATGGGGATTCTCCTTTATTCAACAGCAGTTGGATAAAACATATCCTTCATAAAGACTGGAAATACACATATATGGGTGTAATTTAGATATTTATCCTGTTTATATTAATGTTTATGAACACTTATTTATATATAAATACATATTTATGAACATATAGCCAACTCATTGGAAAAGTCCCTGATGATGGGAAAGATTGAGGACAGGAGTAGAAGTGGGTGACAGAGGACGAGATGGTTGGGTGGCATCATCAACTCAATAGACATGAGTGTGCACAAACTCCAGGAGATGGTGAAGGACAGGGGAGCCTGGTGTGCTGCAGTTCATAGAACTGCAGAGTTGACTTAGTGACTGAACAATAACCACATTGTTTATCTAAATGATTATAATCTATCATTTATATATATTTATAAAGATAAATATACATAAATAAAATATACGTATTATTTGTAAAAATATATGTGAACAATAACAGATTTATGAAAATTTACCTGAAAAAGATGAATCATTGCCTTATAAAGATCAATTCCACCAGCACCATTGTATTTCACAGGGTATTAAACGTACTGTAGAAAGTTTATTTTTTCTACACAGTTGATCTGTTCTGAATTCAGCCAATATTTTCTCACTTGAGTTAAAAACAATAAAACATTGGTCATCGTCCTTGAGTCTTTGATGGTGTCCTTTCCTTAATGACTCTTTTGTGTTGTGCTATAAAATAGCTATGGTGCACTTTATCATATAAAATATGATATAAATCAAACAAAGTTTGGCTAAATATGAGTGTTAGATACTTCAGTTATAAAATAAAGATCATTAATTTTCCTGACTAGTGGAGGAGAGATTGGAAGTCTCTTTGACTTTCATATTTAATGCAGATAGAATTCAACAATCAATCAAGAGAAAACTTTGTGTATATGGAGTTTGAGTACACTGTGGACACAATGAAATGAAACATGAAGACAGGAATATGCACACTCACTAGAGCTAATAAATTGTCAAGTAGATTACATTGTATAATGATCATTAATTAAAATAAAGAAAATAAATTTGAGGTCTGGATAGCATTGACACAGGAAAAACTTTCATCTCAGATACACTTTGAAAAGACTCCAAGGCAAATGTCATGTCCTAAATTATCATGTAGATGAAAGTCAATGCATACCTGTCTCGAGACTAGCTTCCCCAAGCTCACTCACACACATATTTGCAGACACCCAGCACCTGTGACCCACACCTGAACACAACATCCCACATGGAGCACGTGGACGGGTCATATTTGCACACATATATTTTCCAATATAAATTTACCCATCTGAGATTCTAGAAGATTCCTAAGTTTCTAGTCCTTGAGATCGCACTTTCTGACTTCATTTTAGTGAATCTTCTGATAATAAAACATCCTGGTTTTTGCTACAGTTAAGACCAATAGCTCAGTTGGTAAAGAATCTGCCTGCAATGCAAGAGACCCTGGTTTGATTTCTGGGTTGGGACCGCTGGGGAAGGAATAGGCTACCCACTCCAGTGTTCTTGGACTTCCCTTGTGGCTCAGTTGGTAAAGAATCTGCCTGCAATGTGGGAGACCTGGGTTGGGAAGATCCCCTGGAGAAGGCAAAGGCTGTCCACTTCAGTATTCTGACCTGGAGAATCCCATGATCTGTATAGTCCATAGAGGTACAAGGAGTCAGACACAACTGAGTGACTTTCACTTTCAAAAGGCTAAGGAAATGTGAGTACATGTGTGATTATTTCTTAAAACTGAGTTTGAGTGAATAAATGAATAAAAAGGAAAACAGAAGAAGAGGTTTGGTTTTGTACCTAATACTTCCACCTTAAGATCAATAATTTATTAAATCACTCTTGTTGACATTGTGAGTTGTATAAAAGGATAAAGGGGATAAGAGGACTTTTGCTTTCTTGTCTGGACTATTCTGTTTCCCAGTGTGAAAGCACATGAGAAATAAATGGGCTCTAATCACTCCTTAAACTAGACACTTGATCCAAAGAATAAATTAGAATCCTTCAGACAACCTAAAAATAGATGTTTTTCTCTAAGCTTTATGAGATTAATTTAGGCCTAGAATTGAATTTTTGCTGATCACCAAAACCTGTTCTTAAACCTAAAACCTTGTGACTAATAGCAAATAAGGAACTCAATATTGTGATAGTCTTAAACTGACTATTCATTCACAGAAAAATAACATAAAAATAATCTATACCCTTATCTGAATTAATCATCAGTTTGAATAAAGTACTGACTTTTTCTTAATTGAGAAGTAAAATAACTTTTGTTGTTATTGTTTAGTGTCATGTCCGACTCTCGTGACCCCATAGACTGTAGCCCTCCAGGCTCCTCTGTCCATGGGATTCTCCAGGCAAGAATACCAGAGGGGTTGCCATTTCTTCCCGCAGGGGATTTTCCTGACCCAGGGATCCAATCAGAGTCTCCTTCATTGGCACGTGATTCCTTAGCACTGAGCCACCAGGAAAGCTCAAAAAATAACTTTTATCTATGTGAAAACACAATATTTCACATTGGTGGTCTTAGAAGTATAACTAGACTGAGATATACACAACTTTTTAAAATCCTGGGTTTTTTTTTTTTTTTTTTAATCTTTTATAGAAGCAAAATAGGAAGTAACACTCTTCAGCATTCTGGAAAAAATAAAAGAAACTGCTGTGGAGGACTGAGGGTAAAAATAATCTTTTCCACTTATAAACATGGAGATTGCTTTCCACTTGGGTAAAGGGGACTGCATTACCTTCGTGTTCAAACACTGAGTCCCCAGAGAGGCTGAAGCAGTTATTCACAGTCCTGGGGCAGAAGTGTGGACACAAGCAGAGCTGGATGAAGACTGATGGGGAACCCAGCTCACCACCTGCACTGCCACCTCTTTGTCTGGCCCTTAGAATTGCACCAGTCTTCCCTGGTGCAATAAAGAATAAAGTAATAAAAGAATCTGTCTGTAATGAAGGAGACGCAGGTTCAATCCCCAGGTGGGGAAGATCCCCCAGAGAAGGAAGTGACAACCCACTCCAGTATCCTTGCCTGGAAAATCTACAGACAGTCTACAGGCAGCCTACAGTCCATGGGCTCACAAAGAGTCCGACGCAACTGAGCAAACACCCACATACATTAAAAATGCAGCTGCACTTTGGGAGTCAACACAAAGTTGCATGCCTGACACCCTCAAATGGCATTTCCAGATCTCCAGAACTTCTGTAATCAACTGGCAAAGTCTGTTTGTTTACATGTGAGGATGGAAGCAGAAGCCTTAGGAAAGTGGGTTTGGCTCTTGGGAATAAATAATATCACATGTGTTATGACTTCAATTATTAGTTTGGGGGAGTGCATTAAATTTGTGAATTTTGCAACATGGCTACTGGGGCTTTAATAATCAGAGACCCTGTAAAATCTGATTTGGAAGTATTTCATCTTATAATACGTTTCCTCTTGGAGAGACAGGATTGCAAGCAGAATACATTAAGACTTTGCTTGGCTGGCAATGCATTTATTCGATAGACTGGTGTATGTGGTTCTGGGTATCACTGTCTCTTTTCAAAAAGATGAAGTGATCCTATGACATTCTTCACATCTACTGAATTCCACCCAAACTGTGTTAGTCAGATGATCAAGGCTGTTTGGGATTAAGGTTGACCTGAAGCAAACTGTTCCCTAAAGAAACCTCTCTCGTCTATAGCACCCGTTTCTACTGTGCTTCCTGTTCTCAGGGAAAAGGTAAGCAAAATCAATGATTTGGCTCAATTCATCTCCTGACAGTATTTGAGTCTGATCTTAAATCCCTGGTGGTTCAGAGGGTAAAGAATCCACCTGCAATGCAGGAATCCAGGGTTTGATCCCTGGGTCAGGAAGATCACCTGGAGAAGGAAATGGTAACTCAACTTCAGTATTCTTACCTGGAGAATCCCAAGGACAGAGGAGTCTGGCAGGCTACAGTCCATGGGGTTACAAAGAGTCACACACAACTGAATGACTTTCACTTTCACTTTTCATCACCTGACAGTGTTTGAGTCTGATTTTAAATGAAGGGTGATGGCTCAGTGTGGGGTGGACAGGTGGTGGAGAACATGTGTGCACACCCCTCCCGACAGCCTCTGGGGCAGGCCCTGCAGCGTGAGTACGGTGGAGCTCTGGCCACTCCCATGCCCAAGAGGCTGAGGTGCCACCTCACAGAGGGCCCAGGGGACAGTGATGGAGGCTGGCAGTCTAGTCCCCATGTGTCAGCCCCTCCCTGCCAGAGATAAAGGCCAGGGGAGTTCATGTGAAGGATGAAAAAAGAGTCAAGACATCTGGGGAAATGGAAACCAGTCACTGTCTTATAGATTTCAAAACAAAATCTCCCTAACTGATGAAATGAAAATTAGGTTTATTGGGAAGAAAGACATGGGAAAAGAAAACTATCAACCATCCTGTTATTAACATGAATCAGTTCAGCTTAATTCAGTCGCTCAGTCATGTCCGACTCCTTGTGACCCCATGGACTGCAGCACGCCAGGCCTCCTTGTCCATCGCTAACTCCCAGAGTTTACTCAAACTCATGTCCATTGAGTTGGTGATGGATGCTATCCAACCTTCTCATCCTCTGTCTTCCCCTTCTCCTCCTGCCTTCAATCTTTCCCAGCATTAGGGTCTCTTCCAAATGAGTCAGTTCTTCGCATCAGGTGGCCAAAGTATTGGAGTTTCAGCTTCAGCATCAGTCCTTCCAATGAAAATTTAGGACTGATTTCCTTTAGGATGGACTGGTTGGATCTCCTTGCTGTCCAAGGGACTTTCAAGAGTCTTCTCCAACACCACAGTTCAAAAGCATCAATTCTTTGGACTTAGTTTTCTTGGACATGACTGAAGCAACTTAGCAGCAGCAGCAGCAGTTTTTTTTTTTTTTTGTAGTCCAACTATCACATCCATACATGACTACTGGAAAAACCATAGTTTGACTAGACAGAATATTTTGAGTTAAAAAATGAAGATGGTAGGTTTTCATCCATGTAAAGACTCAAAATTCTATCAGCATTTGCATCACTAACCATCAAACTTCCATATTCTTACAGGTGATGAGTCTAAATTTTAAAATCAATTATTAAATTATTGAAAAGGATCAAAGGGAAAAGACAAGATAAAACAAGAGGTCTAAATAGTGTGCAATCATCATTACTAATTTGTTGTTCAGTCACTAAGTCATGTCTGACCTTGTAAACCAGTGAATTGTAGCACACCAGGCTTCCCTGTCCTTCACTATCTCTCAGGGTTTGCTCAAACTCACGTACATTGAGTCGGTGATGCCATCAAACTATTCCACCCTCTGTCACTCCCTTCTCCTCCTGCCCTCACTCTTTCCCAGCATCACAGTCTTTTCTGTTGAGTCAGCTCTTTGCATCAGGTGGCCAAAGTATTGGAGCTTCAGCTTCAACATCAGTCCTTCCATTGAATATCCAGGGTTGATTTCCTTTAGAATTGACTGGTTTGATCTCCTTGCAGTCCAATGGACTCTCAAGAGTTTTCTCCAGCTTAATTATTACTATTAATAACTCACTTTAATAGCAAGATTATTTCTCTTACTATAATTGTCACAACTGACATTTATTAAAGTGCTTTCTGAGTTCATAGTAAGAGCTGAAAGACCATTAGCTGAAAATATGTTTAAAAGGACAACTCATAAAAACACAAAACAAAACAAAAAACTCAAGTCATTGTTTCTCTGCCTCTTCCACGTCCTAAATGCCCTCCCCACTGGAGTCTCCTGTGAGCTTTCTTGGCAGACTACGCTAATGGTGGACCCCTCAGAGTTCACTGCAGGAGTTGACACACGATGCTAACGATTACCTGGCAGGGGTGCTGGGAAAATTAATTAGAGCTTGTGAAATGCTCTGAAGATTTAAAAGAACTTTAGATGTAAATGCACATCATTATCATTCCCCAAGTGGACTAATTTATTCATTAGACAGTAAGTCGATGGATGTTCTGGTCTCCAAGAGCCATAGCCATTTGTAGATGACTTCCCTGAACCAAGGCTCTCCTATGAAGATTCAACATCCACAGCTTTATTCTCTCTTTTAAAGAGCAGTCATTCTGCAGCCAATAGCACTTAAAAGTGCGTGTGAAGTTCCTGTCAGGTGATGCGCTTCATGCTCCATTCTTTGAGCTCCATGTGCTGGAGTCTGTGTGCAGGATGCCTGGGGACCCAGGAGATGACCTGACAGAACACAAGAGAAGATACTTAAAGACCTGTGCTCATGCAGCCTATGATCTAGGAGGAAGGATTTGGCAAGTAATTATTTATAATTCTCCCATCATTTTGGAAAGTGCTTCTCCGATGGCTCAGCAGTAGAGAATCTACCTGCCAGAGCAGGAGACAAAAGAGACTCAAGTTCTATCTTTGGGTCAGGAAGATCCTCTGGAGGAGAAAAGGGAAACCCAGTCCAGTATTTTTGCTGGAAAATCCCATGGACAGAGAAGCCTGGTAAGCTACAGTCCGTGGGGTTGCAAAGTTGAACATGATTAAGCATGCATGCATCATGTTAGGAACCACATCAGTAGAACCAACTCGGTGCTATTGGAAGCAAGAAAAAGAGTTCATTCATTGCCAGAGACCATTCTACATAGAATCTGAGAAGGATCTGGATCAATTAGAGAGATGATTGTGAAGAAGAACAGTGGATTGAATTTAACAAAGGACCAGGAGCCCAGGAAGCCCAGACTGGGTACCAGGAAAGATGAGGAGCTTGGGTTAGCTAAATTTTCCAGGATAGGCTTTCAGTTCAGTTAAGCCACTCAGTCGTGTCCAACTCTTTGCAACTCCATGGACTGCAGCACGCCAGACTCCCCTATCCATCACCAACTCCGGAACTTGCTCAAACTCATGTCCATCAAATTGGTGATGCCATCCAACCATCTCATCCTCTGTTGTCCCCTCCTTCTCCTGCCTTCAATCTTTCCCAGCTTCACAGTCTTTTCTAATGTGTCAGTCCTTCACATCAGATGATCAAAGTATTGGAGATTCAGCTTCAGCCTCAGTCCTTCCAGTGAATATTCAGAACTGATTTCCTTTAGGATGGACTTCTTGGATCTCCTTGCAGTCCAAGGGACTCTCAAGAGTCTTCTCCAACACCACAGTTCAAAAGCATCAATTCTTCGGCTCTTAGCTTTCTTTATGGTCCAACTCTCACATCCATACACGACTACTGGGAAAACCATAGTTTTGACTATACGGATTTTTGTCAGCAAAGTAATGTCTCTGTTTTTTAATATGCTGTCTAGGTTGGTTATAGCTTTTCTTCCAAGGAACAAGTGTCTTTTAATTTCATGGCTGCAGTCATCATTTGCAGTGGTTTGGAACCCAAGGAAATAAAGTCTGTCACTGTTTCCATTGTTTCCCCACTTATTTGCCATAAAGGGATGGGACCAGATGCCATGATCTTTGTTTTCTGAATGTTGAGTTTTAAGCCAGCTTTTTCACTATCCTCTTTCACTTTCATTAAGAGGTTCTTTAGTTCCTCTTTACTTTCTGCCATAAGCCTGAAGTTATTGACATTTCTCCTGGCAATCTTGATTCCAGCTTGTGCTTCATCCAGTCTGGCATTTCACATGATGCACTCTGCATATAATTAAATAAGCATGGTGATGATATACAGCTTTGACATACTCCTTTTCCAATTTTGAACAATCTGTTCAAATTTCTGTTTCATGTCCAGTTCTAACTAATGTTTTTTGACCTGCATACAGGTTTCTCAGGAGGCAGGTCAGGTGGTCTGGTATTCCCATCTCTTGAAGAATTTTCCACAGTTTGTTGTGATACACACAGTCAAAGGCTTTAGCATAGTCAATGAAGCAGAAGCAGCTGTTTTTTGTTTGTTTGCTTGTTTTAATCTCTTGCTTTTCCAATGATCCAACGGATGTTGGCAATGTTATCTCTGGTTCCTCTGCCTTTTCTAAATCCAGTTTGAACATCTGAAAGTTCTTAGTTCACATACTGTTGAAGCCTGGCTTGGAGAATTTTGAGCATTACTTTCCTACCTTGTGAGATGAGTACAATTGTGTGGTAGTTTGAATGTTATTTGGCATTGTCTTTCTTTGAGATTGGAATGAAAACTGACATTTTCCAGTCCTGTGGCCACTGCTGAGTTTTCCAAATTTGCTAGCATTTTGACTGTAGCACTCTCACAGCATCACCTTTTAGGATTCAAAATAGCTCAACTGGAATTCCATCACCTCCACTAGCTTTTTTCATAGTGATGCTTCCTAAGGCCCACTTGACTTCTCACTCTAGGATGTCTCGCTCCAGGTGAGTGATCACACCATCGTGGTTACCTGGGTCATTAAGATCTTTTTTTTATACAGTTCTTCTGTGTATTCTTGCCACCTCTTCTTAATATCTTCTGCTTCTATTAGGTCTATACCATTTAGAGAGGCTTTGGGTTTTGCAGAGCTGAATGTGGTGACCAGTATTAGCATCAGGATAATCAATATCATTAGGAACAGCAGCAGATTTTAGAAAATTAACCAGAAGTGCTATGAAATGAATTAATTTGAGGAGACAGTGATTAGAGATGGGAAGATGGGTTAGAAAGATACTGAATCAATTATTTTTTCAATTGCTGATTCATTTCATTTCTTGAGGAAATCAATGTTTATCACTGGCCCACTGTGTCTAAAGCTCATGAGAAGACCTGTGGATTGAGAGATAAATTAGGACAGGAGAACACATGCCAGAGGCAGATCCCAGGGTCCTCCCCAAGGCTGCACAACAGGTATAAAAACAAGGAATGTTACAGAGTTTGAGATGGACACTTACCTTTTACAGTTAAATGTCAGTTGGGGAGGGAGACCGGTGGGCTGAGCCCATAGTCACTCCCAAGCTGAATGTGAGTGTAAAAGGATGACATCCATCTGAAAGCAGGAACTTGCTAGAGGCATCCGCAGCTCTGGCAAGGGCAAGGAGGGATTTGAGAGAAGGGAGAGAAACTGTTCTTGCTTTATTACTATTTGCGGGGCCTTGAAGGGGGAGAGGAAGAGATCAGCTTGGAGGTGGAAACAGAGGCCAGTCCCTGAGAGTTTCCGCCTGAAAGCAGTAGATTCTGAGCAAAGGAAGATGACCACGGGCAGTACTATGAGATAGGAATTTTAGAAACGTTTCCGTGGTGACAAAAAAGGGAGTGAGCAGTCAAGATGATTTAAAGTGTATTTATATGTGGAATCCAAAATATGACACCAGTGAACTTAAGTACAGATTCACAGACATAGAAAATAGACTTGTGGTTGCCAAGGGGAAGTGAGGGTAGGCAGGGAAGGGCTGGGAATCTGGGATTAGCAGACACTAAGAATCATAGAGATTGCAGCCATGGAATTAAAAGACACTTACTCCTTGGAAGGAAAGTTATGACCAACCTAGATAGCATATTCAAAAGCAGAGAGATTACTTTTGCCAACAAAGGTCCGTCTAGTCAAGGCTATGGTTTTTCCAGTGGTCACGTATGGATGTGAGAGTTGGACTATAGAGAAAGCTGAGTGCCAAAAAATTGATGCTTTTGAACTGTGGTGTTGGAGAAGACTCTTGCAAGTCCTTTGGACTGCAAGGAGATCCAACCAGTCTATCCTAAATCAGTCCTGGGTGTTCATTGGAAGGACTGATGTTCAAGCTGAAACTCCAATACTTTGGTCACCTCACGCAAAGAGTTGACTCATTGGAAAAGACCGTGATGCTGGGAGGGATTAGGACCAGGAAGAGAAGGGGACGACAGAGGATGAGACGGCTGGATGGCATCACCGACTCGATGGACATGGGTTTGGGTGAACTCCGGGAGTTGGTGATGGACAGGGAGGCCTGGCGTGCTGTGATTCATTGGGTCACAAAGAGTCAGACACGACTGAGCGACTGAACTGAACTGAACTGAACGATCATATATAGAATGTATTAACAATAAGGTTCTACTGCATAGCACAGGGAACTGTATCCAGTCTCCTGGGGTAAACCATAACGGAAAAGAATGTGTACATGTATAAAACTGAGTCACTTTGCTGTACAGCAGAGACTGGCACAGCACTGTAAATCCAATAAAAATAAATAGAAATGTATTTATGTATAGTGTTATAAATTCTGCTGAGATAGCACACCTGCACAATTGACTGCATACATCTTACGAATGATGTGTCGACTTTGACACATGTATAAGAGTGTCTCCACCAACCAGACAAGCAGAGTGAACCCAGGACTCAGAGCCCTGCCTCATGTCTTTCTGGTCCATGCCCTTCCCCCTAAGATCCATATCTGCTGCTCTGACGTCTAGTCTTCATACCTGACTGGAGTGTCATGTAAATGTAGTAACCTGTACATATTATTTTAAGCCTGGCTTCTTAGGTCTCAGTCAGTGACACTTGAGAGTTTACCTGTGCTTGTAGCAGTAATTCTCTTTCTTTGTCTTATTTTAAGAGAAACCATCATTTTGTAATCTATTGTTCTGTTGAATATTTTTGTTACAGTATTTCCATTTGGGAGCTGTTGTCAATAAAGCTGCGACAAATATTTTTGGTTCTATCTTTTGGTGGGCGAATAAGATCATTTTTCTTGGGTGTAAAACTAGGAATGAATTTGCCAGATTATAAAATAAGCAAAGGTTCAGGTTTAAATAAATAGATAGTTAACTAAAATAGTTCAATAAAGTTACACCTTCACCAGCCACGTGTGAAAATTCTGCATCGTTGTAAACGCTGGATATTGACCATTTTCTGTTATTCTAGCTCAGGGGTATTGATGCCCATCTCTTCTCTGGGCTGCAGTTTGCGTCTCCCTGGCGAGTTACTGTGCTGAACACGTGTTCTTATGCTAACTGGCCATTTGGGCATCTCCTTTCTAGAGAGTCTACTCAAACCTCTGTTTGTCTTTTTCATATTGACTTCGCAATCTACAATGTGGCCACAATTGTTAGGAAAGATACTATGAATACATCCTTTCAGGCTGTGACTTGTCTTTTTTAACTCTCTTTTTAGTGGTGTTAGTCTCTCAGTCATGTCCAGCCCTGTGACCCTGTGGACTGTAGCCTGCCAGAGTCCTCTGTCCGTGGAATTATCCCAGCAAGAATACTGGAGTTTGTTGCTATTCCCTTCTCCAGGGGATTTTCCTTGATTCAGGGATCGAACACAGGTCTCCTGCATTGCAGGTAGATTCTTTGCCATCTGAGCCACCAGGGAAGCCCAAGATTTTATTACTATTATTGGCCAGACCACACAGCATGTAGGATCTCAGCTTCCTAATCAGGGGTGGAACCTGAGCTGCCTGCAGGGGAAGCCTGGAGTCTTAACCTCCGGACAGCCAGAGAAATCCCGTAAATCTCTTAAGTATCTTTTTAGGAACAAAATTTCTTAATTTTAACAGTGTCCACTATGAGTCCTTTTTTGGTCTTATTTAAGATCAGGAAAGTGTGGCAGTATTTTCTTACACTGTCTTCTAGAAACAATATGGCTTTACCTTGACCATTTTAGTCTGTACTTCATCTAATTAATAATGAGTCAATTAATATTTAACTTTCCTGTGAGGCATGGATTGAGTTTTAAGTTCTCCCATATGGAAAACCATTTCTTCTAATGCTCATAGAAGAGCATCATTTTCCCTCTTTGAGGTATTCAACTGTCTAGGAAAGAATTAATTAGGATCTGCACTTAGCAAGTGCTCATCAAAATGGGAAGAGTGGAGCACACTGGATCAGTGAGGGAGACTAACGGCACTACATTAATGATTCAGTGCCAGCTTTGAGAGGGATAGAGGGATAGAGGGTGGCTGTGGAGGGAATGTGTTGCCTACAAAGAAGAAAAGGATCAGGGCCAAGCTGGGCCAACAGGACAGCCTCTGCAACACGTTAACCTGAAGCTGCAGATAGGCTGTATGTTCGGATGGCTATCTGCCAGGAGAGTTAACAACGCAGTTGAAAGGCACCCAAAACAGGCACTGACTGGGGATCAAGCCAACCAACTCACAGAACTGCAAGGAGGACGTTGGTCTAAGGGAGACATGGCTGTCAACCCAAACAAGCTCCCTGACAGTTCAGGTGTTCAGGACCAGTAATGAGCAGCTGAATAAAGCATCGCAGAGACAGTAAACAGAGACCTTTCCAAGGTCATGCAGACCTGCACTCACATAGATTACATTTTCTATGAGTGGCAGCAGCATCTAATCTGATGTGGGCAAGTGCATCATGTGGATGAAGCAATGCAGTCAAATAAACGATTAAATAAAAGAACGAGAAGTTCAATTCCACTTTCACTCCTCCAATAAATACTTTTTAATTAATCCCTGACTTTTTCAATTTTTATCTATACTTTCAAATTCCATTTACACAAAGTGTCATAATCAGAGCTGACTTACAGAGTGCTTGGCTCTATCTTTCAACAAATAATTATATACCTTTTATATATCTGAATTAAACAGCACACTCCTAGGTTTTCTGTTAAGAAAGCATAGTATTCTGTCCAAAAGNGGTGAAAGAAATAAGCTAACTCATTGGGAGCGTCAGTGACTAACCTCTGTAGACTTGCTAGGTTGATGGCCTCCTGCTCACTCAGGGCCCCACTTAACTCTTGAGTGTGGAAAGTCACCAGGACTTAATCGACATTTTAATTTCTTCTTTGGATTTCCAGCTGATTCCTCCTTGGCATCAGTGTATGTTTTCCTTGGAACCAGTAAAATCCTTACTTGTTCTCAAGCCTTTGATGTCAGTAAATGCTCTAAAAATTATTATTTCAATTTTTAAAGCATTTTTCTTAGTAGCAGGAGCAGGGAAATGAAGCCTGCTTGGAACACATCAAAACAACAACTAAGTTGGTGAGGGACCCTGGGCATCCGCAGAGCTGGTGATCTGCTGAGTGAGCTGTGGACTCAAACTGGTGTGTTCGTGAGGAGACAGAGGGGTATCAACTGAAAATATGGAACACATGAGGTCCTTGATCTGAGTCTAACATTTTCCTTACGCTGGTATTTACACTTACAAGAAGAAACACTATGAACTGGAACAATTACCTGCAAATATTGCCTCCTTTCAGAGTTAATAAACATGTCATTTTTGCAGGCACACTGAAATAAACCATGTGTACAAACTGCTGGAAAAAGCTGTAATGACCTGTTTTTCCTTCACCTCAGTTTTGGGGCTGATTGCATCAAATATTCAGCATTATTCTCTCCTTAAAATGCAGCTGCTTCCTACAAGTGGTATTTCCTACAAGTGGTATTTCCTACAAGTGAGCATATTTTATAGACATTTGCTTGAAATAAATTATATTCTCTTGAATTTTTTAACCTTTTTTATTATGGCAAAATATACATAACATAAAATCCACCTTTTCAACCATTTTTAAGTGTTCCATTCATTGGCATTAATTGCTGGGCACACACTGATGTGCAGCCATCACCCCCATCCGTCTCCAGAACTATTTCCGTCTTTGCAAACTGAAGCTGGGTACCCAGTAAACACTAACTCTCCACCCACTCCAGGCCCTGAGACCAACATTCTGCTTCCTGTCTGTCTGGATCTGACTTCTCTGGAGACCTTCTGTAAGTGGAATCAGACAGTCTCTGCCTTCCTGTGAGTGTGCTATTTCACTGAGCATGATGTCTTCAAGGTGCATCCAAGCTGTAGCCTGTATCAGAACTTCTCTTTCAGTCTAAAGCACATATTGTGAAAATAAGCATATATAACCCAGAAAAATTACAGGTCGTGGTATAGCACTGTCAGAAAGTTCTCAGAAAATAATAAAATAAAATGAATTTACACTCCCCCAAAATGCTAAGGAGAGATTTTCAAATTGAGCTTGCCAACGAGAGGTGGAAAAGTAAAGGTTTCCTTGAAACTGGTGAGAAATGCTGAGGGGAAAAATAACAATGCGAAGGATGCAGAGACTGAGGCCAAGTGTCCAGCTGTCTTCAGGAATGAAACAACTGCCTGACCAGCCCTTCCCATGGCTGTCTAGATGACCTTGAAAGCTGTGTGTCCAAAGTCCTTTCCTAGGAAGCACCAGGGTTGTTAAGTCTAAGATCATCCTGGCCAAAAATCATTTGCAAATGAATGGAGTGAATTTATGTTAAAAGAATAATAGGAGAATCATTTGCAAAGAGAAGGAGGATAATTTGAATAAAATGGTAGGTTTGGTAATCATTTTCAACTAAGATTAAGAACGCAGCATTTAAAAGTAAGCACCTAAGAATGGAATCTTAATGACTAGGTCCTCACTTGAGTTCTTAAAGATTAGTGGCTGGGGAGGAGGAGCTGTTTTAAGTTGCTATCGATTTTCCAGTGTCTCTTTGAGTTACTTTGGAAGCATCCCTAGAGATTTCAGAGATAGGGGAGTGATTTTCCCTGAACAATTTCAACATCAAATGGGTGCACATTACCTGAGGCTCCCACAGTGCTCTAATCCAGTGACTATCAAAGGTAAGCATCTACCAGGATCCCCTGGACATTAGGTACACACACGTCACCGTGCCAGCCACTTCTTGATGTAGCAGGTTGATTGTGGGACGGGAGAACCCCCCTTTAAAAGTCCTGAATGATGTTCATACTTCCAGACATGAGAAATGCTTCCAGAAGCTCTACTCCATCAGGTAACACTCAGTTCAGCAGAGTTAATAGTTTGAAATATGGACCCTGTCTTTCAAAAGTTAAAAATAAAAGCTAGCATATACTATTGAATGAGAGCACTGGATAGCAGTGAAAACACTTCAATAATAGTTATGCTGAAATGTATACTGTTATATTTTTACTGGGGCTTCCCTGGTGGCTTAGATGGTAAACAATCTGCCGGCAATGCAGGAGACCAAGATTCGATCCCTGGGTCGGGAAAATCCCCTAGAGAAGGAAATGGTAACCCACTCTAGTATTCTTACCTAGAGAGTCCCATGGACAGACGAGCCTGGCGGACTACAGTCCATGGGGTCACAAATATTTTTTACTGCACGCTTGGCTTCTAGGCAAGAGCCTGTAATTTTTGGATATTCTTAGCAGAATATGCTTAAAAGATTTTCATGTATTATCAAATTTAATACCATATCAAGGAATGTATCTGAAAACAGGGAACTTGGAAAACAGCTTTTAAATAATAAAGACTAATAAAGACTTACTCTCAATTATAGGTTTTGAAATCTTATTATCCAGGCTATCTCATTGTCAACAGCTCAAACACTTCAACTTCAGGAATGCTAGTGACAGACACACAGTGGGGAGAATTATCAATATTTTAGCCTTTTTATATTGTGAACAAACCTGTAATATCAAAGTATCTTAAAAGTTACGAAGCCAGTGATATTTCCAAAGGTCAGCCTGTCTCTTGAAAAGGCCTTCTGGATAATAGTGAATGTTTTGTTATGTGCCCTGGTCACAGTTCATTCTCATCAGCCATCAGAAGAATCTAATCTAGACGTGAAGGAAATGCATGACTGGGGTGGTAAGAAGATGGGGTTATTGAAAGAGCAGTGATTGTAGATTCAATACTAAGTTTGCACAGTACCTAAGATAAAGCTCTGAAATTCTTCATTCTGTAGCCGTTTTGGTCTTATCATGTCACACGGAATTAACCCTGCAGATATTCAGAGGCACAATATTTATCGATGGCATTTTACTCCATCCAGTTCCCCATGTTGTCATGGCAGCAGGGCAATCCCAGATACTGGAGAGAAATGAGAAATCAGGTTCTGGGGTCGTGAAGTCTTATGATGTATGGAGTCAAGCAGAGGGGAGGGTGCCTGGATGCTCTCCTCTCTCTCTTGACCTTATCAGGACCAGACTAAGGTCACCCAAAACAGGTTATATACAGAAAATATGATTCTCGTATTATGATTTTAAATCCCTAGAGAACTATTCACAAATTTGTTCCTTTTAATGAAAAAACAGCAATGTCTTGATTTTCTTTTTGATTATTCAGTGGAAAATCTAAACATATTAATATGTGTATGAAATAAATTCATGCATGCATCAGTCATGTCCAACTCTGTGCAACCTCATGGACTGTAGCCCTCAAGGCTCCTCTGTCCATGGGATTTCCCAGGCAAGAATGCTGGAGTGGGTTGCCATTTCCTCCTCCAGGGGATCTTCCCGACCCAACCTGCATCTCCTGCACTGGCAGGTAGATTCTTTACCACTGAGTCACCTAGGAAACCCCATGAAATATATGATATATTGGTAAAAACATATCAGAAGTTATTCTTAACATCTGGGTGGTAAATGGAGCTATTACCTGTATTATTGATATCTGGAAAACTTTAGTGATGAAAAACATGGACTTATTGAAATAATTTAACCTATATTTTTAAACATTGCAATATTTTAAAAAGTAAATGATATGAATATGGGTTTATCAGAGCAGTCATGTAATTTTCAGTGTGGTAAATGTCTCATGTGTATGTACAGATGTCTTTGCTTTGATCCGTGTAATTGAATCATAGCTGACTTTTTTTTTTCAAATACTGTAAGAACAACCTGAAAATGTCTTGTCTTCTTTTGAAGTTCTATGCTATTAAGTTTCCTAATTTGAGCACATCAGGATTAATTTGTACCTTAATAAAACATATAAACTGACTCTATTATCCAAAAGATAGTCAAAGTGGCTTACAAGCAACATGTGTTGTGGGCAATAAGATGAAGTATTAGGTTGGGAGAAATATTTAAATTGAAATGTCACTTTTAAAACAGTATATTTTTAAAAGGTGGATTATTAATTGTTGTTATATCATTCTAAAAGCCAGAAGCATGCTCACTTCAGTTTTAATGTTATATATTCTTAAATCTTGATTGTGAGTCATTTTCAGTTCATAGATAGTTTTCCTGGGTTTCCCCAACATGGAGATTTGCCATAGGACGGACTCAGGTGCACAGACTAGAAAGTTCAAGTCAGCTAAGAAAGCTTCCCAAGTTCCCAAGGAGCTGTTGAAACAGGCAAAGCTGATAGTGATCTTACTAGAGAAACTTTACTGTTAAGATGTTCACACCAACATACTAACGTACACCTACGCAACTAAGTAGCATCACATAGTCTGACAGGGTTTGTTTAGTTTATCAGGTTTGTATCACACAGCATGTTCCAGGTGCCTCTGAAGTCAGCCCCTTCTCTTCCCCTGTATCCAAACCCCATCTGCTTCCTCTCACTGTGCATTAGTTTTGCGTGTTGTAGAACTTCAGAGAGATGAAACCATAGTCTGTGTTCTTTGGGGTCCGACATCTTTCCCCAAGTTCTGTACTCCGAGATTCACCCATGTGTGCGTGTATGAGTCGTTTGTTCCTCTGCGTCGCTGGGTGATATTCTTTGTGACCCTTCTTTCCTTCTGGTTCATCTACTGATGGACGTTTATGTTGTTTCCAGTTCTGGCTCATCTGCCTAATGCTCACTTACAAGTAGTGCCCACATGTGTGTGTGTGTGTGTGTGTGTGTGTGTGTGTTTCTAAAATCTGCACACACTCAACCTGTGTGTTTTCAATGCTCTCGAGTTAATAGCTCAGGGCAGAAGTTCTGGATTGCATGGTAAAATGTTTTTTCTGTTGGGAATTAATGTCAATAAGTCAGGAAATTTTCCTCGTGTTTTGGTGAGTAATTTAATGTTTTATGCAGTAACTCTTCATGCTTCCATTTTCAGTTCAGTCACTCAGTCATGTCCGACTCTTTGAGACCACATGAATTGCAGCACGCCAGGCCTCCCTATCACCAACTCCCAGAGTTCACTCAGATTCATGTCCATTGAGTCAGTGATGCCATCCAGCCATCTCATCCTCTGTCGTCCCCTTCTCCTCCTGCCCCCAATCTCTCCCAGCATCAGATCTTTTCCAATGAGTCAACTCTTCACAAGAGGTGGCCAAAGTACTGGAGCTTCAGCTTTAGCATCATTCCTCCCAAAGAAATCCCAGGGCTGATCTCCTTCAAAATGGACTGGTTGGATCTCCTTGCAGTCCAAGGGACTCTCAAGAGTCTTCTCCAACACCACAGTTCAAAAGCATCAGTTCTTCGGCTCTCAGCCTTCTTCACAGTCCAACTCTCACATCCATACATAACTACTGGAAAATCCATAGCCTTGATTGGACAGACCTTAGTCGGCAAAGTAATGTCTCTGCTTTTTAATATGCCATCCAGGTTGATCGTAGCTTTCCTTCCAAGGAGTAAGCGTCTTTTAATTTCATGGCTGCAGTCACCATCTGCAGTGATTTTGGAGCCCAAAAAAATAAAGTCTGGCACTGTTTCCACTGTTTCCCCATCTATTTCCCATGAAGTGATGGGACTGGATACCATGACCTTCATTTTCTGAATGTTGAGCTTTAAGCCAACTTTTTCACTCTCCTCTTTTACTTTCATCAAGAGGCTTTTTAGTTCCTCTTCACTTTCTGCCATAAGGGTGGTATCATCTGCATATCTGAGGTGATTGATATTTCTCCCAGCAATCTTGGTTCCAGCTTGTGTTTCTTCCAGTCCAGCGTTTCTCATGATGTACTCTGCATAGAAGTTAAATAAGCAGGGTGACAATATACAGCCTTGACGTACTCCTTTTCCTATTTGGAACCAGTCTGTTGTTCCATGTCCAGTTCTAACTGTTGCTTCCTGACCTGCATACAGATTTCTCAAGAGGCAGGTCAGGTGGTCTGGTATTCCCATCTCTTTCAGAATTTTCCACAGTTTATTGTGATCCACACAGTCAAAGGCTTTGGCATAGTCAATAAAGCAGAAATAGATGTTTTTCTGGAACTCTCTTGCTTTTTCCATGATCCAGCGGATGTTGGCAATTTGATCTCTGGTTCCTCTGCCTTTTCTAAAACCAGCTTGAACATCAGGAAGTTCACGGTTCACGTATTGCTGAAGCCTGGCTTGGAGAATTTTGAGCATTACTTTACTAGCATGTGAGATGAGTGCAATTGTGTGGTAGTTTGAGCATTCTTTGGCATTGCCTTTCTTTGGGATTGGAATGAAAACTGACCTTTTCCAGTCCTGTGGCCACTGCTGAGTTTTCCAAATTTGCTGGCATATTGAGTGCAGCACTTTCACAGCATCGTCTTTCAGGATTTAAAATAGTTCAACTGGAATGCCATCACCTCCACTAGCTTTGTTCGTAGTGATGCTTTCTAAGGCCCCCTTGACTTCACATTCCAGGATGTCTGGCTCTAGGTGAGTGATCACACCATGGTGATTATCCGGGTCGTGCATATCTTTTTTGTACAGTTCTTGTTTGTATTCTTGCCACCTCTTCTTAATATCTTCTGCTTCTGTTAGGTCCATACCATTTCTGTCCTTTATCGAGCCCATCTTTGCATGAAATGTTCCCTTGGTATCTAATTTTCTTGAAGTGATCTCTAGTCTTTCCCATTCTGTCCCTTTCCTCTATTTCTTTGCATTGATCACTGAAGGCTTTCTTATCTCTTCTTGCTATTCTTTGAAATTCTGCATTCAGATGCTTATATCTTTCCTTTTCTCCTTTGCTTTTTACTTTTCTTCTTTTCACAGCTATTTGTAGTGCCTCCCCAGACAGCCATTTTGCTTTTTTGCATTTCTTTTCCATGGGGATGGTCTTGATGCTTCCATTTTAGGAGTGTCTATTTCTCCTTCTCATGAAGCTATTTGTGGTATTCCACTACTGTAGTCTTCATTGTCATGGTCTGTTTTACCTCTGCCTTTTAACTGATGCTGCCTGTTATCTATGACGGATGTGTTCAGTTGCTTGGATGTGTTCAGTTGCTAGGCCATGTCCAACTCTTTGTTACACCTTGGACTATATCTCACTTCTCTGTCCTTGGGATTTCCCAGGCAAGAATACTGGAATGGGTTGCATTTCCTTCTCCATAATGGATGTAGATACAGGTAAAATAATAAAACTAAAACCAGAGCTCAGACTTGTGCCACTTACAGCTTTTTATCATTTCTATTATTAATATGAAAAAAGTCACTTTTATTTGTAGGAGACATATTGAGAAATATATAAAGAATAATGTATAGTTCTTGAAGTGTTTTCACAAATACCACATTTTTTCACTAGTACCACTCTATTCATTGAATTACATCAAGTAATACCACTGGTTCCTTTCCCAACCACATACCATAGTGTTGTTAAATGCTACACCTTTCATTAATGTGATTTGACAGAAACTGTAACACTTCTGCTCAGTGCCCTGCTTCATCCTGCTGGATTTGAGCAGTGTATGCTGACCTCTCCCCTTTCTGCAGAGAAGCAGTGGACGGCCACTCTGGACAAAAGGACCATCTTGGAGATGCCAGAATATGACTGACTACTGAGCTATCAAGGGATGGCAGCCCCAGGAGTTTGCTGCCAACCCCCACTTCCTGGCAGCTGGCTCATTTTATCCCAAAGATGCCTGATTTATCTTGGCTCCCATCTTTGACATCATATTCAAATACTTGGGATGAGAGGCAAGAAACAGAAGCTTCAGCTGCCAAAAATTTAAAAACATTTCTAAGGCAAACAGATCTTGCATGAGTTCTCAGATGAACAGAATCATTCCCCTTCTGGAAAATCAGCACGAGGTCAACTATCTCTTAACTTCCACAGATGACCCTGATCCCTTCTCACTGCATCCTCTCCCTGGGTTTTCACCTGGACCTTCCAGTAGAAAATACAAAAAGTTGGCTTGACTTTCTGATTTACATGTGAGCCTCCTTCCACAAAGCACATGTTAAAAATGTCAAAATTTATAATGCCAAAAATATGAAATTTCAATTTTAAGATATCTTACATGGTCAGAAGGAACACTAATGGATCTGGAAAATCTGTGTTAAACAAATGTGATAAATTCATGTATATAAAATAAGATTGAGCACTATTTTCCCTTCCCTTTCCCAGAGAAGAGAAACAGCTAGATTTTAAAGAGTTGATATATTTCAGAAGAAAACCGTAGAAGTCACAGAAAAACTAAAAGTTTTCAAAGCTTAGTTTTAAAGAAAACACAGCTCAATCACTTTCTCAGCTACAAAGTAGGACTTTTCTGGGAAAATGACAAGCATCAAACTAATTTTAAGAGTGATAATGCATTTTGTTTATATACAAGCTCAGTGTTTTTACATAGTTTCCAAAGGAACAGATTTTACTTTCACACCTCTCAACATTTTTATTAAAAATTATTCTTTTGCTTCTCAGTGACTGAATAATTGTTATTTTCTGTCATCATGTTCCAGATTTTTTCATATTGAACCAAAATGCTTTCCTTCATTAAGCCACAAAAGATCTTTCATTTACAAAAAAAAAAAATCCCACTCTTTCTTGACTTGTCTGAAAGAATCTTCTGCTTTAGGAGAATATCTGACATTGTAATAGCAGTTTGTCACCTTCCACGTGTCATGATTGCCAATTAATTTGTAACCTTAGGGACGGAGCAAATTAAACTGTCTTGAGAAAGGTGTTTGTTTGGTAGCGTATCAGTGTCAATTCTGTCCACACTGTTGAACCACCATCACTCTAGTGGGCAGTGCTACTTGTTAAACACAAACCCACACACTCACCCCCCACCCCCACACACACACAGAGTTGTCAATGAAGCCTTATATTACACAGACATCTGAAAGTATCAGACTGTTTAAATGTTTACACATTTCACTTTGAGTACTAATTTGTTTTTCATTGCATCTACCTATTTCCCTAGCACATTTCACTTATAAGGAATCTTACAGGAAAGAATCTTAAACTTCCATGAGCTTTACCTTGGGCAAGCCAACAGCTGCTTTATAAGCTGTTCTTTTCAGGTCTCTTTGAAGGTTTGAACGTTGTCAGATATCAAGTTCATTGTTATCATTTCCTGTTTACAACAGAACTAAAATGTGGTTATAAAGTCTAAAGATAAACCTTCTTAAATGTAACATGAATGAAATCAAAATGCATTTTTTTCTAAAGAGTGAAAGTACTTTCATAAGAGAAAGATGAAAATTCAAAAATTAAACTGGATAAAAGTTTCCTGTATAAGAGACAGCACAGAGTAGAGGTCAAAGACACAGGCTCTGCAGACAGGCTAGACTGATTCAGATCCTGTGTCTGCTGTCTGATTTCAAATCAGGGGCTGCGGAAGCTCTTTGAGACTCAGTTTTGTCACTGGGGTGTTAAACAGCATCATTTAGTTAATATGTAGAAATTATACAGCAAATTGACAGGCAGGGTGCTACATTACTATTGGTTAAATAGAGCAAACAAAGAGATGAAGAAAAAAATGAAATACACTTCATTTTTTTTTCCATCCAAGCTCAAAAGTTCTGCTCTATTAGATTTTCTAGTTGTTTTCTAAAAGAATTATCATTAAATCGATTTTGGTTCACTTTATTCAATGGAAGTTCATTTTGACTCCAGCTTTCCACAGTTCTGTTGTGGTGGTCCTGCATATGCAAATATAGAACTGCTTTCTTGTGTTACTTTTCTAAATGTATAAAACAAACCCATCTTTATTATTTGCCAAGAGTTGCACATCCTGGGTTTCAATTGAACGCTGTGAGAAGAAGAAAAATTAAGAAAGTGAGAAAAATGGATGCAAGTAATTTTTCAAGACCAAGCCCTCAAATGAGGCATATTTCTGGCACTGTGGGCTCTTCTGGGTAACTAGAAAACTCTCACAGCAGAAATAACTAAAAATTTTAGATCAAATAAAATATTCATCAGAGCTGAGCTTGAAAGATAGGAATGTGCTCAAATATTAAAAATAGAAATTCAATGAGGAGTGCAGCGTGTTGATGCTGCCGGTCTGTTCTAACAGAACTGCTGGGACCAGGCGAATAGGGCTTCTTATTTAACCCTGTGGCTGGAACAAGACATGTGTCTTAATATCAGGCAGGACCAGGAGTCAGAACAGATTTCTCAAATTTAGGAGAACCCCCGAAAGGCCACTCCCTTATTGAAATGGTGAACTATTATTACGTGCCTCAACAAAGACCTATCTTACAACAGAATCCTGAACAAGAAAATCAAGGACCAGAAAAATATATGCCTTAGAGCACCATTCAATGTTCAAAACCAATGTTTAGGGAATATTATACACAGAGCAACAACATGAAGAAAAATGACAGATTTAGTTTAAGGCTGTGCACTTTATTATAAATGCCTTTGAATTCAGTGAGTCTAGACTTGT
The DNA here is from genome assembly GCA_006410935.1 of Redunca redunca. Classification (NCBI taxonomy): domain Eukaryota; kingdom Metazoa; phylum Chordata; class Mammalia; order Artiodactyla; family Bovidae; genus Redunca; species Redunca redunca. Next base: position 218,669 of record SJYQ01000465.1, read on the forward strand.
AAAATAACCCCAATATTCTGTATCCTTCATGTTTATTTCCAAAGCATGTGCTCTATTGATTGATTGTCTGGTTTACAATTGGGTTAAAAACACAAAACATGCGATTTACCACATTAACCATTTTAAAGTACGGTAGTGGTGATTTAGTCGCTAGTGATGTCCAACTCTTTGTGATCCATGGACTGTAGCCCACCAGGCTCCTCTGTCTATGGGATTTCACAGGCAAGAATACTGGAGTGGGTTGCCATTTCCTTCTCCAGGGGATCTTCCTGACCCAGGAATCAAACCTGAGCTTCCTGCCTTGCAGGTAGATTCTTTACCACTGAGTCCCCAGAGATTCCCATTTTAAAGTATACTGTTCAATAATACATGTACTCACATTGTTGCACAAAATCCTCAAGAGCTTTTCTATCTTGAAAAACTACCAAACCCATTGAACAGTTTCTCATCCTCCCCTCTTCCTACTTACTGGCAACCACCACTTTAGGACTTTCTGCAAAGTTTCTAGGGGTTGAACTCTTAGACACCTTGCATACATGGAATTGTACAGTATTCACCTTTTTGTGTCTAGCTAATTTCACTTAACCTAATGTCCTCCAGGTTCACCCATGTAGTAGCACATAAGAGGATTTCCTTCTTTTTAAATGCTGCAAAATATTCCATTTGCTTATACTACATTTTATCCATTCACCTGTCAATAGACACTGAGGTTTTGTCTATCCTTTGGCTATTGTGAATAATGCTACAGGTGAACACAAATCTGAAAATATCTTCTTAAGGTCCTGTTTTCATCCCTTTTGGATAAATACCTGAAAGTAGGGTTACTGGATCCAATAGTAGTTCTACTTTTAATTGTCTACAGAAGCTCCATACTTTTCTACAACAGCTGCACCCTTTTACTTTCCCATGAACAGTTTACAAGCATTCCAGTTTCTTCACATCCTTACCAACACTTGTTATTTTCTGCTTTCATTGCCATTGGTGATGGTGTCAGTATTAGGGGTTATCTTGTCTGATGCAAGGTGATATCTCACTGAGATGTTGACTTGCATTTCGTTGATGGTTAATGATGATGAATACATTTTCAAATGTTTGTTAACTATGTGTATGTATATTTTGGAAGTTGTTCTTGTTCAATTGCTATGCCGTATCCAACCCTTTGTGACCCCATGGACTGCAGCACATCAGACTTCCCTGTCCTTCACTATCTCCTGGAGCTTGCTCAAACTCCACTGAGTCAGTGATGCTATCTAACCACTCATACTCTGGTGCCCCCTTCTCCTCTTGCTTCAGTCTTTCTTAATCAAGGTCTTTTCAAGTTGGCTCTTCTTTAAGACCTACTGCTGACTCCCTCTATGACTCTATAAAAATTTTAGATACACTTTTCAACTACAGAATCGCTATTTGGTTCTTTCTTGTGATTTCTGTCTTTACTGATGCTCTTGATGAACCCTGTCATCATGCCTTCCTCTGTTTCCATAAACCTGGTTTCCTTCAGTTCCTGGAACATAGCTGTGTTGAAGACCTTGAGGAGTCTGACCTTTGTGCTTTTTCTACAGCAGTTTTGTTCTCCTGCTTTTTGGTTGTTTTTGGAATACATTTTCTGTTTCTTTATGTGTCTTGTTGATGACTGAACTTTTAAGAGAACACATGATTTGAATGGTGATCTGTGCTCTTACCTGGATTCTGAGCCTCCTCTTCCAGGGCTTATTTGGTCAGTGCCATGGCTGGTGGGCTCAGTGGTGTCTACTTTCTGTACCCTGGGTGGTTCCCTTCAGTGGACCCCATATCTTCCCGGAGTGAGGACGTGTACAAGACTCTCAGTCTGCCTCCTCTCCAGTCTCTCTGTTAAGCTGTCTGCCTGTTGGTATTTACCAGCTGTTACCCTCCACTAATTTTCAGCTGATTGCTTTACTGTTTTCAGTAATTTTCTGGGACATACATTGTTGCACCGTCTGCAACAGTTAAGTCTGGGATTATTTGCATGAGTCATCCTTGAAGTCGCTTTCTGAGGCTTGTTTCCGCCCCAGGAGGGCTCATTGCAGCCATCTCTTTTTCTAGCTCTTTCTGCTCATTTTCTGTGTGGTTTATGATATGGCTTGTTGCTTTCATGGCGCCTCTATACATACCTGCGTGTGTGCTAAATTGCTTTGGCCGTGTCTGTTTGCAACCCCATGGACTATAGCCCACCAAGCTCCTCTGCCCATGGAATTTCCAGGCAAGAATACTGCAGGGGGTTGCCATTTCCTTCTCCAGGGGATCTTCTGACCCAGGGATCAAGCCTGTGTCTCCTGCATTGCTGGTGGATTCTTTACCACTGAGCCACCACGTAAGTGAATACATCTGCCCGGGCTGTTAACAGACTTTGTCTTCTGCTCCAACTAGACAGCTGGAAGTCCTTAGCATGTACATACCTTGTTGATCAACTATGTTCTATATAAATGTGTCCATTATTATGGTTTTGTAAGTTGTTACCCTTGGTTCAACTGACTTTTCCAAATATCGTTATTAACTTTTAAAATAATAGCCAATTATTCAGCATTTTAAGGGTTATTTGCCATGTAGATTGCATGTTGGTTTCTCCGGAAGGAGATGCCCAATTGAGTTGAGGCTGGAAGGCGTCTACTGGGCGTCAAAGGCCAAGGGACTCAGGGTGGAAGAAGTAGAGGTAGAGTCAGTCTGCAGGGCCACCAGACAAGAGCCCAACCAGCCCACCAGGCCAGTGTGTGGCGACTGCAGCCCATCTGAATGACATGCTGGGATCAATGGCCCTGGAGCCCTGCCCCCCTGAGTCACCTGGTGCATGCTGTTCAGAGTAACAGGAGATCAGGGAACAGCTTTCTGCCCCTCAGGCTGACCCCCATGTAGCTGAGAGCAGGAGGCTGCCCCATAAAGGTGCTGCCTGGCTGGGTGGCACTTCCTTTGCAGGGAAGAACCTGAGCAGTGTGTGTATTTCAGGGTCCACAGCATAGGTGGATACACGTATCCAGTGCGTTCATCCAAGGACACCCCGGCAATTCTGTAATGCCACCAGGACAGGACTGTGATCGCTGGCCTGGAGAGGAAATGCTTATAGGAGCAGTGTCTACGAGCCGAGTTTGGAAGACAAATGGACCGCCACCACCTTGTAGCTCTCTCTTCTCTTGCTCCATCATTGGTTATGTCAGTGGCTTTGACAGCTCACAGATAAATCATGTGGCATTTAACATTTAACTTATATGGAGAGTATATCATGAGAAACGCTGGACTGGAAGAAACACAAGCTGGAATCAAGATTTCCAGGAGAAATATCAATAACCTCAGATATGCATATGACACCACCCTTAGGGCAGAAAGTGAAGAGGAACTAAAAAGCCTCTTGATGAAAGTGAAAGAGGAGAGTGAAAAAGTTGGCTTAAAGCTCAACATTCAGAAAACGAAGATCATGGCATCCGGTCCCATCACTTCATGGGACATAGATGGGGAAACAGTGGAAACAGTGTCAGACTTTNGAGTGCCGAAGAATTGATGCTTTTGATCTGTGGTGTTGGAGAAGACTCTTGAGAGTCCCATGGACTGCAAGGAGATCCAACCAGTCCATTCTGAAGGAGATCAACCCTGGGACTTCTTTGGAAGGAATGATGCTAAAGCTGAAACTCCAGTACTTTGGCCACCTCATGTGAAGAGTTGACTCATTGGAAAAGACTCTGATGCTGGGAGGGATTGGGGGCAGGAGGAGAAGGGGTCGACCTAGGATGAGATGGCTGGATGGCATCACTGACTCGATGGACGTGAATCTGAGTGAACTCCAGGAGTTGGTGATGGACAGGAAGGCCTGGAGTGCTGCAATTCATGGGGTCGCAAAGAGTTGGACACGACTGAGCGACTGAACTGAACTGAACTGAATAAAATATAATCCAGAACTCACAGATTGGCTGCTGACAAGCAAATCAGAACCAGCTTCATGTGTTTGACTCTGCAATTCCATGGACTATAGCCCCCCAGGCTCCTCTGTCCATCAGATCCTCCAGCAAGAACACTGGAGTGAGTTGCCATTTCCTACTCCAGGGGATCTTCCTGATCCAGGTACTGAAGCTTCATCTCCTGTGTCTCCTGCATTACAGGCTGATGCTTTACCTGCAAAGCCATTGGAGAAGCTTCATGGTTCAGGCACATACATTAAGTTTTGATATTATGATTGTTCACAAGGAAGTTCAATTACCTGTTTTCAGAATTAACTGTTTTGAGATAGTTTAATGTTATTTTTCAAGGATTTCTCTTGTGTTCTGGGGAGAGAACAATTTGTCATCGAGTAAAGTTATATAATTTATGGTTTTTGATTTTGTTAATTCTTTTCATTAATTCTCTTTAATGTTAATGCTTAGCCTTTAAAGAGATTTGGGAAATTATTTCCTCCTATAAAGGTGTTCTAACTTTTCACCAATACTCACAAGCATGCACAATGCTAAGTGTCTCATGCCTAAAGTTGATGGCACTTAAATATCTATGAACAGTATGAAAAGGCAAAAAGATATGAACTCCCCAGGTCGGTATGTGCCCAATATGCTACTGGAAAAGTGTGGAGAAATAACTCCAGAAAGAATGAAGAGACAGAGCCAAAGCGAAAACAACACAGTTATGGATGTGACTGGTGATGGAAGTAAAGTCCAATGCTGCAAAGAGCAATATTGCATAGGAACCTGGAATTTTAGGTCCGTGAATCAAGGCAAATTGGAAGTGGTCAAACAGGAGATGGCAAGAGTGAACGTTGACATTTTAGGAATCAGTGAACTAAAATGGACAGGACTCAGCAAATTTAATTCAAATAACCATTATATCTACTACTGTGGGCAAGAATCTCTTAGAAGAAATGGAGTAGCCCTTAGTCAACAAAAGAGTCCAAAATGCAGTACTTGGATGCAATCTCAAAAACAACAGAATGATCTCTGTTCGTTTCCAAGGTAAGCCATTCAATATCACAGTAATCAAGTCTATGCTCCGACCCGTAATTCTGAAGAATCTGAAGTTGTATGATTCTATGAAGACCTACAAGACCTTCCAGAACTAACACCTCATAAAGATCTTTCTCATCATAGGGGACTGGAATGCCAAAGCAGAAAGTCAAGAGATACCTGGAGTAACAGGCAAATTTGTCCTTGTAGTAGAAAATGAAGCAGGGCAAAGGCTAACAGACTTTTGCCAAGGGAATGCACTGGTCATAGCAAACACTCTTTTTCAACAATAAAAGAGAAGACTCTACACATGGACATCAGCAGATGGTCAACACCAAAATCAGACTGATAAATTCTTTGCAACCAAAGATGGAAAAGCTCTATTCAGTCAGCAAAAACAGGACCAGGAGCTGACTGTGGTTCAGATCATGAACTCCTTATTGCCAAATTCAGGTTTAAATTGAAGAAAGTAAGGAAAACCATTCAGGTATGACCTAAATCAAATCCCTTACAATTATAAAGTGGAAGTGACAATTCGATTAAAGGGATTAGATCCCAGAGACAGAGTGCCTGAAGAACTATGGACAGAGGTCTGTAACCATCTCCAAGAAAAAGAAATACAAAAAGGCAAAATGGTTGTCTGAGGAGGCCTTACACATAGCTGAGAAAAGAAGAGAAGCTAAAGGCAAAGGAGAAAATGAAAGATATAAGCATCTGAAGGCAGAGTTCCAAAGAATAGCAAGGAGAGGTAAGAAAGCCTTCCTCAGTGATCAGTGCAAAGACATAGAGGAGATCTCTTTAAGAAAATTAGAGATACCAAGGGAACACTTCATGCAAATATGGGCTCAATAAAGGACAGAAATGGTATGGACCTAGCAGAAGCAGAAAATATTAAGAAGAGGTGGCAAGAATACACAGAAGAACTATACAAAAAAGATATGCACGACCAAGATAATCATGATGGTGTGATCACTCACTTAGAGCCAGACATCCTAGAATGCAAAATCAAGTGGACCTTAGGAAGCATCAGTATGAACAAAGCTAGTAGAGGTGGTGGAATTACAGTTGAGCTATTTCAAATCCTAAAAGTGAAAAGATGTTGTTATAGTGCTGCACTCAATATGCCAGCAAATTTGGAAAATTCAGTAGTGCCCATGGGAATGGAAAATGTCCGTTTTCATTCTAATCCCAAAGAAAGGCAATGCCAAAGAATGCTCAAACTACCGCACAGTTGCATTCATCTCACATGCTAGTAAAGTGATGCTCAAAATTCTCCAAGCCAGGCTTCAACAATACGTGAACCGTGAACTTCCTGATGGTCAATCTTGATTTAGAAAAGGCAGAGGAACCAGAGATCACATTGCCAACATCCGATGGATCATAGAAAAAGCAAGAGAATAACAGAAAAACATCTATTTCAGCTTTTTAATTATGCCAAAGCCTTTCTCTGTGTGGATCACAACAAACTGAAAAATTCTTCAAGAGATGGGAATACCAGACCACCTTACTTGCCTCATGAGAAATCTGTATGCAGGTCAAGAAGCAACAGTTAGAACTGGACATGGAACTACAGACTGGTTCCAAACTGGGAAAAGAGTATGTCAAGGCTGTATATTGTCACCCTGTTTATTTAACTTATATGAAGAGTACATCATTCAAAATGTCAGGCTGGATAAAGCACAAGCTGGAATCAAGATGGCTAGGAAAAATATCAATAACCTCAGATATGCAGATAACACCACCCTTATGGCAGAAAGCAAAGAAGAACTAAAGAGCCTCTTGATGAAAGTGAAAGAGGAGAGTGAAAAAAGCTGTCTCAAAACTCAGCATTCAAAAGATAAAGAACATGGAATCTGGTCCCATTCCTTCATGGCAAATAGATGGGGAAACAATGGAAACAGTGACAAACTTTATTTTCTTGGGCTCCAAAATCACTGCAGACGGTGACTGCAGCCATGAAATTAAAAGATGCTTGATTCTTGGAAGAAAAGCTGTGACTAACTTAGACAACATATTAAGAAGCAGAGACAACACTTGGACAATAAAGATCATCTAGTCAAAGCTATGGTTTTTCCAGTGGTCATGTATGGATGTGAGAGTTGTACTATAAAGAAAGCTGAGAGCCGAAGAATTAATGCTTTTGAACTATGGTGTTGGAAAAGATTCTTGAGAATCCCTTGGACTGCAAGGAGATCAAACCAGTTAACCCTAAAGGAAATCAGTCCTGAATATTTATTGGAAGGACTGATACTGAAGCTGAAATTCCAATTCTTTGGCTTCCGATGCAAAGAACTGACTCATTTTAAAAGACCCTGATGCTGGAAAAGGAAGAGAAGGGGGCAACAGAGGATGAGATGGTTGAATGGCATCACTGACTCAATGGACATGAGTTTGAGCAAGCTCTTGGAGTTGGTGATGGACAGGGAAGCCTGGCATGTTGCAGTCCTTGGATTCACAAAGAGTCAGACACAACTGAGCAACTGAACTGACTTGAAATATCTATAAAAAACTGTTTTTTGTTGTTGTTTTTTTTTGGAAACAGTACATTTATCATCTCCTGGAAAGGCAAAGAAAAAGAGATTTTGCTTCTTTGTCATTACACTTAATTTCAATAGACTCAGCTGCTGACAGTTTCATGATATTTTATCGATATGTCAACCATGACACAATCAAACTATAAACCCTTGCTCTCAGGATCAGAGAAGAGAGAGATTCCTTTTAAAAGCATGATTACTAGAGATGGAGTAAAGAACTGTGCTATGAGCTGAGTGTTTATAGTGTCACAAATGGACATACATCTCTAGCTTATACCTGGGGTATGTAAGTTGTACTTTATTCTATGCTAAAGGCTTAATGCATAGTGATTTCAACAACTGTGTCACCCTGGTATTTTTCCTCATAGAAATGTACCCAGTGTGGATAACTAGAGGAAGCATATCCTCCGTAGTGGTGGAAATAACAAACATAATGCTTTACTTTTGGATAACAGTTCCATATTCCTCCAGGCAACTGAGTCCATAAGAAACAGTAACCAGGTATCTCGGAGATGTTCATATAGCAGCTGCTGGGTTGATTTTTACTCAGCTGAAATATTCGTAAGATGTTGAGCAAATTATCACAAAGAGCTTCCTGGCCAAAACCAAGTTATTAAATAATGATATGTCCATCTCCACTTAGCTTTCAGATAGTCCACAGAGGAATAAAGGTACTTAGTTTCTGAGAGTTCTGATTCACTGGGTACAAAGTAGCTGTTTAATGAATCTAAAGCTGCTGTTTCTTGTAATGTCCTCAAGGAATCGCCATATCCTCCCACATCTGTGATTTTTTTAATGAACACTGCTGCTGCTAAGTCACTTCAGTCGTGTCCAGCTGTGTGTGACCCCATAGTCGGCAGCTCACCAGGCTTCCCCATCCCTGGGATTCTCCAGGCAAGAACACTGGAGTGGGTTGCCATTTCCTTCTCCAATGCATGAAAGTGAAAAGTGAAAGCGAAGTCGCTAAGTCGTGTCCAGCTCTTCGCCACCCCATGGACTGCAGCCCACCAGGCTCCTCCATCCATGGGATTTTCCAGGCAAGAGTATTAGAGTGGGGTGGGTGGGTCCTAGACCCAATAATTCATTTACTGGCCACTTCTCTTCAACCCCATCCCACGTCTAAAGAATGATCTAGTCACACTAATTAACTCTCAAAATCAGCCTGGAATGAGATGAGGCCTGCCTGCATTGTTTCAGCCCTCTGTTCTCAGCATCGGTGTCTCAGTTTCCTGGTCTCCAATGCACCCCCCCCCCTTACCACTATGAGGCCACATGCTCTGAGTTTCTCATCTCTTCACCATACCTGCTTTTTCTAAACCCTTTTTCAGGCTGTTTGGAGCTGAATTGTGTCCCCTTAAAATTTCAATTTCCTGCATTGGAGAAGGACATGGCAACCCACTCCAGTGTTCTTGCCTGGAGAATCCCAGGGAAGACAGAGCCTGGTGGGCTGCCGTCTGTGGGGTCACACAGAGTCGGACACAACTGAAGCGACTTAGCAGCAGCAGCAGCAAAGTCTCTGTGTTGATGTAGTAACCCCAGTGCACTAGAATGTGGTGGCTTCAGAGGGAGGACACTATTGTCATATAAAAAGACCAGGCTAGGAAATCGTGATGGCCTTTATCACGACCAGAAATTTGGAATTGTCTGAAGTAATCAGCTACCAATAAAACTAATAAGGCCTGAGTTCCCAAGAGTCCTTCATCATCTCTGCAGGCTGCCTCCTAAGAGTGCAGTCACTGTGGCTCATTCCTGTTCCCGTCCATGCAGGGAGGGCAGATATTTTTCTACACTCAGCCTGATGCAGTGCCAATCAGTAGTGTAGAATCACAGAGCATCTGATAAAGTCTTGCTGACAAATGTCCATAAAAAGTGCTGTGTTAGTGCAAAATACATAAATGCAGGGACCGGATTCTGAAGACATGTCTGACCATTTCAGAGCAGCAGCTAGAATGTCCTCTTAGGTCTCATTTTAATTTAGCTTTTATTGTTAAATTTTTTACTGGGGCTATTACCTATATAAAAAGCATTTGCAGGAAATTAAGGGAGTTATTAATAAGGAACTTATGAATAATTCAACAGAAATTATAAGAAAACAAAATACATAAAATGACAAAGAGAGGGTCATTTTTTTAAATAGTTTTTAAGGTGGATTTTCATGAAAAGATTGTGTGTGTGTGCGCTTTCTGTCATGTCCGAATCTTTGCAACCCCATGGACTGTAGCCCAGTAGGCTCGTCTGTCCATGGGACTTCCCTGGCAAGGATACTGGAGGGGGTTGCCTCCTCCTCCTCCAGGGGATCTTCCTGACCCAGGGATCAAACCTGAGTCTCTGAGTCTTCTGCTGCAGCAGGCAGATTATTACCACTAGCAACACCTAGGATGAAGCAAAGAGTTCATTAACTAATATCCATGTTCTATCTAAATACAAAATAAAGAGTTCATTGCTTATGTTTGGACTGGAAAACATTGAATATTGTGAGACTAGTTGCCTCAGCAAACATCTCACGTACCCTAACTCAGCATGACTTTCCAGTGTAGGTCAAGGGTGAAGGCTGAGACCATGGATGTGGCTGCAGCAGATTCCACTTCAGGCTTAGCTGTTCCTGGTCCCCTTCTAGTGACATTTGATATTTCGGACTCTCAAAAGGAGCTTCTAAAGTCACCTGAGACCCCAGCTGGCCATATCTGTCGTAACTGTTGAAAAGTCCTAGGACTCTGCCCTGGTCAGCGACACTCAGCACCTAGGGGGACTCGTGTCCTCAGAGCACCCTGGCTGAGGGGCTCCCCTCACTAGCACGGTTCCTGCATCTATGGCAAATGCTCAGTAAGCTTTAAAAAGCAAACGCAAGGATGAAAGAACCATGCTTTTCAGTTAGCTTCTTTCACAATGAATGATAAAAAATATTATTCTCAAACTTTTCTCTCTACAGTGTCTCTGAATTGTCAATCATTAAACATTGAGAGGTGCCTTTGTGACTTCTGAAAAGTCATATACAATTTGATGTTTAAACATTCCCATTCGTTTTACAGTTTGAAACCTTAGACCTCAATATTAATATTCCAAATCATCAAAGGATTTCAGGCAGCGTCCTTCAGCTACCATTTTGGTTTTGATGTCAGACTGGGGATTCCTACAGACAACTGTCAACTGTCCCTCAAGGAGAAGAAATGAAAGAAATAAAATTTTGCTTTTAAGATAAATGATGAACAGAGATCTATCTGTATCTAAGGTAATTTAGTCTTCAAGAAATATGTCTCCAGGGCACTCCAGTAGCTTAGGATTGCAGTCGTGGCTGATTTAAACAATTCATGCCTCCTTGTGGATCCACTCTGGACTACTTTTCAAACTGAAAAAGAAAATTGATCTCACTTTACAAAAGCTTTAACAACTTGAAATGTGTCAGTATCAGGACTTCCCTAGCAGTCCAGTGGTTAAGACTTCACCTTCTAGTGCAGAGGGTATGGGTTTGATCCCCGGTCAAACTCTCTATAAGACATAATGAGTTCTAAATAACATACAATGAATTCTCCATGAGAGTTATTTTCTCTAGAATGTTTTTTAGACTAGGGTGCTTGTCAAAAGGGCATCAGGTTTGTTGTATTTTTTAAAAAGAGAGTGAGTTTAAATATTAATTTTAAGTTAATGTATATATATGAATATCAAACAAAAGAAAAACACTATGGTTTAGTTGTATGTGCATATAAGGTGGTTATAAAAAAGTAGGTTTAAATAACTAGTCTTTTCAACAGTGGATCTTTGTTGAAAGTCCACGCTTTCAACAGTGGACACAAGTAAACTCTTGCTTAGCAAAAATCCTGTTTCCATGGCTTCTAGGGGATTTAGTATAGTTACATTTTTAAAAAGTTAAGTGATCTCTACAAGGACACCAAGATGAAAATTAAACAACATTCGGTTTTTGGTCATAAAGCAACTGTTTTTCTCTAGCATATTGGAAGACTGAACATATAAGTAATGAACATACATGACAAAAGAACTCTGACCTATGACCTCTGCATCAAGGTCAAGGACTGTGGCTTTATATTTTTGTCTTATGGTTCCAGTTCTTAACCGAGGAGCAGACAGAGAAAACCAAAAATATTCCCCCCTTCTGGTTGGCCCCTCTCCAACTTCCCCCCAACTCCCAGTACAATTAGAACTTTAGGTATTGTAGCTTTTCCATTTTTCTTTGCAAAGCTCACGGCCCCCTCTGCTCACCTTCAAGTCTCTGCCAGGACACAGGTGACCATGGCTGATTCCCCAGCTACAGCATGCTATGAGGTCTTTGAGTAATCTTTGAGTGGTATTTGTTTGTTGCTTCTTATCTGTCCAACATACTCTGTCTACCAGAACTCTCTGTCTCATGTTGACATAGTACTGGATATAGTTTCAAATTGGCAATGAATCTTATTTAATTCTATGATTCTTCATTTAGTTATTTGTCTCTTTACCAGTTAATTGGCAATGCTACTTTATTTGCATACCATTCCCTGTCAACAGAGTGAATGACTGAAAGATTGGTAAGTTCTAGAGCTTAAAAATTCTTCTGTACCATGAAAACCAAAGACTTATGCAATCTTGTCTACTCTATATTAATATGACTTTACCATTTCAAAAAACAGTAAATAAGTTCCTGGGAAGGAAAACATTGCAAGTAATGTTCTTGTTAACAGAACTTTTTAAAGGAACCAGCAAGTCTTCACCATGTGATTCTTCCTAGCCACACCTCACATTGGAGGGCACACCTTAAACCACACAGTAAAATCCCAATAAACACCCCAGTGTGGCCCTACTCCCTTTGAAAAGCTATAGGCACTGAACTATCCAGGAGTTGCTTTGGAGACAATTCTAACATCACCAGCTAAGAGTCTTTACCTTCTTTATCCCTTCTAATTTTTTAAGTTTTGTTTATAATATTTCTAAAAGCAGAACCTCTATATTTCTCTTTGCTTTTAAAAAACAAAATAATCATAATTTTTTCTAATATTTGCAAGTATGAGCTCATTTTCATGTTAGATTCTTGGAAAAGAGAGCGAACACCCTCTCAGTGTGCCACAGGGAGGCTGCCTTCAACAAGATAAATACTCGGCTTCCTGAGTCTCTACACAGGCAGATTCCCTCAACAAAGGGCTTCATAAGTTTAAGAGGTTTTTCCTCCTGATTTTATTTTTCCTCCTTGTTAAAATAATGACCTATTCACACACAGGCCCCTCCACCTAGGAGAACAGCAGATTCCAAGGTCTCATTATTGCTTACTAGTCTCCTTTTTTTTTTTTCAAATTAACTGCTTTTGTGAAGCACTGATTTACAAACAATAGGTCTCCCTGCAACTGTACTTTCATTAGAAAAGACCCTGATGCTGTGAAAGTTTGATGGCAGGAGAAAGAGGGACAGAAGATGAGATGGTTGGATGACATCACCGAATAAATGGTCATGATTTTGAGCAAATTCTGGGAGACAGTGAAGGACAGAGAAGCCTGGCATGCTGCAGTCCATGGGGTCGCTAAGAGTCAGACACAACTTAGAAACAGAACATCAAACTGGAGGATTTAGAGCAAAGAGGAGACAGTTTCCAGGATAACAAGGGTTTCCCAGTTTCTTCAGCAGTGATTTCTTCACTTTGTTTTAGTAAGGATCCTAGGGCAGCATTTTTTTTTTTCAGTAGTAGGTTTCAAGGTAAGATCAGAAATCTATATTTTCTTTTAAAAATACTAATTTAACTGATACTTAAACTCCTTTAAACTATCCATCTCAAACTTTTTGATTATATATACTTAAAATATTTTGGAGTGTGTACCTCTGAGCATATACCTCCCATGGATACGTTTATTTAAAAAGAGTGATCTTGGCCTAAAGTTTTCACTTTGTTATTTTTCGGTCAGAGAAACAAGAGTTGTTTTTGTTTTTTCTCAATGTAGCAATTTGAAGGGAGCTTTAAAGTCTTCCTTTTCCTTCATTCTAACAGAGTCCAGTTGTTTTTCTTTTCTGACTTTTTATTGATCATCTTTGCTGTGACTTTACAGGTTCCCATCAGCTCATGTTTCCATAATTTGCTTTGTTTGTCATCTGCTGTTTCCAAACTTACATTGTCTTCCACAGAGCTATCAGTTACATTTTCTTTAAAAACAAAATAAAGCTGAACCAAACAAGATTCTATGTGTAAAATCAATTAAGGCTTTTTTTTTTTTCCACTTTAATTGTCCTCCTTTTCCTAATCCCAAGATCCATAGGACCATAGAGAGATGCCCCGAGTTGGTGTTTGGCAGGTAATGTGTTTATTAAGGAGCATCCTTGGAATGGGATCCTTGGAGGGAAAGGAGGGGAAGCAGATGGGGCAGTAGGAAGCTGAGCTGCCTTGGAGCTCCTGTCAGCCGTGGCCACCCTGGAGGCGGCTCTGCTCCAGCTCTTAAACTCGGCTTCCACCAGTTCTCTGCGTGCTGCCCCAGAAGGGACACTCCCATCCCCAGGCCGAGCAGACTCTGCAACTGACACAATCCTGTCTGCTGCCCATGCTCCCAGCGGCTCTGAAGACAAGTTCATCATGAACAGGATCCGGACAGCCCACCTTCGAGCCCACTCCCTCCTGGTTCAAATGTGATCCTCTGTTTTAACTGCTGGAGCCAAGCTAACATTTATACCCCAGAGACTTTCACAGAACCTGTGAGAATCAGACCTCAAGCAATGAAGCTGCACAGCTTCATGGAGAAAAGGGTGACACTGTTGCAGAAACCAGTAACTGAGAAACCAAGCACCACACCAGGAGAGTTGGAGATCTCAGGTTTATTTTGCCAGCGGGCCCAGAGGAGTTAACCCTCCAAGCTCTGAGCCCCAACAAAGGGGTTACAGAATTTTTATAGACAGACTGTAGTGGACAACACTAACTGCTAACAGGCTGGTTTATACTAGGGGTTTCACACGCACGGGAACAGCAGTCAAGATGGGAAGGGGGACGCCTGACCTTTACATGGACAGGCATAATTAAGCAGGTTTGCAGGGGCTGGGCAATTGCAAACAGCAGGACAAGGGTGAGTGAGATAAGCTCCAGTTCCTAGTATAGTAAACCCCCACTTTGTGAGACTACGTGACCTACGTGATCCAGACTTTGCAAGGAACAAGCTGAGTTACAGAGGCAGAACGAGCAGGAGGTTAACTTTTCCTTTGCAACACCTGCTAACTCATCTGCAGGCCAGGGCCATGCGTCCTGTTCACCTTCAGCCTGTAGATCTCAGCAGGACTGCTCTGTCCTGCTTTAGTTCATGGACTTGTTGGGAGGGCTGTCTTTATCATAAGACTGCGACCTTACTGTATTTGTCACTCTTGTACCATGCAAGATAGTTCAGTAGTTCAAGCTGTGTATGTCTCAGAGTCACCTCAGGAGTCTGAAGATATAAACACCCAGGGGGCCCTGGTCCTCTCGCAAGCCTGGCCCTCTGATCCTGTTGCTCTTCTCACAGATGCTGCTATGAGTCAACCTCTGAGAACCTTATGCAATGACAGGCAGTGAAATCCAGAGCTCTGCAAAATGTTCTAGAGTGTCCCCCCTCTCTTTCTCTCTCTCCCCCACACCCCACACCCGCCACCCCTCACCCTGTCTTTCTCTCTTTGAGTTATTTTCATACAATTCTTCATGATCTGCTCTCATGGCACATTGAGAAGATTTGTATTCTCTGATGTTTCCAAGTGTCCAGGTGTTTGGCATCTTATATTTTAATATACAGATGCTCGTTGGGAGCTAGGCCTTGCACACACTCCCCACCAAGGCATGCACAGACTATCTGATGCTTTCTACAGGTTTAAAGTCTCAGCAGTCCCTTTTGGCATGGTAATTGTTTATAGAGATCCAGCTTGAAAGAATCCTTGCGAACAAACTAGAGAAGAATTCTAATAAACAGGCTAGGTTTGCCCTGCTGGAATTATAGGATTGCTCTGTCTTCTAACAGAAGAGAATACTCGTGTTAATAATATGAAAAGAACTATCTAATATCAATTCAGGTAGTCTGTGGTCTCTCACTACTGTGTAATTACCTGAACAGAAACAGAACATCCAAATAGGTTCTGACTTTGCCAAACACGCAGCTATTTCCTTCTCTGGATCGATGATCACAGGAGGGGAAAAGAACACCTGGAGAAACCAAATAATTGTTTTAGTTCTTCCCAAATCCCATCTACCAGAAGAAACTGATGCTCAGGAGAGTGATGAACATTTGCTTCACAACACAAAAATCTCATATGGAGCACACAGTGGAGACTTATGAATTAAAAGTACAAGTTATTAGACTCATGGAGCTAAAAACATTCTGAGCAACTGGAGACATAGAGAAGAAAAGATCGTGCCAAAAACAATTTTGTGTATGATAGGGGCAAATTGTGAAATTAGGAACTAGACTTTTAAAAACCCTGAACGCATGACTAATATGCATACTGCAAATGTATTAATATAGCCACACCTTCAACAGTGTTTTAATATGCAAAACATTCTAGCTATGAAAATGTCATTATACCACTCTGTATATTTTAAAACATTATAAAGATGCATAAGTTGTAATAGTNAGTTATTCATTTGTCCTAAAACCAATTTCTCAATAAATTATAGAGCTTTAACTTTAAAACTAGAATTATATTTTTAGAAAAGCTTTTGGATTTTTAAATCAATTAAAGAAGTCAAGTTGAAATTATGTTTTATTTTCCTTCTACCTTTTACTTTACATTTATGTCTGGGTACATTCCATTCATGAATATGGAATGTGTGTGTGTATAATTTGAGATCTTCCCCCGGGGGAGGGCATGGTAACCTCCTCCAGTATTCTTGACTGGAAAATCTCATGGACAGAGGAACCTGGTGGGTCCATGGGGTTGAAAAGAGTTGTACACAACTCAGTGACTAAGCATGCATGCACATGTGTATAATTTAATAATAATATGTAATTCACATGTACACACACAACTAAAAAACAGATTACTCTTTCAGATGTCACCTTGTGAAAGCAGATTAATACAAAAAGTCATTCTTAAGAAAATAATACAGGAAAAACTAATTTTGTCATGAAAACATCTTATTGCTAATTGTATGTCCAGCTGAAGAGGGAGATGAAGTTCAATATTTTCTGGAGAAAATACTGTGATCCTTCTGTTTTCTCACATTTCTTACATTTAGGTTCAGGCCTTAGACCGTAGGTGGTGAGCAGTGAGGTGTGTGTTTCCTTCAGAACAGGCTGTTAGAGGTGTGTGTGCACCACATGCGCTCTGCCGCAGGTCTGTGCAGTGGGACCAGAACCCTCTGAGATGAAGGTTTGCAGAAAAGAAGCATCAACAGTCCCCTGCAGGGGACAGCTTCTCTGACCCACCCAGACCATTGCTTGAATCAGAAGCGTGCCCTTGCTGTATTCAGCCATCGCTCTTCAGAGTTTTATCTACGTCCGCACACACCCTGGTCCAATCGGATTAACACAGCAACCCACAGTGATAAAACCGAGAATACTCCGACCTTGTTTTTTTCTTTTGAAAGTTGGAGAAAAAGAGTTTTCTCATAATTAACTCTTTTGCACATCATATTGCTATAAAATCAAGAACAAACTTTCCCTACTTGAAAGTACATTAAGCAATCCTAATTTATCTAGTTTCTGCATGGGAATCTATTTTGTTTAGCAATTCAAAAGACTCACCACTTTCTCCATAATATCAAAATATGGGGCAATGATCCTTATTGCTAATTCTATGTCCAGCTGAAGAGTGAGATGAAGTTCAACATTTTACATGATATCAGGAGTGCCTAAAAATGCTGAAATTAATGAAAAAGTAAATTCCTGGTTCTGTGTGTGTGTGTGATGTTATCAAAGACCACAGCCACATGTGTTACTACTGCATCTTATCTAGATTTTGATTTACTGTTTCTGTTTGACCATTTTATTATTTGTTTGGATGTGTTTTTTCTCTATTATTGAGTTTTCTTCTGGAGGGAGTGCTGGGCTGGTGTCTGATTCTGAGAACAGTCCTAAGGGTAAGATCACGGACGTGCAGGTGGTTTACTTCGTGTACAGATTCACCTTCCAGCAATGTTTGCATCTGTCAACTCAACAAGGGCACCTAAGGGACTTGTAATTAGTCCAGCTGATCTCTGCCCTGGTCCTCTAGGAACTAGTCATCAGTGCTGAAGGCTATCTCCAGAAGGTTCCAGAGTGCGTCCAGGCTGATAGACCATTTGTCAAACGTTTCCTTTATTCTGGCACAGGTGGGTACCTGGTGGTTCCTACACATGTGTGTGTGCGCGCACACACACACACACACACACACACACACACACACACACATACCCATTCTCACAAAAGTACTCAGATCTTCCACCCTGGGTCCTCCCTTGTTTCACCCTCCATATCTTTTCCTGTCCTAAAACCTTCTATTTGGGTAGACAGCCCATCCCCACACACTGGCCATCCTTTCCATCCTCTGGTTTTGTGGAGTGTGTATTTCCTCACGATGTAGGTAAGGCAGCCCAAGCCCCTGGTCCAGCTCTTGGGCTTCTGTCCCCCAGGGAGCCCAGCCTCTGCCCTCCTCTTCAGCACATATGCAGCATGGTACCCAGAAAGCTTGTTCATGGGTCACTGTTTTCCCACACCTCATATCTTTTCCTCTGAGACACTATTAGAAATAGATGTTTCTTCTTTTTTTTTACTTGACCTTGTTAAATCTCATTCTAATGAAAGTGAAAGTTAGTTGTTCAATTGTGTCCAACTCTTTGCAACCCCACGGACTATAGCCTCCCAGGCTCCTCTGTCCATGGGATTTCCCAGCCAAGAATACTAAAGTGAGTTGTCAGTCCTTTCTTCAGAGGATCTTCCTGACCCAAGGATCGAACCTGGGTGTCCCGAGTCTCCTTATTAGCAGGTGAATTCTTTACCATCTGAGCCACCAACATATAGTTTGTAAAGGCTTGCATGATTACACTGAACGAATGAATGACTGAATACTGATGTCACTTCTCTGGAAAGTCCAGGACTGTCTGTTTATTCTCCTTACACCTGAGCTGCTCTGTCCATAGGGAAGAACAGGGAAGCCTGGTGTGCCGTAGTCCATAGGGTCACAAAGAGCCAGACATGAGTGAACAACAGCACCTGAGCTGCCTGGCTCTTCAGATAAGTAATCTGAACAGAGAAAAATCATGTGATAAGGTAGAAAAACCACTCTCACTTAGGTGGGTTGACCCCTGACCTCATCCTGGAAACTGAGGGCTCAGTTCACATTTTCCAACACACAGCGACGTTTCTGTGTGCTATACTAGTCATTCCAGAGCATTAGCACTTCTATAACCTTTCACAAAATATATAGCCAATTCTAAATGAGTTTTAATAGTCTGCCTGTTCCTTCATACTATATAATATATAGCACAAAGTTCTTTAGAATTTCAGAGGAAATTTCTTACTTGATGACCCAAGCCAGAGTCATAAAAGACATCAAAATCGGCAAATGCAAATTTGTGTCAATTCCATTTTAAAATTAAAATCAAGCCCACAGGATATCTTCAGCCTAGTTAAAATTTTACTGCGGCTTCTTACTTCAGGACTATGAGGGCCAGGCTGCCTGTCCTTCAGCAGTGAGAAGCCCCAGTGCTTCAGGAGCCTGAAGGATGATGGCCTCAAGCTGCCTTGTTTTTTCTTAGACCTTGGAACCACGGCTGTCTGTGAGCTGGCTTCACCCCCGCTGCAAACCCCAAAGCCACAGCCTTTCCAGCAGGTAGTCTCTTCCTGTGCACCTGAGCCCATGCTCCTGCTCACCTGGGATCCCCATACGTCCTGCAAGCTGCAGGGGAGACTAACAGACTGGAGGAAGCATCCTGCCAGGGTCTGCTCTTAGGCTTTTCCTCTCTCTGGCCAGAAAAGGAAAATAAAATGAAGCCGGTGTGTGAAATTGAGCCTGGTCCATCCTCATGATAAACCTCTTCCTTCACAGTGAAATAGTGCTTTACCACAAAACTGGTTCTCTGCTCTTGTTCAGTGCTTCCAGATGTCTCTCCTCCTCTTTTTAAAAAGGCAATCTGATTAGGAAGAGATTTGAGAAATCATTTTGCCAAGCTGATATAGAGAAACAATTTTTATACATGATATTTTCCTTTATAATATATACATATACTTCTTCAGAATTGTGTAATTGCTGTTTAGTCGCTAAGTCACATCTGATTCTTTGTGATCCCCATGGGCTGTAGCCTGCCAGACTCCTCTGTCCAGGGGATTCTCCAGGCAAGAATACTGGACTGGGTTGCCATTCTCTTCTCCAGAGGATCTTCCCAACCCAGATATCAAAGCCTAGTCTCCATTGGCAGGTGGACTCTTTACCACTGAGCCACTTGGGAAGCCTGTATACACAGCACACATACACAGGTACACACGCACAATGTGTAATAAAAAGATAGATGTGGATAATATTGTTTCTATCACCTGTCTATCTAGCCATCATCATGTATCTGAAATGAAATACGCCTGTATTGACTCACTATCAATTGAAGAATTAGAAGGTTTCTATCTACTTATGTCTTCTCTACTTCGGGTTTCATTGTTTTCTTATGAGGTACCCTGTCTTGATTTTATGTTTATCATCTCCTTGCCTTGTTCAAAAACATCTCGATCATCTATGTATATCTTCCAAAGCATACATGTTTCACTTTAGCTTGTATTTGAGCATTAAGTAAATAATGTCGTATTGGATGTAACTTTCTGTAGCTCTCATTTTTGTTTAAATAATGATGCTTAATTATCTGTATGGTTATTCTGCAACTGTACTTTGTTTATTTTTCTTCTCTGCAACGTTTATTTCTCTTTACAATTCCTTTTGGCAACAGTATCATAAATTATTTATACATTGGACTAGCAATTTATATTGACTTCTCCATTCTTGGTGTTTACAAAGAATAGTCTGAGGAACATCTTTTAACATGCTGTAAAAAGTAGCCCAAATTGTTATCGAAACTGGTTTTTATACTTAACACGCCTATCATACTTTCTAATTTTTGCCAAAATATTGGTCATAAAATAATGTTACACTGTTTGTAACTTCATTTGCCTGGATAAAATTAAGGTATTCATACGTTTATATGACCATGTTATTTCTTTTGCTGAAAAGTGTTTTTCACCCATTTTAACAGTGGTTACTTTTCTTTGTTTTTAGGAATTGTATATATTCTGAATATTAATTGATTGTAAAACATTGCAAATATATTTTGCCATTTTGTAGCATAATATAGCCTCTTTCCCTTGAGATTATAAAGAGCATTTTATACATTTTCTTCTAACTATTTAAAGCTTTGACTTTCAAGTTTAAGTCTCTGATTTTGTGTAAAATGTGAGATAACACATTTCCCTTGTTTTTGTGTATGGAAAATATAGCATTTGTTATTTTTCTACCCTTTTAAAAATATGTATTATACTCTAACATACTTACAGCAATGTACACACAGTATGCTTGATGAATTTTGTGTACAAATATACTTCATAATCATTACCTAGCTACACAGGTGTAATATTCTAAGATAGAAAACATTCTAGCATCACAGAGGGTTTTTCACACAACCATTACCCATCAGCAAACTTTCCTGCTCCAATGAATTAATAACTCATCTCCCAAACAATCACACACGTATTCAACTTTGTCTGAGTGGGATCCTACAGTCTGTGTTCTTATCCATTTATCCTCAGAGAAGAATTTGTGTGATCTGATTTATTACTTTTGTTCCTTTCAAGGAATTTAATTGAGCATATTCTTCAATCATTAGTTTCCTTTATTTCAGGGGGAAGGCATCTAATTCTATGGAATTCTATGTTGATTTTTTATACCCTCTGCCATCTCTTATAATAATTTCATCTACCACCATCAGGAAAATGTGCCTTACCCACTCCTCACTCACTCCTGTTTTACTAAAAGAGGCTTTAAAATACCTGACCTTTGGGGAAGAAAAGTGTAAAGAAATACTACTGTGATGGAAATGAAAATAGAAATACATTATTGTTTACACACACTCTGTATTCCAAATTACTTTATGTGCCTGGGATTCAGCAGTTAGAGCCTCAGAAACAACAGTCACCTTGCTGTCTTCTCTACTGTTGGACTCTATCCCATCACTTTAGGATCTGTTCCTTCCCTTGAGGGTTGTTGCTTAATCCACCTGTTAAAGTGTAATCAGGTCCTTCTACCAAAAACATCTGCTCCTACTCCATCCTGACACCTCTCCCTCTCTGGGCGAGATGTAGGAAAAAATAAAATGAAACAGACCAACATTATCTATTTAAACAAGTAGGGTCTGCTTCAATCTTTCTGGGTCTTTATAAAGCTTCCCAGGTGGCACTAGTGGTAAAGAACCCACCTGCCAATGCGGGAGACATAAGAGACTCAGGTTTGATCCCTGGGTCGGGAAGATCCCTTGGAGGAGGAAATGGCAACATCACTGCAGTATTCTTGCCTGAAGAATCCCATGAACAGAGGAGCATGGAAGACTATAGTCTATAGGGTCGCAAAGAGTCGGACTTGACTGAAGCAACTTAGCACCCACGCACCATCTACTTCAGGCCTTCTCAAAAAATAATTAATAGTCTATCATTAATTAAATCTTCATTATTAAAGAGTGCCAAGTGAATGCTGACTTAAAATGAATTAGACTTATTGTTACAGTTTCCACCAAGCAGAATTTGTTGTAACCCTGACATCTTTGCCTAATGGAAGAAAAGTTGTTTGTACTTCAGTTCTAATAAAGAAGCTTCTGCTGTAGTAAAGCAGCGAGATTTCAGTTTGACATACACCACTAACATTCTCCACAGAGTCAGAGAGAAACAGCCAGGCTAGCCATATCCAATACCTGCACTCCTGTTGACAAGTAAATACGGTCCTATATATTAAGATGGCACACATTTGCTAATTAGCTAATTGCTAATTACTTTGCTTGCAGATGCAAATACAAGGAATTCTGGGAGAAACTGGTGAGGAAAACAACAAATCCAAAACCTGAATGATATGGGACAAAATGGGCTGGTATACATAGCCAGGATCAGATTAGTTTCTTCTTTGCTTGCATTTGTCAAAACAAACTACACACCTAGAATTCCTGAATTTCACTTGTATAAACTATGGGAATACCAGACCACCTAACCTGCCTCTTGAGAAATCTGTATGCAGATCGGGAAGCAACAGAACTGGACATGGAACAAGAGACTGGTTCCAAACAGGAAAAGGAGTACGTCAAGGCTGTATATTGTCACCCTGCTTATTTAACTTCTATGCAGAGTACATCATGAGAAACGCTGGACTGGAAGAAACACAAGCTGGAATCAAGATTGCCGGGATAAATATCAGTCACCTCAGATATGCAGATGACACCATCCTTATGGCAGAAAGTGAAGAGGAACTAAAAAGCCTCTTGATGAAAGTGAAAGGGGGGAGTGAAAAAGTTGGCTTAAAGCTCAACATTCAGAAAACTAAAATCATGGCATCTGGTCCCATCACTTCATGGGAAATAGATGGGGATACAGTAGAAACAGTGTCAGAATTCATTTTTGGGGGCTCCAAAATCACTGCAGATGGTTATTGCAGCCATGAAATTAAGACGCTTACTCCTTGGAAGAAAAATTATGACCAGCCTAGATAAGTATATTCAAAAGCAGAGACATTACTTTGCCGACTAAGGTCCGTCTAGTCAAGGCTCTGGTTTTTCCTGTGGTCATGTATGGATGTGAGAGTTGTACTGTCAAGAAGGTTGAACACCAAAGAATTGATGCGTTTGAACTGTGGTGTTGGAGAAGACTCTTGAGGGTCCCTTGGACTGAAAGGAGATCCAACCAGTCCATTCTGAAGGAGATCAACCCTGGGATTTCTTTGGAAGGAATGATGCTAAAGCTGAAGTTCCAGTACTTTGGACACCTCATGAGAAGAGTTGACTCATTGGAAAAGACTCTGATGCTGGGAGGGATTGGGGGCAGGAGGAGAAGGGGACGACAGAGGATGAGACGGCTGGATGGCACACGGACTCAATGGATGTGAGTCTGAGTGAACTCCGGGAGATGGTGATGGACAGGGAGGCCTAGCGTGCTGTGATGCATGGGGGCGCAAAGAGTTGGACACGACTGAGCGACTGAACTGAACTGAACTGAACTGAAAACTTTATTTCAGTTTTAATTATTTGAGGAAAACAAGAAAAAATTGTTGCTCTCCCTCTCACCTATGGAGTCCAGAGAAGACAGCGCAATAGGAGGCAGCCTCAGAGGGCGGCATTCTCACCCGGGCTCCTGGGCTCCGAGTTGAAAAAAGCACGTTAGAGAACAACTAACACACTCATGCTTTGTCAAATGCTTGTACTCATCCGGATTTAATCTGTATTGCAAAACCACATGACTAATTGAATCACAATCGCCTGTGTGATATAAAACATCTCATGAAATTACTGAATGCTACTTAAACAATCAATTAGTTAACCACTAAAGCTCATGGTGCCTGCTATAAGACGCAAGCACAACTGGAAGAATGTAGTTAGAAGCTAATTTTATTTTTTGTCTTTAGTTAACCCGCTCCAAGGTGTAGCATAAATTACTTTCCTGCTCGCTCTTGAGTGGTAAAAGCCCTGTTGTAACTTTGAGGTACAAGCACAGTCTCCGTAGACGACCCTCTCCCTTCCTGGGGCATGTGGTGGGTGGGAGCGCCTGACTCCTCACTCCTTCCCTTATTCTCAGGCACCTTCACCCCTAATGGACCGTTCACTTCAGAGAGAGGGCGCGGAATGTTCTGTTCTGACCGATCCTATCACAAGACAACTCTCTTCACTCCCAGCCTGCAAACAGTAAAGCTGATAATCCCTCACGGGTACAAGAGCGGCTTTTCTGCTTTCTTCCTGAGGCGCCCTTGATGGATCCCTCGCACCATCCTTCCTCTGAATTCTATCCTCTGGAGCCACTTTTTCCTCCATCACAATTCCCATCACCCTTCTTAGCCCCTTTCTGCACCTTCACAAGCTAACGCTCTCCATGAACTCTGTCCCACCCACCACTTACCCTGGGCCCTCCTGGCCCCCGACTTCTGAATGCAAAAGGATCCCAAGTAATCCATGTCTCTCACCTTCTGTTGGAGGAAATGCTCATCTCCCATGTCTTGGATCCATCATGTGTGGGTCAGACCCCAGTCCACTGCATCCCCAAATGCAGGGCTGAGCCACTAGTACTCCCTCTAGATTTAAAAGTGAGAAAAACAGAACCCCCAATCTTGCCCTGGGGTGAATAGGGAATATACTTTTCTCCAAAGAAACACTTTTGAAAAAGGACCTTCAATTTGTACTCCCCACCACTTTCTACCAAGTTCCTTTCAGATTTTATAGCCCTTGAAATGGTTCTCATTCAGTTGTTCAGAAATTTGGGCCGACTGGTTCTAACTCTCCCTTTGAACTTTCATGCTGCCTGAATTTTGGTATCTTGGTCTATACTTGCCACTAATGTTCTTGTGTAAAGCATTCTTACTGATACATTTCTCTGGAAAAACCAACTGTGTCTTCTAGCATGTTCTCACGTTTAATTTCAGAAGTCATTATTTATCATTTTATGGCAAAAGAAAGGAAGTGTTCTTTGTAACTCCTTAGTGTTAAGAAGCTCTCAGGTGTGTGGGGGGCTCACTTTATTTCAGCTTTTCATGCCTCTAACTGCTGTGACTGGAGGGAACATGCTTTGCTCATCTTGCTTTCTAGTGGCTTTTCTCACACCCTTTCCAGCGCTGTGCTTTTTCATTCTACGAAGCTTAACAAAAACCAGAAGTGACTTTTTTTTTTAAGAAATATCTAATACCATTAGAGTATAAATGTTAGCCTGGCATTCCAAGTGTGACTGGGACTCTGTATTCAGGGATTCTAGCAGCTTATGTATGTCATTTTCACTTCCGGTGCAAAGTCCAGTATTGACCTTGAGTGATCTTTGCAGCATTCAGTCTGGCCTTTGTTTCGAGGAAAGCCACAGGGTACTTCCTGGTCAGCTCCCTCATCACACAGTTGCTGAGAGCACAGCACCAGCATGGTAGCAACAAGGAGCCAGATTCGTTTTGTTTCTGTCCTGTAAACTGAAGTCCAGTCCCTAAACTTACAATCTCTGGGTGAAGATAGAAAGATAAATTGCAGTGAATGTGCAGGAGCCATAACAGAGCAGCTCAACTGAAGTGAAAACAGTGGAGGAACTCAGGTGACTTGTACAGAGACATCAGAGTCACCTGACTGAGGGGCAGGTGAAGTCCTGCCAGTCAGAGGGGGAGAAAATTCACTTTGATCATTTAAAATGCATTTGAAACAGAGGATGCATCCAATACACTTATCAGAGGCCATGAATGCATTCTATTTAAAACTACATAGCCTGTTCATGTCACAGAAAGTAATCTAGGAACTAATACCAGCTGATTCAACAAAGTAGTGTGTTCACAGGTCTTCTTTTCATAATGTCTTGTGAGCCTCTGGTGTCCCTGAACTATGTTGTGATTTTGTCTGTTTAAATGAAGTGCATTCTCTCATCCTGAATTTCTATGCTGCAGTTTTAAATTACCTAGTAATTTTGAATTTCTGTATTTATTTCTAAAATTAAAGAAGAACATTGGATTTGCTCTCAGTTTTGATGCATTTATCAGTGTTCCTTCCTTGATAGTTAGACATCTGCACTATCTACCCAAAAGCATCTTCCTGCTCTCAAAATGATGAAATTGGAATTTGTAGTTTCACTAGAAACAAATAATAAATATACACTAAGAAACAATTCAACTATCACTTAAGATTAGTATAGGAAGTGACCTTAAATTTATACCAAAAAATTTGTGTGTGTGTGTATCAGTGGCCAATTTTAAATTTTTTCTGTTGTGAAATAATTAAGTCATAAAAACTTGATGGGCAAGGAAAGTTGTTCATTCATAAAAGATTTGAGACTGATAAAAGAAAGCTACCATATTTCTAATAATAATCTTCTAATAACACAAGAAGTATTTTCCTCTTCAAAGTTAAGTGTTCTTAAGAGACTATTTGAATTCTGGTTTAATAAGGACAAACAGCAAAAATATTTAAAGTTGGAGACCATGATTGGATACATTGCATGAACTTCAGAGACCTAATAAGATTTATGGAGCATACGATTGAATATAAATGAATCACAATGTAGATAAAAGGAAGCAAAGACATCAGTCCTGGAAGATATAAAGAACATGTTCTAGCGTGAATCACCACTTCTCAGCCTTGGAGTCATTGCTTTGGGTCATTTTTACATATTGTTTCACAGCAAAATATATAAGTCATGTCAACAGCCGGGGATATTCAATGATCATTGACTCATGTAGCCAGATTTATCAAGAAGGCTGTCTGGGTGATGGGGATAAAATGTGAGTGTGCACAGCCCAGGCTGAAGCAGTGTTCTCTGTGGTGGGTTCAGATTCTCACTTCATTAAACGTGGGAATTGTCCCTACACAGTAACCATCAAGGATGAGGGAGCACAGTTGCAACCTAGAGAGAGGATTTCAACCACTTTCTCTTAGCAATGCTCTGTGAATTGTGGTGCTTTGTCACAGAAGAATGAGTTTGTTACAGGCTGGAAAGGTTAAGGGGGAGAGGTGAAAGTACAGCAATATCAGTGAAAACTCTCTTTTTCTTTTGTTTTTAAGGTAGTGGTAGTTCTTTTTAAGTGGCGCACAAGGTTACATGACTGAGAACTTAGAAAGTATTAGTCACTCAGTCATATCCACCTCTTTGCAATCCCATGGACTGAAGTCCACCAGGCTCATCTGTCCTTGGGATTCTTCAGATAATAATCTAGGAGCGTGTTGCCATGCCCTCCTCCAGGGGATCTTGCCGATCCAGGGATCACACCTGAGTCTCCTGCATTGCAAGGAGATTTTCTGTCTGAGCCACCAGGTAAGCCCCCAAGAATTTAGAAATTGAAAAGGAAATTCAGGGCTGGATTATTGAGGCCTCTTCTACAATGATTGGCTTAAGAATGATAACTGAGGTCAAGGCATGAAGTCACCCCACATCCTTCTGGGGAGGTCTGGAGGGGATGGTGTGGAGGGGTGGAGGTGGGTGGGTGACCAGAGATGGGAGAACAACTTAGGAGCTGACATAGATTCTGTGGGGCTGCAGACAGTCCAGTGAGAATAAAGAGGAGGAGCCATTCATGCAGACCACAAGCTGATCCACAGAAACTGTCAAAACAATCGTCATACGTGACCTTGAACTTAGGATGCAAATGTTTATATATACTTGTGCTGTAACACCTCATGGACAGAGGAACCTGGCAGGTTACATACAGTCCATGGGGTCACAATGAGCCAGACTTTATACACACTTGTGTTGTAAAACCCCAGGGACAGAGGAGCCTGGAAGACTACAGTCGGTGGAGTCACAAGTCAGACACAACTGAGCAACTGAGCATGCCAGCATGCACTTCCTATGTACTTAAACTCTAGTTTCAAGTTTCCTTATGGATTGGAAATCACTTTCCAGTCCAAAACACTTTGGCTCACTTTCCACTCTAAACCATAAGGGAAAAGAATATTACAAAGAATGTGTATATGTATATATATATNCACACACATATATAACTGAATGACTTTGCTATACAGCAGAAATTAACACAGCATTGCAAATCAACTGTGCTTCAATTTAAAATGACTGGAAAAAATAAAATGAAATCAATGTTATTGACGTTTGTTTCCGAGGATGGTTGTGCTTGAGTGAGGGGGTTCTCAGGGCTGCCCACCTGCCAACAGTGGGGATGTTTTATCAGGTAGAGCACAAGTGGGAGATTCACCACCTGTGAGCACGTGTGTTGTTATGTGGATATTCCACACTTACAGAGGATTTTTCCGATTCAACTGTTCAAAGTAATTTATTATTTGTGACTTTCTTATGTTCTACACAGAACAAAGACATCAGCTAAAGGTCAGCCAGTGAGTATTGGTCATACAAATGGAAGTGGGGACAATTGTAGGGATGAGGGGAGTAAGAGACTTTAACCTTCCATTTCTCCATCCACACAAACAGCAGTTTCCTTGAATTCTACCTGTGCTCGTGTCCTGGAGCTGGAGCAGACCAAGGAGAGGCAAGGGCTCACCAGATGGTTAGCAACTTGGAGCTGTTGGTTGTGGGAGAATTTACACTTTGGAAATCTGCTCACGTTACACACTAAGGCTTTTTTAAAGGAGACCACTGACCAGCTCACCACTGTCTAGTTCATCAGCTGCTACATAAACACATCGTGAAGTCATACTGCAACAACAGACACCCTTTTATTTTTTTTTTAAATAACTATGGACATTTCTACTAGTCATGAAGACAACTTTAATAGAAAGAAAATTATGGAAACAATTAGAGATTGGTGACTAATGGCAAGACCTTCTTTTGTTGTTTGTCTTTTTCTCCTTAGTAAAGTTTTGGTTAAAAACCTATTGAAACACATATTGCAAATTTAATTTTTATGTGAGTGGTGGGAGAAATATAGGCTTTGTGGCTTATGCAATTTGAAGGGCATGAATATTTTGTTGATCCCATGAAAAGTTTTATAAGTTGCAATTAAAGCTCTTACAGACAGACCAATAATAGCCTTAATTTTATAGAATTATTGTCTGTCCTGAATTATGGTTTATACATTAACATTTTATTTCATTATCTGGAAGTTTCATAATTATAGGACTAATTCCCTAAGCCTATTTGAAATACTAGGTTCAAATTTTCCTCCTCAAGTTCAATTTTATTTCCTACTTACAAAGTCCTGGAGAATTAATCTGAGAGTGGAGAAGTGTGCTATGATTTAAGGAAAATCAATACCAAGCTCTTTCATATTCTATAACTATAAATACAAATTAAATACACTGGTGAAGAATGGGAAAATTTTGCCTGATAATTTAATTGTTAATTATCACAAAGCTAATACTTCTATTTCACTACCTCAAAGAGTAGCTATGATATTTAAATATATATATTGGTTGTCCAAAAAGTTCCTTTGGGTTTTTCTATAACATCTTATGGAAAAACCCAATTTTTTTTTTTTGCTAACCCAACAGGATGGATAGGAATTTACATAAACATAAACAGGGAGGCAAAGAGTGAAGTCCCTGGAGTCAAATTGCCTTGGATGAAATCCTTAGGCATCACTTTTTTATCATGTGTGGTCTAGAGAAAATTCACTTAAGTTCTGTATACCTAAGTTTTGTCATTTTGTTTGAAAAATGGAGAAAATAATATTAAATAACTTTAAAACATATAAAACACAAAACATTGCTCTATTGAGAGTAAATATGAAATAAATATTCTCATTATTTTGACATCAGGAAGAAAATAAAAGGTAATAATTTAGTTCTGTCTGTGAAGAATAAATGTTTTGACTTGCCGTCTCACAAAAGTAGAAAATTAGATTAGTTACATACAATTACTGTTTTGGGATATTGAGACCACATGCACTGCAGAGCTCTGCTTCCAGAGAAAACGGAATTAACAATCCCAAGGACAGATTTTTGTCTAGACAGAATTAAGACAGAGATTTAAGAAGGGAACATTCTTTTTGAGCTAAGGAGTAAAAATGAAATTCTGTGGGCAGAAGGAATGTTTTCAGAGAAAACTCCAGAAGCCCCCAAGGGGTCCCCACAAGTCGCTGGCTGAACCCCAGTCTGGAAATGTGGAAAGGGAAACTACAAGTCTGGGCAAGAGAAAATCTGTTAAGGAAAGAAACATAACCAAGCTTCTAGTAGATGAACAATTTTCAGAGCTCACAAAAGGCTGAAAAAAATTTCAGTTCCCAACAGCCAGTGTGGAGAAAACAAGGACCCGTTAGTAAGAACCAGAAGGTGCACACTTAGCAGTAGTGCTTAGCCAGGTCTAAAGACTATTTCAGATTTTCCTTTTTTAAAAAAAAAAAAAGCTAGACATACCAAGCAGCAGGAACCATGGCCCAGAAGCAGGAGAATAAGAAATTAATAGAAACAAAAAATAAATAACTAATGTTATTGAAATGCTCAAATCTTTAAAGGAAATCACGAACAAAATGAGAAGAGAAACTGAAGATTTAAATAAAACTTTCAGAGATTAAAAAAACACAGGATTTGAAGTAAAAAATGAATTTTAAGGGCTTAACAACAAATTGTGTGTATGCTCAGTTGTGTCCGACTCAGCAACCCCACTGACTTCTTTTAGCCCGCCAGGCTCCTCAGCCCATGGAATTCTCCAGGCAAGAATACTGGAGTGGGTTGCCATTTCCTTCTCCAGGAGATCTTCCCAACACAGGGATCAAACCCTAATCTCCTGTGGCTCCTGCATTGGCGGGAGAGTTCTTTACCACTGGCACCACCTGGGAAGTCCTAACAACAGATTAGATACCCCAGAAGAAAAGTTTAGAGGATTGGCAAATTTAAAAATGAACGGGGACAAGTGGTACTGGAGTCTCAGTGACAAGTGGAACTGGAGTCTCAGGAGAGCAGGAAGTGCTGAAAAAATGTGGAGATAAAATGGTAGAAAATTGTCCAAATTAAATGCAAACTATGAAATCACAGCTTATCAAAATTTAAAAGACAGAAAAAGAAAACATAGAAGGACATGCTATAGTTAATTTTCAGAAAACCAGTAATAAGAAGAAAAAAATTAAAGACAGCTAGAAGAAAAATATCCATCACGTGTAGAAGGACAAAGGTAACAATATTTATAAAGTTACTATCAGAAACAAAAGAAGCCTGATGGCAGTGAAATCGCAGCTCTAAAGTACTATGATGAAAAAACCTGTCAGTGAAATCTCTGCCATGTGAAAATACCTTTGAAAAACAGGAAAAGAAAAAAAAATTTCAGAAAACAAAGTTAAGGGAATTTGTCACCAAGAGACTGGCACTACAGAACAGCCTTCAAGTAGAAGAAAATGCTTTTGTATAAAACCTGGAATATGTTGAAACAGAAACAAAACAACACAAAAAAGAATGAAAAGGACTGAAAATGTTAATTAAATATGAAGAATTTTTTTTTAATTTTTCAATCTTTAAAGTGATTGTCAAATATTTAAGGCAAAAGTAAATGAAATGCATTGTGGACTTTATATTCACTGAAAAACAAAGTGTATGGCAGCAGTAGCACAAAAGAAATCAAAATATGCTATTTTTAAAAGTCCTTATCTCACACATCAGATCATAATATCATGAAATATTAGATGAAACTAAGTATCATAAGTTAAAGAACCTGGGTAAAAAGTAGGGCTACCCCAGAGAATACACAGCAGAGAGGTTTAGGTAACATCTCAACAGCGGAAATAAATATTATTCCAAAGAGAAAAATGGAAGCAAAGTGCACCTGGAACAAATAAAACAAACATCAAGATGGTTGATATGAAGCCAATGACAGCAATAACTTTTAAATGCACATAGTCTAGACACCACGATGAAAGGCAAGATTGTCAGGATGGATAACAGTGTGCCATAAAACATGTCATCCTACATGCAAAGACAAAGATTATGTGGAAAGATTTTTAAATGGGTAAAAGGGTATACATGTAAAATGTTAGCTGCTCAGTTGTATCCGACTCCTTGCAACTCCACGGACTATAGCCTACCAGGCTCCTCTGTCCATGAAATTCTCCCAGCAAAAATAACACTAATGATGAAAAAGAAAAAGCAGCAACATCAGTCATGTAGAAACACAGCAGTACACACACATAGACAAGACCATACAGGCAGACACGTGCACCGCAGCGGAAACAGAGATGCAGGCACACTGGGCTTCACCCTGCTCCCGCTTTGCCATCTGAGGGGCTCGCATTCAGGAAGGCGATGGGTGATGAATGAGACAATCACCACTGTAAGCAGGGAGAAATCTGCTGGGAAACAAAGAGGAAACTCAGTCCAGTGGAGTCGCTGGTTAGTGGTTCCAAATCTGTTAACAGTCAGCATGTGGGCAGCTAACTTCCCTCACCCCAATGGTGCAACCTGAGTCTGAAAACAGCATTTTGAAGAATTCTGGTGTAGACGAGCACAGCTACACAGGAGTCCTCAGCGACAGTGAGAGAGACAAAGTGTGTTCTCGTTGTGTTCCTTGTGTGTTCCCACCAATCACTGCAGACCTCACCTTGCAGGACACACAGGTGTATCACCTAGAGCTCTCCTGGGTCAGGATTCTGGGTGGGGCTTCACTGAGGTGACTCCTCAGCGTCTGCCCCTAAACCAAGTTGTCTGTGGAGTGGTGACCTCGTCCAGCTTGGGGTCTCCTCTGGTTCCCAGGTGCTGACGGAATCCACTGCGCCCCAGTCGTGTCCTTGCCTTCAGGTAACTGTCCACCAGGAAGCCCTGATCTCTCCCAGGACTGCCCCTAGTCCTTGCCACATGTCCCCTGCGCTCACAACTCGGCTATTTGTTCCTTCCACACCGGCGTGAGAGTCTGTCTCACTTCACGTTGCTCATCCTCCTTTAAGGCTTCTGTGAGCAGCTCAGACCCAATCCACGATCATCTCGCTTTGAGTAACTCAACAGCTTGAGTTAACCAAACAGTTAATTTGAGTAACTCAACCTTGATCACACCTGCAGAATCCCTCCTGCCAAATGATGACAGAACGGTGGGTGTGGGATCCATATTATGTATGGACCCCGCTTGCACACATCACTAGATTAACAGGGCATGCACGCTAGGGCACAGTCATCTGAGGAATGTATTAGAATTCTGCCTCCACTGCAGGGATGGAGGGACAAGGCTTTTGTAACTCTAAGGATGGGATTTGACGAGACCCAGTGTATGAATGCCGCAGTGCTGGGATTTTCCAGGACTGCTAGCATCTTCCTCACGTTAAGGCACTTGACTGTGAGGACACAGCATCTCTCAAACCCGCTGATGTGGGCAGACAAGTGTTTGGTGCCCTCAAGTCAACCAGTCTCCACCCAGAGCTCAGTCTGGGAGGAAAAGCCATGAACATGTTACTGACTTAGTTCAGCATTTGTTCTTTTGGAATGTGTTTGTTTTGTTTCCTTATTGGTTCCTCTTATGACAGGTGACTCATTAAAAAATTAGAAATCACGAAAGAACAAGAATCTGAAACCCAAAGGGTTTTATAACCCATCAAAGTAGAATGAAGGGCTTCCCTGGTGGCATGGTGGTAAAGAATCTGCCTGTCAGTGAAGGAGGCTTGAGTTTGATCCCTGGGTCAGAAAAATCCCCTGGAGGAGGAAATGTCAACCCACTCCAGTATTCTTGTCTGGGAAATCCCATGGACAGAGAAACCTGGTGTGCTGCAGTCCACGGGGCTGCAAAGAGTCAGACACGACTTAGCAACTGAACAACAAAGAATCCTATTTAACTTTGCTTCCTCCAGCATTTCCCAAAATTATTGATCAAAGGACCCATTTTTGGTTTTCACATAATACCTCCTACTCTATTTATCAACTTGTAAATTTTATTTTTTACTCAATTGTGCAAAAATGCTACCCCCTTGTGGTGAACCAAACAATACAAAATGTCATAGCAATTGCAAATGTCATTTATTATGTAAGTGTATTTATAAAATTGGATATGAGACATTTATTTTGAACCATGTATAGTCTGACAATTGCAGTGATATATTGACAAAAACGGCTTCTATTAATATACTCGGAAGACATTGGGAATGTAATTTTAGCTATTAGGGAAACCTTGGGTGTAAAAGTCAAAGTTAAATCTGAAATTTCCCTGTAGCTCATATAGTAAAGAATCTGCTTGCAATGCAGGAGACCCAGGTTCCATCCCTGGGTGGGAAGATTCTCTGGAGAAGGGAATGGCTACCCACTCCGTTATTCTTGCCTGAGAATCCCATGGACAGAAGAGCCTGGTAAGCTACAGTCCATGGGTTCACAAAGAGTCGGATAGAACTGAGTGACTAAGCCCACATATCTGAAGAGGGCATATTTAGAATGAGAGAGAAAGAACTGAGACAGAGATGGGGAAGGAATCTAAACGTTACTGCTAATAAAAAGTAGAATTTAGGAAATTTGGAGGGTGGAGAGAAACCCCCAAATTATTTCTTGGATTTCAAAGAGGAAAAGAGTTTTGGTTGATATTCAAAATATTCTAAGAAATTACAAAAAGATACATGTATATATGTAAAGTTTGAGTAATATATATTTTTAAAATGTGAAAATTTAGAATTACAGCAAGTACTTACATTTATACAAACCATTGGAGTAAAATCTAGACTGTATTATCAACAACGGTAATGAACACTGAGAAAGACCAAGAAGACAGACTCAGACACCGTAACTCCTACTTGTCTCTAAAGAAAAATGTTAACAATGTAAACTTCCTACTAGCAAAAAAAAAAAAAAAAAGAAAGAAAGAAAGAAATTTTCTATAATAAAGTGAATTATAATTAAAAAAAAGAGAGAGAGTTAGAAAACCTGATTCTTAAATTTTCATATACAAAGCAATATCGTTCTTAGGTTGAAAACGGAAGGAAATGAGCCGTGACTTCAATAAACCAAAGGATTAAAAAACTGTGGATATCTCAACAGCTTCTGAAAAAATTTAATGGAAGTTGAAACTCACATTGATTTTTATAAAAGCATTACTACTAAGAATAAAGTGATATGTCCTCAAACTGATACTTAAAAGCCTTTCCTGGACAGAGAGGAAACAGGCGCTGTGCGGCTCAGGGTAGAGACCGCTCAATCCCACACCCGGTGCGGGTGGAGCAGGGGCGGGGCCAAGGGGGAGGAGTCTCCAGGCCGGCACACAGTGCTGGTGGGGCCTGACTTAGTTATATGCCTGTACCTTTTGCAATCCTGGCTTCATTTTCTCAGTAAAAATATAGTATCATGGGCTTTGCTGATGGCTCCGTGGTGAAGAGATGTACCCAAGGGGTAGCAAATGTGAGAGTCGAAGCCCATGTGAAAGCCAGTGTGGCGGGTACCCTCGCCCCCTGCACAGGCGTGGCCCCTGCTTCCGCAGTTCCCATTCTCCCTTCCAATCAGGGGTTGGCAGTGTGTGGCAATCTGGAGAAGTAAGAGAAGTTTTGTGGTCCTGACATGCCTCAGCACTAAAACTAGGACCTTAGAGGGTGAATACTGATATCCATGACATGGTCAGTGATGGCACGTATTTCTTCAAAACTAGTATCTTTAACAAGAAGAACCAAATAATTATGACTAAAATTAAGATTTTTGACATTCCTCACAACCAGAAGGTAATTGGTTACATGACAGAGATTTAAATGGAAATACAAATGAATAAAAAAAGCAGAGGCATTTATTTTACAAGTCTACTATTTGATTGCATTTTCAATAAAATGTTTTTCATACATAAATTATTGTCACTATAAACTTTCCCATTTTGTTTGACAAGCAAATCTTTATGAAACCATATAGAAACAAGTGTCAGAATGATGACTTGACTCCTTCAATACTCGAAAATGTTGTATATTTTGTCTTGTCAAAGGGGCCTTAAGTTCCTTGTGGTTTGATTCTCATTGGTGTATGCACATGTGTGTGAGTGAAATATTATCCACTTACATTTAGCACTACATTCAGTCTTAGCAGTTATATAGAATATTCTTGTCTTATTAATTGAAAGCATGATTTATAACCATCTATAGCATAATAGACTACTGAACAAAACCAAAATTTACTATATTACTAGTAACTATATCAGACAACTAAATGGTGTTTGTGAGATTTTAATTTGAATTAAGGAGATAGACTTTTTCTCTTGCACAGTCATAATCCAAGTTTTTGGATAATAATGTCTTGAGTGGTTATCAGACTATCAAAATTAAGGGTCAGTGATGGTATGCAATGTGTCAGATAGAAAGATATTGGTGTGTCTATTAACTGGTAGAAAAGACAATCACAGGTACACTTTATATGAGTAGCAATGTCCCATTCCAATTTTGAGCCTGGCACATTCATATCTTTTTATTTAATTTTGTAAAGGGTATAATATTGACTTAAGGAGATGTTTCATCAAAGAAAGTAATAGCTTTTTTTTTCTATTTAACTAGTACATATAAATTACCTGCAGTTAAGTAATGACTCTGCCATTGTTAAACCATCAAATATTATATCTGTCTTTAACTATTGACATTGGTAAAACTGGAGAAAATTAGCCTGATGTCCATTCCTATTATCGTGCACTGTTTGTTTGATTCTTGCTCATTTGTCAAGCTTATGTGTTGAGGCTCGGAGCCCTTGAATCATTGGACTGAAGGGTAAGTTAAGCGAGTTTCAATTTCCTTTTCCCCATGTGGTCATCTGGGGGTTCTCTGGCATGTAGGAGCATTTGATCTGCAGCAGGAAGGCAGTGCTTTCTTCCACAAGCATCTGCCTCCATAACACAAGAGCACTGTCCTAGGACCCAGGGCACTCAGGGTCCTGCTAAGAGATGGAGAATCTTTCTTCAGCAGGTTCCTTTTCTATCTTGAGAAGGTTTTCAGGTGCAACACCAGCTCTGATCCAACCAGCCAATATCAGACTGAGCATTCAAGTTCCATTCTCGTATTCTCTAGCTTTTTCTTCTAATTAGTGTTCATCATTTTCCTCAGTTCTTTTTTACTTTTTAAAAGAATATTTATTTATTTGGCTGCAAAGGATCTTAGTTGGGACATGAGGTTTCTAGTTCCCCAACCAAGGATCAAACCTGGGCCCCTTACATTGGCAGCACTGAGTTCTAGCCACTGGACCCTCAGGAAGGTCCCCCCACCCAGTTGTTTTTCTTAAATATTATTCACAACTTAGCATGATTACACCATTTTCATTTAGTCCAAAAGCTCCCAGTGCTTCTCCGGAAGACCTAGGTGTGAAGCAAGTTCCTTAAATGTAGGAGTCATCATCATGTCAGTCTGTCCATTGCAAAAGCGAGGAGTCAATAAAGTAGACAGGGGTCAATAAAGTAGAGGGGTCATAAAGGTTCTTGATGAAAAGGGACTCATGAATGAGTGTGACACATAAGAACAGCACTATAATTTATTTTCACTGCCAGTAAGCTTACTTTTTCCCTCGGATACTCAAAGATCATGACCTTTGTGGGATCCTGGTTTTCTTTACAAGGCTGACAACCCAGTGCTGGTTATTCCTCTTTAGTGATGACAACAAGAACGACCAGAAAACCAGTGTGATCAAGTCTCTGCCAGGACCTGCTCAGTCTCTGTGTGTGTTCCCTTATTTGACCTGTGAGCTCACCTGGACAGAGAGGAAACAGGTGTGTGGGGGCCAGGGTGAGGGACTGCTCCATCCCACACCTGGAGCAAGTAGAGCAGGCATAGGGCCAGGGGGCAAGTCACCAGGGGCTATATGCAGAAACCCCAGGCGCCCCAGTGATGGTGAGACCTGACTTAGTTCCATTCCTGCACATTATGCATTCATATAACATCTTTATTATGTTCCCTTTGATATTTTATTAACAAGAGCTTGTATGCAACAGGACCCAGGAGAAAGGAGAAGTGACCCCACAAGAGACTGACCCAGACTTGCCCATGAGTGTCCAGGAGTCTCCAGCGGAGGGGCTTGGGTTGGGAGTGGCTTGCTGCAGGATTGAGGGCACTGAGTGAAGTAGTGCATACATGGGACCTTTTGAAGGAGGTTGCCATTATCTTCATTACCTCCACCATAGTTTGGCCTCAAGTCAAAGAACAGAGAGAGAACACAGTTCTGTCCATCAACAGAAAATTGGATGAAAGATTTACTGAGCATGGCCCTGCCCAGTTTCCCCCTCAATCACTCTCTCCCATCAGGAAGCTTCCCCTAAGCCTCTTAACTTTATCCATCAGAGGGCAGACAGAATGAAAACCACAATCACAGAAAACTAACCAAACAGATCACATGGACCACAGCCTTGTTTAACTCAAAGAAAGTATGAACCATGCCTTGAAGGGACACCCAACACAGATAGGTCATGGTGGAGAGTTCTGACAAAATTTGGTCCACTGGAGAAGGGAATGGCAAACCATTTCAGTATTCTTGCCTTGAGAACCCCATGAACAGTATGAAAAGGAAAAAAGATAGGATACTGAAAAATGAACTCCCCAGGTCAGTAGGTACCCAATATGCTACTGGAGATCAGTGGAGAAATAACTCCAGAAAGAATGAAGACATGGAGCCAAAGCAAAAACAACACCCAGTTGTGCATGTGACTGGTGATGGAGGTAAAGTCTGATGCTGTAAAGTGCAATATTGCAGAGGAACCTAGAAAGTTAGGTCAATGGTTGGAAGTTGGAAGTGGCAATTTGGAAGTGGTCAAACAGGAGATGGCAAGAGAACACTAACATTTTAGGAATCAGTGAACTAAAATGGACTGGAATGGGTGAATTTAACTCAGATGACCATTATATCTACTACTTGAGCAAGAAACCCTTAGAAGAAATGGAATAGCCATCATAGTCAACAAAAGAGTCCAAAATGTAGTACTTGGGTGCAGTCTCAAAAATGACAGAATGATCTCTGTTCATTTCAAAGGCAAGCCATTCAATATTACAGTAATCCAAGTCTATGCCCCAACCAGTAATTCCAAAGAAGTTGATGTTAAATGGTTCTATGAAGACCTAAAGACCTCCTAGACCTAGCACCTTGAAAATGTCTCCTTTTCATCACAAGGGACTAGAATGCAAAAGCAGGAAGTCAAAAGATACCTGGAATGACAGGCAAATTTGACCTTGGAGTACAGAATGAAGCAGGGCAAAGACTAACAGACTTTTGCCAAGACTGTACTGGTCATAGCAAACATCCTCTTCCAACAACACAAGAGAAGACTCTACACGTAAGCATCACCAGATGGTCAATACCAAAATCAGACTGATTATATTCTTTGCAGTCAAATGGAAAAGCTCTATACAGTCAGCAAAAACAAGACTGGGAGCTGACTGTGGCTCAGATCATGAACTCCTTATTGTAAAATGCAGACTTAAATTGAAGAAAGTAGGGAAAACCACTAGGTCATTTAGGTATGACCTGAATCAAATCCCTTATGTTTATACAGTGAAAGTGACAAAGAGATTCAAGGGATTAGATCTCATAGACAGAGTGCCTGAAGAACTATGGACAGAGGTATGTGACATACACAAGGCAGGGATCAAGACCAACCCCCAGAAAAAGAAATGCAAAAAGGCAAAATGATCATCTGAGGAGGCCTTACAAATAGCTGAGAAATGAAGAGAAGTGAAAGGCAAAGAAGAAAAGGAAAGATATACCCATTTGAACGCAGAGTTCCAAAGAATATCCAGGAGGGACAGGAAGGTCGTCCTTAGTGAGCAATGCAAAGAAACAGAGGAAATAATAGAAAGGCAAGGAATAGAGATCTCCTTAAGAAAATTAGAGATACCGAAGGGACATTTCATGCAAAGATGGATACAATAAAGGACAGAAATGACATGGACCTAACAGAAGCAGAAGATCTTAAGAGGTGGCAAGAATACACAGAAGGACTACAGAAAAGACCTTAATGACCCAGGTAACCACAGTGGTGTGATCACTCACCTAGAGTCAGACATCCTGAAATAAGAAGTCAAGTGGGCCTTACAAAGCATCAATACGAACAAAGCTAGTGGAAGTGATGGAACTCCAGATGAGCTATTTCAAATCCTAAAAGATAATGCTGTGAAAGTGCTGCACTCAATATGCCAGCAAATTTGGAAAACTCAGCAGTGGCCACAGGACTGCTAACAGTCAGTTTTCATTCAAATCCCAAAGAAAGATAGTGCCAAAGAATGTTCAAACTACCACACAATTGCACTCTGCTTACACGGTAGCAAAGTAATGCTCAAAGTTCTCCAAGCCAGGCTTCAACAGTAAGTGAACCATAAACTTCCAGATGTTCAAGCTGGATTTAGAAAAGGCAGATGAACCAGAGGTCAAATTGCCAACAGCCATTGGATCATAGAAAAGGCAAGAGAGTTCCAGAAAAAAATTTTACTTCTGTTTCATTGACTACCAAAGTCTTTGTCTGTGTGGATCACAAAAAACTGTGGAAAATTCTTAAGAGATGGGAATGCCAGGCCAGCTGACCTGTCTCCTGAGAAATCTGGTTGCAGTTCAAGAAACAACAGTTAGGACTGGACATGGAACAACAGACTGGTTCCAAATTGGGAAAGGAGTATGTCAAGGCTGCATACTGTCATCCTGCTTATTTAACTTATATGCACAGTACATCTTGTGACATGCTAGGCTGGATGAAGCACAAGCTGGAATCAAGATTGCCGGAAGAAATATCAATAAACTCAGATATGCAGATGACACCAGCCTTAAGGCAGAAAGCAAAGAACTAAAGAGCCTCTCGATGAAAGTGAAAGAAGAGAGTGAAAAAGTTGGCTTAAAACTCAACATTCAGAAAACTAAGATCATGGCATCCAGTCTCATCACTTCATGACAAATAAATGGGGAAACAATGGAAACGATCACAGACTTTGTTTTCTTGGGCTCCAAAATCATAGCAGATGGTGACTGCGGCCATGAAATTAAAAGACACTTGCTCCTTGGAAGAAAAGCTATGACCAATCTAGGCAGCATATTAAAAAGCAGAGACATTACTTTGCCTACAAAGGTCCATCTAATCAAAGCTATGGTTTTTCCAGTAATCATGCATGGATGTTAGAGTTGGGCTATAAAGAAAGCTGAGCACTGAAGAATTGATGCTTTTGAATTGTATTGCTGAAGACTTTTGACTTGGACTGCAAGGAGACCCAACCAGTCAATCCTAGTGGAAATCAGTCCTAAATATTCATTGGAAGGACTGATGCTAAAGCTGAAACTCTAATACTTTGGCCACCTGATGCAAAGAACTGACATTTGAAAAGACTCTGATGCTGGGAAAGATTGAAGGCAGGAGGAGAAGGGGACAACAGAGGATGAGATGGTTGGATGGCATCACTGCCTTGATGGACATGAGTTTGAGCAAGCTCTGGGAGTTGCTGATGGACAGGGAAGCCTGACATGTTGCAGTCCATGGGGTTGTAAAGTCAGACACAACTAAGCCACTGAACTGTTGTTTTACTGAAAAAAGTGATAGCCCAAACTTACTGTTTAATAACAATCTCATTAAAATCATGTCTTAAATAACCACATACAGCAGCCTCAAATTTTAAAAGATATACTACATATGGGTTTTCATATGAAAAATATCTTCTATCAAATAAATTTCACTCTGTATTTAACATTATTTTACAATATTACCTTTTCTTTTACTGTATGCATTTCCTGGAAATAATGTTTCATAATTAGATAATGTTTTAAATTTTTAATTCCGTTTGAAGTAACCTAACTCTGTACAGCCTTGTTAGCTTCCTCATAGTTAAATGGTTCGCACTGGCTTTATTAAAGCAGCCAGTGTAGAGAGGTTGTGTGTTTAAGTCTATACTAGGGGTCTTATGATGTGTATATCAATGGTTTCTCTCCTGATCTGTGAAATAAAAGACACATGAGACAGGGCTGATGAATATATAACCTGGCAGAATAGAACATAATAAGCAGCAGTGCTTTGAATCTATGATCCTGCTTGTTATAAAGCCCAACTTATTTCAAAGAAAGAAAAAGGAAAGAAAGAAACCAGATAGGATGCCTCCTGCAAAGGTGATGAGTGTCTTACAGTGTATAATAAACGTTCCTTATGAGTTGACTCATTAGAAAAGACCCTGATGCTGGGAGCGATTGGGGGCAGGAGGAGAAGGGGACGACAGAGGATGAGATGGCTGGATGGTACCACCAACTCGATGGACATGAGTTTGGGTAAACTCCGGGAGTTGGTGATGGACAGGGAGACCTGGTGTGCTGTGATTTATGGGGTCGCAAAGAGTTGGACACGACTAAGCGACTGAACTGAACTGAAAGTTTCTGTAATTTTCAAGATGTGAAAGTATTTTTTGCTGTATTTGATTTGCTGTAACATTTTCCCATAAAAATTTACCTACTTTATTACTCAACACAAACTATCTTAATGGCCTGGTCTCACAATGCACCATTTACCAAAAAGACAGTATTATACAGTTGAGTTTGTAAAGAGTTATTTTTGTTAGCCTTTGCTTCACAGAATACAGAGTTTTGTTATGTATAATTGGTGAAGAGATAATTTTTGGTGAGTTCAGCAAAAAGTTATATTTCTTGAATAAAAGCGGAGCTTTCTTGAAAAGCAACCTCACAGAAGGCTGGACATAACCTGGCTACCTTCTTCACTTCACTGATAGTGAGGTGAGCAGGGCTGAGTTCACAAGGGCTGGGGTGAGTATTTGAATACCAAGTGTTTCAAATATGAGAAATCTTCCTACTCTTAGCAATTAAGTTTCCTTTGGGAAGAGCCAGAGAGTGAGCTGGAACCAAAGTTTTCAGAGACAAAATGGACAACCTACGCTTGGTTGGCTGCCCCAAAGGCAGAGGCCAGACTGTCCTGGCCAATCCAAACATGTCTCAGAGGAAACGTGTTAAATCATTAAACAGAGGGGTCAAGAGAAATGTCACTTGACTCTGAACAAAGTCTTTTTTTCACATGGATATGTGGTCACATGGATATGTAGTCAAATTTAAATTAGTTGTTTCAGGTAGTAGGTCAAGATAGATCATGTATATTTCACATGGGTTTTTGCCTGAAATGTTTCGTAAAAGAGTAAAGATACATCCTGTATATAAATACTGTTATTGTTTAACTATTAAGTTGTTCCCCACTCTTTGCAGTCCCATGGACTGTAGAACACCAGGTTCCTCTGTCCATAGGATCTTCCCAGCAAGAATACTGGAGTGGGTTGGCATTTCCTTCTCCAGGGGATCTTCCCAACCTAGGGATAGAACTGACGTCTCCTGCATTGAAGTGGATTCTTTACCACTGAGCCTCCGGGGAAGCTGAGTATAGATATATTTTCAAATAATTATTTCTTAGGATTATTCATAATTTTTACTTTCTAAAAGGAATTGGGAGTGCTTTAGAAAATAGAGATGTAAGGATGATTATGAATCCTTTGGAAACAAGTAAAATGTAAAAATCAAAATCTCAGTTAATTTTTCTTAAATTGCATTTGCTGTGCTGATTATAACTGAATAAATCTAATAGATTTTATTGAAAACATCTTCATTATCTATCTTCTAAGGCATTAATTTTTTTCTTCTGCTGCATCCATTCTGCTGTGAAATCCGTCCTTTGAGTCCTTAATCATTATATTACATTTTAATTTATTATGTTAAGTACAGCTATATGTAAGTTTGTTCTCATATTTCTGACAACTGGGCCATAATGATTTTTTTTTTACATTTTATCTGACTTTTCTAGTTA
This sequence comes from Redunca redunca, assembly GCA_006410935.1. NCBI lineage: Eukaryota > Metazoa > Chordata > Mammalia > Artiodactyla > Bovidae > Redunca > Redunca redunca. Next base: position 262,331 of record SJYQ01000465.1, read on the forward strand.
CTTTTAGTGGAATCACTTTGCTGCAAGTCATTCCAACAGAGCAAGAGACATGTGTCCTTGCTCATCAGCATTCCAGAGAGCATCCTGGTTTTGATGAGACTCTTATGACAGTGTTATATGAGACTCTAACATTCCCTCTAGAATTCAGATTCTGTGAAAAGCAAGCATCTTCAATTAGTTTTAGATACTTTCAATACCTGAAGGATTCCAGATCAACAAACACATCCTCTACTCAACATTTTCATGCAATAAATCCTATATAAAACCCCACAATTTCTCTATCAGTCACACAGTCATGTCTGACTCTTCATGACCCCATGGACTGCAGCATACCAGGCTTCCTTGTCCATCACCAACTCCCAGAGCTTGCTCAAACTCATGTCCATTGAGACAATTTCTCTATACAGAAACTTTATTTTTCCCCGTTGAAATAAATCTCTCTGAGTAGACATTTCAACACGTGATGTGTGAATTCCACTTTTTTCATCCATCAGTGCACAGGCCCTATACTCTATGGCTTTCTTAAGTCTTGAATCAACACAAGATCATGTTGGATTTGTCAGATGTTTAGAGGTTGGACTTTCTAGTCTAAAATCTTCCATGTGAAGCAGCTTAGTATACTGGAAAATTGAAGTTGTGTCTCAGGCAAAATCTTTGAGATTATAACCAGAAATAATAAGAAAAGCATGCTATGACACTGTCCTCATGGTAAACTAAGGACCCTATTTTATTTCCACTTTGCTGGGCCTTCCAGGCTCCATTTCCCTCCTGCTTACATTTAATATCTTAATACTAACAGGCAACATTTGACCTCCTGTTCTTCTATGTTTCATACCTGCCAGCATGCTCACTTTGATCCATCTGTGTGTACCTTCTCTCTTCCTCGAGCTGAGCTGCTGAGGGCAATGACATCAGCACCCAAGTAGACCTTCATTTTGATGGATTCTGCAGGTTTATGGGCTGTGATTTCAACTCCATCCTCAGCCCAGTTTGGAAAATCACTCCAGATTGTTTTCAAGAGCTTTTTTTTTTTTTTCTTTGAAATAGTCTTTTCTTTTAAAGCAACTTACTTTTCTTACGAAAGAATTTATGATTCTGCAGCAAAGGCTGTGATCTAATTAGAGAATCAATAGCAGTGCTAAATAGGTATTCCCAGAGTCACTACTGGGCTGAAATGAGCTAAAAATTGGGACAAATGTATGCAACTTGAGACCCTCCACTGAGTATTTGTGACCAGTACAGCAAATGGTTCTGGGGAAAGTAAGGCAAGACTGGACCTCACCTCTCAAGGGGAGTCCTGGTCCTTCTCTGGATTCTTGGCTATTTAGCACTGCTGGCTTCAGGAGATCTTGGATGTTTACACAAATATTAGTGTGCATTTTATTCTGTTTTGTTTTTTTTTTTTCAGTTATTGTCAGCAAGAGGGTAAGGGCTTTACAAGCGTCTTCTTCCCAGCCTATCCAAAGCCCCCGTGTGTACATACGTGAGAGGAAATTCAACTGCAGTGTGGACTGATGATGTCACATGTAGTTCACACTTCAGATGAGAGTATTTCCAGATAACCCCATCCATATTCCTTTGACACCCTTCTCTGTTCCTTGGTAGAAGAGCATGGATTCCAGTGACAATAAATGAGTACTAAATTTATTTTATCTCCCAACCTCGTAAGTCAAAGAATGAGAGTAAAATCATCAACACCACCTCTAACAATAAGATTAGTTTAAAGAATTATTATTACTATTATTATCATGATTATTATGCAGTTCTAATCTAATCTTTTTAGCACTGATCACACTAGGATTATGGGCTTCCCCAGTGTCTCAGTGGTAAAGAATCTACCTGCCAATGCCAGAGACATAGGAGACACAGGTTCAATCACTGGGTCTGGAAGATCCCCTGGAGGAAGAAATGGAAACACGTCCCAATATTCTTGCCTGGGAAATCCCATGGACAGAGGAGTTTTGGTGGGCCATAGTCCATGGGGTTGCAAAGAGTCGGACACCACTTAGTGACTAAGAACCTAAACACACACACACACACGCACACACACACTAGGATTATGCAGCCATTCTGGATAAGCTGAATTCAAAGTTGGTGAGTAATTTAACAACCCCATCTGCTGCAGCAGGAATTAGAATATACTCAAAGAAACAGAATCTTCAATAAATCACTTGAGAACAATTGAATTCTATATATGTAAAACTACATTGAAAAGGGTTAAATGTATTATATACAAACACACTAAATATACTAAGCGTACTCAACACATAAAAACATGCATTGAAGACACATTAATAAAACAAAACTGTGACATAACCACTTCAAACTAATCATAAATCTCTCTTACAGCATTTCAGGTTAATTAGAAGCAATCAAATAAAAATAAGTTGAGAACTGGACAAGTATTGTGAAGAGGCAGTTCAAAGAGAATGAATCTCAAATGACTGATACAATAGTAAAAAGTTGCTCAATTCATTAGACACAAGAATATTAGACATTAAAAATGTAATGAGCTAACATTTTCTATTGTTGACATAAATCAACCCCTTACAATATTGTGCTGGTGATGGAGTAGATGGAGAAAATGTGTTTTTGCCTGTAATGTAAGTTGGAACATCACTGTGAAGGATAATTTGGAAGAAGGGTAAAACTGAAACTAGACATATCCTATAAAGTCATAGCTACAATCCTAGTAACCTTAGATCCACCCTGGAGAGAGACAAGGGTACATGGGATTCTAGAGGCTATTTGTTGGAGCAAACAAACAAACAAAAAGTAAGTGATTAACTAGTAAAGAGTTGGCAAATGCATAAATAAAGCATGGTACATTGATACACTAGAACATTAAATGTAGAATAAAACAAGCCACATGCACACACTCACACACACACACACATCTCTGTTTTCTGAGGAAAAATAAACAGCATAAGAGTTGAGCTAGAGGCATAATTGATTGACATTTTTTGTTTGGTTTGTTGGACCTTATTTTGCATCCATCAATTAGTCAAAAAGGTATTTTACTGTGTGTGCATGCTAAGTCGATTCAGTCATATCTGACTCTTTGTGATCCAATGGACTGTAGCTCACCAGGTTCCTCTGTCCATGGGATTCTCCAGACAAGACTACTGGAGTAAATTGCCATGCCCTCTCTCAGACAATCTTCCAAACCCTGGGACTGAACCCGCGTCTTTTATGTCTCCTGCATTGGCAGGCAGGCTCTTTACTACTAGTGCCACCTGCGAATTCCATTTAACTGTATGCCTTTTAAAATATAATATAAATATATGGTTTTGGTAGTAAAATGTAAATAAATATAGTGTCTCTCCATTAGTTTCATTATCTCTGCTCAAAGTGAAATTTTTATATACATAAGGCAATGACAATTTCCTAAAGAAAAAAGAGTATTTCTTAGAAAATCTCTTTAAACTCATCCCTGATGGATGCCAAGACTATATCACATGGGAAGATAGCAGATACACGTTTGCTGCAGTGTAAATATGAGGCGCTGGCTCCAGGAGGGTTCAGTGGATACCGAAGACTAGAAGCAACATGCGCATCCACGCAGTGTGGAAACACCAGGTGACCTGAGGCGGAAAGAACCAGACCAAACCACACACCTGCTGCAACCATGTATCTGCAGCCCAGAAACGTGGCTGGAAAGACTGAGAGCCTGCGTGTGTGTGGCAAACACTGGCCATTGTCTGAAAACGCACGACAGAGAGAAATGAACTCCGACAAGTGTCAGGTAGCTTTCACAGAGAGATGGAGAAGAATGAGGAGACTACAAGGTGCAGGACCAGGAGCAGCCTGGGGTCCAGGCTGAAAGAAGTACGTCTGGAAAGACCTCTCAGTGATGCGAGCCCAGCTCCCAGTAAGTAAAGCCAGCCTTGCCAGGAAAGTAGGACGAACACATTTCTGCACTGACTGTGCTTGTGTTCTCGTGGGAGAGGAAGATGGAGTCAAGCAAGCAGGTTAATACGCACATCTGTGAGTCATCTTAAATGGTAGCAGCCTGGGCATTCTTAGAGAGCTCCTCTAGATACCGCTGAGATGACGCTTACAACAGCATCTGAACTGAAAATGGGGCCATACATGCAACAAGATAAGAGACTCTAGTTTCCCAGGAAGAAAGACAACTGGGTGCAAAGGGAAAAGGGCCGCAGGGACCTAAGAGTAGTGGGGGGGAAGGGTCATGGGTCACATCGCAGGGTGGCTGCACTTCATGAGGCAGAAAGAGCAGGACGTCCCCCATGGGGCAGAGCAACCCTGAGACTTCCGGGGGACACCCAGACACGGTCTCAGAGGCCTAACCATTCACAGCACAGTTGGCACTCTCCAAACTTATTTTTTAATTGACATCGACATGACTTGTACCTAGAACTTTGTTATGACCATTACACAGGGACTCATGGCAAAAGAGATCATTGTATATATTTAAACATTTTTAAAGTTTTCTTTTATACTGGAGTATAGTTGATTTACAATCTTATGTCAGTTTCAGGTATGCGGTCAAATGAATCAGTTCTAGGTATATGTGTATCTAATCTTTTGCAGATTCTTTTTCCTCTTAGGTTATTATAGAATATTGAATAGAGTTCCCTATGCTATTCAGCAGTAGTCTTTTTTTACCTGCGGGCAGGTGGTGGGTGAGCTCCCTGACTGGTGACAGCTCCCTCATCCTCAGAGACCCGGCCTTTTCATTTGTGGGGTCCCAGGTGATGCCAGGTCATCCTCTAGAGACAGATGCTTCTCTTCTCCGGCTGGCACTCTTAACACCACCTCCCCACTGTGATGGTGACAGGGCTGCTGTCTTTTTATCATAGTCCACAATTCCAGCTACACATAATCTATCCTACTTTAAAGATATATTTACAATTTTTCAAGGAAAATAAAAAGTAAGCAGTTTAACTTCTACAGGGACACTTTTCAGCATCTCGAGTCATTTATGATTGCACTTACCTTCTAGACATAATTATCAGAGTGGTGTGTACACAGCTATCATAAATAATAAATGGACAAGGGGATAATGGGTGCCCTTTGGAAACTGTAAGTGATATACTTTCAGAGGCATAAGTTTAATTTTATAACAGCTTTTTAGATCAATGCAGTGAATACACAATACTGGAATGTCAAATATTTATCACAGTTGCTCTCACGGTTTTTTCACGTGACCCAGCACATCTGGGGACAATGCTGGGCTGACCGTGTCAGGACATGGAGTGGTGGAGTGAGTCCTGTGTAGATGAGACAACAGCAATTAGACGTAAAGACACACAGACGCAGGACAGTAAACAATGGTGGGGGAAAAAACGTTACATTCTGACTTGTCAGTGGATTAAAGGGCTTAATTGTTTCATTCATTACAATTTTGCAAAATTGAAGGCATGGTGCCTAATATTTAGGATTTTCATGGAGCTATTCATCTAACAAAGGGAAATTACATGAAGACAGTTGAGTATGTTTGGAGAAATCAAACAATATCCAGTTGAGGGGAAAATGCTCTTCTCTAAATGTCTTCTAAGCCTCTCAAAGTAATCTAAATCCTGAAAAACAGATTATATTCTTCCGTTATTATTTTTTTTTTCTGTGAGGGAAGTCCTTGAAATTTGGAGGACAGTTTTCCAATGAGAGGAATATACAATCCTGATCCAGTACAGTGTTTAATGCTTTAAACAATGTTTACTATGAAGCACTGGGGGCTCAGATAGTAAAGAATCTTCCTGCAGTGCAGGAGACCTGGATTCAACTCCTGAGTTGGGAAGATTCTTGGAGGAGGGTATGGCCACCCTCTCCAGAATTCTTGCCTGGAGAATTCCATGGACAGAGGAGCCTGGCAGGCTACAGTCCATAGTGTCACAAAGAGTTGGACACAACTGAAGTGATTTAGCATGCAAGCCTGTTTAGGAAATATTTATTGAGGGAATTTGGGCAAATCATTGACTGGCTCAGGAGTAGGGCTGTATTTGTGTTCAGAATTGTCAGATGTGGGGTCATCAAGGCCCCTGACTTTCTCCACTTAGCTGCCACAGGGTCAGAGAGGGTAAGCTGTGCAGCTCCCAGAAACCTGAACACTTTAATGGATCAACACTGTCTTGTTGCAGAGTACAAGAAAATATTTTTCTAGTCTTCTCTATAAAAATTAAATATTTACATAAATTTCTGAGCAGTTCAGAATGAAGGATTCAAAAGCCCCAACAGTGTGTTTTGGGGTTTTGTTAAGCAGAAAGTGTAAAAGCTAAAAAAGGAAACCCTGAATATTTATTGACTGAACAATGTGACTAGTTTAAAAGTTGAAACTTTTATTAAACCAAATAATTCTTTAAAGAGCACTAAAAACACAAACTCTAAACACGCAAGTCTCCACGCCCCTGCCCCAAAAGAAACTTTACTTGACTCTCTGATAACGTCTTTCTTATATCAGCACTGATCCAAAGAATGAGAAAAGCCTCAGAGAAATAGGGCAAAAGACCTCAGATTGTAATCTTGCTGGACTTTATATGGACATGGTGAATATATATGGATTATAATGAAAGAGAACGTGTGGAGGGTGATGAAACACTGGAAATCAAAGCAGCAAATTGAGACCTAAATGTGGGAAGTTCAGTGAGAGAAGAGGGGTCATCAAGTGAGTCCAGGCTGCAGGCGAGGAGCAGAGTCACCCAGGGGACCTGCATGGGTCAGGGTGTCAGGAACCAGTGAAGGGACCAGTGTACAAGAGCCCCAGGTGTGTAGCAGGGTGTCTGTACCAAGAGCACGCCCTGGCACATGTTGTAGTCCAGGGGCACCTCACACGCGGGCCTGGTAACCAGGCACATGGAAGTCACGGGTCTGTAGGTCTAAGTTAAACGGGAACCTAGCTGGGTGAATTAAGATGTCCTGTATCATGAAGAACCAAATTTAAGGATGAGTGGGTTTAATATACTCTGAAATAAATTCAAGGTAGATTGACATGAAAAAACATGAATATAGAGCAATAGTACAGGAATACACTTGGGAACAAAAACCACCCCCGCCCACACTCAGCCTGCACACAGTATGCTTTGTACTGGTGTGGCTTTGCTGTTTAGACTGTCTTTGACAGATCTGCTTTTCAGAATCAGTAGCTGGAGTGAGTGGTTCAACTGTTCATTCCAGGAACTTGAGGTGAGACCCATAACACTCTCTGAGGGAAGCATCAATAGACAGTGTGTTCCTTTTAAGTCTCTAAATCTCTCACCCCAGACTCTTGGCTTTTCTGGCTCCACCGATCCTAGACTGCGGTGTCATGAGCCTCCCTCACTCTGACCAGGCAGTCACTGTGAAGGGCATGCCTTAAATCAGACTTTCAGCCCTCAGTAAGTTCTGCACTTGCCTTCCTGTTCTGAGGCGGTCATCACAGTCTGCTGCGGTGGTGTCCTCCTTTACAGCAGGAAATAGTAACCTCAGCTTTGTCTCATCTCCAGGTCGTGCTGGCGATGCTTAGGGACCAGGTTTGATAAGTGTTTGGAGGTCACACAGAAGCCTCAGCATAAGACTTTGTCTCAGAATGACATTTATGGCATCTAATTTCACAACACTCATTTTATTTCCTCTTCTGGAAGTAAGGAATTTTATTTGCTAAAACAGGAATTTTGTTGGTGTATTTGCTTATATTAACTAGAAAAACATTTGGTAAATCTTTTATTGAATCAAAACCTTGTTATAAGGAAACATCAGCCTTCTCACATCGTTAAGTTCCTGGAAGTGAAAATGTTAGCAGTCAAGAACTACAGGAAATATGAAACCTACTTATGCATAGCTGCAAAACTGGAACTTGGCTTTAAAATATTCATCATTAAGAGAGTCTGAGTTATTCAACACCATACTTTTGACAAAGCAATTTTGGCATGTATGGTATCAGATTCTTCCTAGACCACTGAAAGCTTTAAAACAATAAAAATTTCTTTCAATATGATTCTTATCATTAAAATCAGGGTAGAGATATGTATGCGTTTATGAACTAAATCATATGTGGCCTGTCTTAAACACATATTCACCTAAATATGCTGCTGCTGCTAAGTCGCTTCAGTTGTGTCCGACTCTGTGCAACCCCATAGATGGCAGCCCACCAGGCTCTCCTGTCCCTGGGATTCTCCAGGCAAGAACACTGGAGTGGGTTGCCATTTCCTTCTCCAATGCATGCAAGTGAAAAGTGAAAGTGAATTCGCTCAGTCATGTCCGACTCTTAGCGACCCCATGGACTGTAGCCCACCAGGCTCCTCCCTTTATAGGATTTTCCAAGCAAGAGTACTGGAGTGGAGTGCCATTGCCTTCTCCACACCTAAATATACAGCCTCAAAATATATCAAGCACCAATTAAAAGAAATGACAACCCACTCCAGTGTTCTTGCCTGGAGAATCCCAGGCACAGGGGAGCCTGGTGAGCTGCCGTCTATGGGATTGCACAGAGTCGGACACGACTGAAGCAACTTAGCAGCAGCAGCAGCAGGAAGAAATAGGTAAATAAAAAAATTCACGGTGATGTTAACATACCCTTACAAGAAAGACATCAGGTGGGCAAACAGCAAGTAGAGTTATTGGAGAGTAAGATGAATATTATATTTAAGCTATTAGACTTTGGAGAACACATTTTCTTTTTGAGCACAATGAACTATTTACAAAAATAGCTCCATGTCTGTTATAGAATAAGATCTCTCAACAGATTCCAAAGAATCAGTGTTCAGAGTCATAATGTTTATATGTGAAACCTAAAACAAACAAACAAACAAAAAAAAAACTGAACTCAGAAACAGAAAATTAATTTTTTGTTGTCAAAGGTGGTGGGTGAGGGAAACGAATGAAGGTGATCAAAAGATTTAAAAATTCAATAAAATTTAAAAGTAATAATAAGCAAAATTGAACAAATTCAAGAGGTTTGAACATAAATAGCATATTGTTAATCCACCTTGAGTTAATAGAATCAAGAAGAATATTTTAAATATAACCACAGAATAATAATGAAAATTCTACAAGTTAAAATGTCACTTAGAACAAAATTAATAACTTTTGAATATAATGATTAGGAAACTTAAAAAATGATTGTACTGTCTCTGAGGGCTTAATATGCCACAAAGAAAACCCTGAATTACTTACAGTTGATTTTTAAGTCTAGAATGAATATTTGAAAATATATCATTGAGACAAAAAAGAGAAAAATAATTGCAGGTGCTGGCATTGAGGAACTCATGCACATCACTGATTTAATTCTCTTTGCAGCAAAATCAAGGGCAAAAACTTAACCTGAAATCCGCTTTTATAATACGTGTTAGTAATGAGGACTACTGAATTTGTTAGCATATCTCTCTCTGTATATATTTCTATTAATATCTATGTACCACTCATATATTTCTAAGATCTAATACCTATTTCTCAAACTACCTATCAACTTTTTATCTAGATAAGGAATATCTATGCATTCTCTACTTGTGTGGCTTGTGTAACTTATTGGACAATTCAAAATGATTTTATCCAAACCCTGGATAAAAGTTTCAGCTTTTATTCTGGATTGAGTTTCAGCTGCACCACCAATTTCCTGCATGAGTTTCCACTAATTGCTGATCCTTCCAATTCAGATTTCCCATTTGCATTTCAAATGGTGATTTCAGCTTAACTCATTTACCAAGATGTTGGGACTGATAACTGAGGCACAGTGCTGCACTTCCTTTTCATTAAAAACAGTCTCCATATCAATGTCAGAGGTCACCAGGAACCTCACTATTTGTCTTCTTCACACACCAAAAAGCCAAGGATCATTTACTTTTACCTCAGTTACAGAAAGAACTGTAGGGTTTGTGGGGAAAACCATAAAACATAGACAGGTGTTTAAGCAACACTTTGAAGTGTACAAAAAGTGCACAAAAACTGTAAAATAGAGAGGAATCCGGTACAGTGAGTTGACAGGCTCCTCAGGTGGCCCTAGTAGTAAAGATCTTTCTGCAGTGCTGGAGACACGGGTTTGATCCCTGGGTCAGGAAGATTCCCCGAAGAAGGGCATGGCAACCCAATCCAGTATTCTTGCCTGGAGAATCTCATGGACAGAGGAGCCTGGTGGTCTATAGTCCATGGGACCACAAAGAGTCAGACATGACTGAAGCGACTTGGCACGCACAGGTCATTAGGAGAACACATCCAAGTTTTGCTGGCAGGAAAGGGTGCAATTCATCCTGACACAAAGAAGTGTCAGACTTAAAACAGATGTGTTTAGAGCAGATGTATTTCATGATAGTATCCATGTTTGGCAACCACACATCTATCCATCCTGCATAGTAGTTACACTTTCAAAAGGTCATGGGGATGGGGGTTGAACACAGACCCAGGCCCAGGTTTCCAGCAGATACAGAGAAGGTATTACTGGTCCCCACGCTCTGCCAGAGACCAGAGGTCAGAACCCCGCAGACTGCTCCAGTCTGATCCTCTCCCCATGCCACTGGGCTATTTTTTCCTTCTGGCCAAAGACAGATCCTCTGGTTCAAAACATCTCCAGTTTTCCCGTATGTTTCTCTGTTCACTCCCTTTTCTTCTCTACTTTCTTGGGGGTTGGTTAGATCCATCATAATCCAAGACAGACAAGCCAGCAGAACTCCCCAGTATTTATAGCCCAGAATGCTGAAGCGTGCAGAAAAAAGCACCTACACACAGGATATTCTTGGCAGCATTGCTGTACTGGCAGTTTATTCAAAGCAACATCAATGCTCATCAATCAAGAACTAATTAAATAAATTATGTTACAATCCATATAATGCTGCCTAAAAAAAATGAGGCAATTCTGTTTATAATAATAAGGGAAGATACACGAGATACATTGACTGGCGCATAACCGAAGGGGAGTGCAGAGTTTCCAGTAGGTGACCAACTGTGTGGGGAATCACAGGAGAAAGGAACCAGTGATTAGGGAGCAGGGAACAGCAAGAGCCTTATTTTCAGCTCATTGTGTCTCTTGAATATCACATAATACCCACACGGTAATGCATACACATGCGCAAAACACATCCATCTCCTTTTTAAAGTAGTGAATTAAACAACTAAACATCACCAGAAACAAGTAATTCTATAAAAATAATACCATTGAAATGGCATGAAATCTATGAAGTCTAAATTTCTGACTACTAAAATAAATGATGTGTGTGTAATTGCTAAGTTGCTTCAGTCACGTCCGACTGTTTGCAAACTTATGGACTATAGCCTGCCCTCTCCTCTGTCCATGGGATTCTCCAAGCTAGAATACTGGAGTGGGTTGCCAAGCCTTCTTCCAGGGGATCTTTCTGACTCAGGGATCATTCTCCTGCATTGGCAAGTGGATACCTTACCACTGAATCACCCGGGAAGCCCCCAAATAAATGATATCAGAGGATAAAATAATAAGTCAAGATCCTAGAAAGTCTAGTCCTGCAGTCTTAGATGGTGCATTAATCATTTTTATTTTCTGCAGCACAAATAAGTAGGTTGGTTTACCAACACAGTGAACAAGACATTTATAACTTATAGGAGTGAATAGTTTCCAAGCTGCCTTGCTAGCTGACACTGGGAGTGGCAGGCACTGCACGAACTGGTTCAATACATTCATTTTCTACTCATAGACACATTTCAGATTCAGTTAATGTTGAAAATGTGCATTGAATTTAGGTGGTAAGAAACTTTTTTAAAAAACACAAAGAGTTATTGAGATTTGCTTTAGAATTAGTAAATATCCGGGAAAATTAGCATTTATATGACATTTTATGCCATTAAGGAGATTTGCAAATATCAACCTCTTAATCTTTTCAAAACATCTTTCTAATCCCAATTGCAGGCAGTATTAGTAAGATGAGTTTATAAAAACAGAAAAATAAATAGGAGTTTGTGTAATCATAGATATATGTATACATACACACATACTCACATATATATATATACCACTATACTTAAGCATGGATAATTCTTGAAGGTTATTCACACAAGAGTTGCTTTCTTACTTAACTCTGTCCCTTTTTTGTTTCCTACAATATAGGATAGATTATTTTATATATTTATGAATATTTTATTCAGTTACATACTGATTAGTATCAGGATGTTTAGTTCTTTGAAAAAGTATAATATCAAACTGAAGGAACTTTTCTTTTCCATCATAAATACTCTTTACAACTATTCCTCAGAGAATGACCAGACAACACAAACATTCCTGAAGCATCCTGCTTTCTACATTTCTTTATCAGTGTCCCTGCATTTGTCCCTGCATTTCTAACTAAACTTCAGTGGTCTGTTACTTTTTTATTCCCTACAATAGAAATTAGAGATAAGCTAGGACTTCCCCGATGGTTCAGCAGGTAAAGAATCCACCTGCAATGCAGGAGACACAGAAGATGGGGGTTCAATCTGTGAATCAGATAGACTCCCTGGAGAAGGAAACGGCTGCCCACTCCAGCACTCTTGCCTGGAAAATCCCATGGACAGAGGAGAACGGCAAGAGTCCAAAGGGTTGCAAAGAGTCGGACATAACTGAGTGACTAAGCACACACACCCAAGCTAGGCAGGAGTAAAAGTTTAATGACTTCGTGGGAGGATGTCAAAGATTCCTGCACCCAAAACTGGGACATTTCTTTCCAAAGAAGTCAATGTACCAATTTCTTTTAAAAAATTCAATTTAAAACTATGAATTATTATCACATCCAGGACACATACCTCATTATTATTCTCCCTGTTTTCATCTGTAATTTATTCACAAAACTAGATATTATATTTTGAGATTTCTAAAATATCTGTAAACAACTCTACTTTGATATTTTGACACGGGGTGAACTGGACAGTTCTCTACATTTTGACATAAGTAAACACTGTGAATTCATCATCACCATCGAGATAATGAACACACCAGTCACCCCCTCAAGTTTCTCACTGTAACGGTGACTTTCAACAAAGCCGCTTTGAACGTCTGTGTACAAGACCTTCCTGGACATGGACTTCTGCTTCTCCTGAGAAAACACTAAGGCGCAGGTGGCTGCCTCGTGTGCGCTTTCTTAGCACAGCTGTCACAAATCCCCAGAGAGTCAGTGCCTCAAAACAATAAAGATGCGTTTTCTCACAGTTCTCAGGATGAAAGTCCAAAGTCAAGGTGTCTCAGAGGCTCTGGGTAGGATTCTTCTGGCTCTTCCCACTCCTGGTGTCCCTCAGAATCCCTTGACCTGGGTCCACATCCCCAGTCTCTGACTCCATGGTCCCATCACCTCCTCCTCTCTGCTTCCATCTTATAAAGATGCTAACTTCAGCTAAGACCCTCCTGGGTTACCCAGGATGGACTCTGTTTTCTAGAGTCCTCAATAACCTCAGATATGCAGATGACACCACCCTTATGACAGAAAGTGAAGAAGAACTAAAGAGCCTCTTGATGAAAGTGAAAGAAGAAAGTGAAAAGTTGGCTTAAAGCTCAACATTCAGAAAACGAAGATCATGGCATCCGGTCCCGTCACTTCATGGGAAATAGATGGGGAAACAGTGGAAACAGTGGCTGACTTTATTTTTCTGGGCTCCAAAATCACTGCAGATGGTGATTGCAGCCATGAAATTAAAAGACGCTTACTCCTTGGAAGGAAATTTATGACCAACCTAGACAGCATATTAAAAAGCAGAGACTTTACTTTGTCCACAAAGGTCCATCTAGTCAAGGCTATGGTTTTTCCAGTAGTCATGTATGGATGTGAGAATTGGACTATAAAGAAAGCTGAGCGCCAAAGAATTGATGCTTTTGAACTGTGATGTTGGAGAAGACTCTTAAGAGTCCCTTGGACTGCAAGGAGATCCAACTAGTCCATTCTAAAGGAGATCAGTCCTGGGTGTTCATTGGTAGGACTGATATTGAAACTCCAATACTTTGGCCACCTGATGTGAAGAGCTGACTCATTGGAAAAGAACCTAATGCTGGGAAAGATTGAGGGCAGGAGGAGAATGGGATGACAGAGGATAAGATGGTTGGATGGCATCACCAACTCAATGGACATGGGTTTGTGTGGACTCTGGGAGTTTGTGATGGACAGGGAGGCCTGGCATGCTGCAGTTCATGGGGTTGCAGAGTCGGACAAGATTGAGCAACTGAACTGAACTGAATTAATAACCTTCATTCCTTGAGATCCTGAGCATTTTGCCTTATGAGGTGAAATTCACAGCTTTGGAGTTAGGATGTGGACATATGTTTGGGGGTCCGCCACCCAATCAATCCGCTACAACAGGTATATGTTCAACATTTTAAGAAATTGCTAAACCGCTTTCTAATACAATTGTTCTGTTTTTATTTCCCAACAGGCATAATGAGAATTTCCGTGGCCACTTATCCTCTTTGATGTGGGCAGTCATGTTAATTTTAACCTGTTCTGGATGGTGTGCAGTGAAATCTCAATGCCATTTTAATTCGTATTTCCCTAATGGCTAATAATATTCAGCATCTCTTCATGTGCTTATGTATCACTCAAATATCTTTACCAAGTACCTTCTCAAATCTTCTGCCCATTTTTTAAAAAAAAATCAGATTATTTTCTTAGTATTGAGTTTTGAGAGATTTTTATCTATATTGAATACAAGTTAGTTAACATATACATAATTTGGAAACATTTTTCTGTCTGTGGCTTGTCTTTCCCCTAACAGTGCATTTTGAACAGTAGACATTTATAACTTTGAAGAAGTTTATTGTATTTTTCTTATATGGATTGTGTTTCAATGCCAAAATGAAATCATTGTTCAGTTCAAGTTCACAAAGACTGTCTTCTGTGCTTTCTCATAGGTTTTACATTTAGTCTATTATATAATTGACAATTTTTGAAGGTGATGAAATATATGAATTAAAGTTCATAGTGTTTGCACAGGGATAGATGTTGATTCTAACACATTTGTAGAGAATTGTGCTCAAATTTAAATGGTCTTCATAGCCTTTCTGAAAATTAACTGAACACATATGCGTTTATTTTTGGACTCTCTATTGTGTTTTATTGAATTATTAGTCTATCTTCATTCTTACCACACTGTCTTAATTATTGTGGATTTGCACTAACCCTTGAAATCCTCCAATTAGTATCATTTCTCCGATTCTTTTTCTTTTTTTAGGCAAAGCTGTCATGGCCATTCTAGATCTGCATTTCTATACGAATTTTAGGATCAGCTGCTACAAAACATGCCTGTTGACATTTTGACTCAGTGGCATTAACTATATACCATCTTGGGGAGAAAACATCTTAACAATATTGAATCTTCTCATTCATCTACAAAGGGAATCTCCCATTTATTTAAGTCTCTTTACAATCTCTTAGCATTTTCAAGAAAATTTGTCCATCAACAGGTCTTGTACTCCTGTCAAATAGAGTCTAAATGTTTAATATTTTTGAGACAATATTTAATATTTTTGAGCTGAGGCTGCTACTGGCTGTCATCCTCTCCCCTTTTTCTCTCATCTCAAGTCCCCCCAGGTTCATCTATGATCTGAGCATGTCTCAGAAGCTGACCCCGTGATAGCTCCATCTGTCTGAGTGCAAGCTAGGTGGCAATGTCCGTTCTCAGTTAAAATGGGTCAAGAGACCACCAGGCAGTGCCCCACACACTCCTCTCTGTCCCAGACTGTAAGAGTAGCTCTGTACCCTTTAACGGAGCAATTGGGCTGAAATCAACTTTTTATTTCAGACCACATCTAGTTCTATCCATTTCCTCTAAAGGTTTTAGTTTCTTTGAGACAAGAAGCAGAAGGGATTAAACACACAGCAGGGAAATGATGGGAAATGTCATAAAATGGTGGGGAGCTGGAAGGGAGGGAGAAAGCAATCAGGACAGAGTGAAAAGGGATGGAAGGTTGAGGTGGTGAGTTTTTAGGCATCCCCGAGTCTCCTAGCAACAGGTATCCCATAGCAACCAACCAGCTCAGCAGCAAGGTGACTGGTTGGAAGAGCCCATAGGACCCGCCTTGTGCACACCATCAACGGGCCTCACGTGTGGTCCTGGGGTCCTCAGCCCACTGCCCCACCTGCCCTCAGAGGCCTGGAAAGTGCAGTCTTATGAACTCATCCATTCTGACAGGGTTTGTATAAACTGCTAATTATTCTTCTGAGAACATTTGATTGCATTCAGTGTGTCAGGACATAGAGTTTTTGTGGGAAGTTTTTAAATTACAAGTTCATTTTACTTACTAAACAAAGGGCTATAAATATTTCCCATTTTAAAAACTATTAATATATAAATATTCTAATATTTCTTTATTATTATTCTAGTTTGTCTAGGAATTTTGGGGATCTCCCTGTTTCATTCTAGATCTTGTAATATTTGTGTTTTATTTATTTGTGTTTGCATTATTCTTGCCAGGTGTTCTCAACTTGACCAATATTTTCAAATGATAAATGTTTTGTTTTCTCAATTCAGAGTTTTATTGATTTCTGCTCTTTTAAAATTATTTTATTGTGATATTATCATGATTATATAGGAAAGAGAATACAGAATATGAAAGCATGCTATATAAACATGGTCTATTTATTTTCAACAAAGGTGCAAAGGCAATTAGTTGTTGAAATTGTTTTATTTTCAACAAGCATTGAAATAATTGGATACTCATATGCAAAGAATGTATTCTTCACACCAATTAAAAAATCAACTCAATATGGTTTATAGACCTAAAGGGAAAACCTAAAAAGATAAAATACCTGAAGGAAACACAGGAGAAATAGACTTGAGGGAAACAAGGAGAGCTGAGAGAGGGGAAATGCATGTGTTACAGAGAAACATTAGAGATGGTTGTGCTCAGTATTTTTATTAAATGATTTTACTTGTATACACATATGTTAAAATATCCAACTGTAAACTTTAAATATGGACAGTTTAATATATGTCAATTATACTCAGGAAGATGGCTGAAAAAGGTATCAGAAAAACTATTTCAGAAGTTTAAAGTTTACAGAGCTTTACTGCTAAGTATTTTATTTCTCTTGGTGAATGTTCCACTTCCAGTGAATGTATATACAAAGCTGATGGTTAAAGTGCTTTATAAATATAAATCAGGTCACGGTGATTGATAGAGTTCTTCAACTCTGCCATAACTTCAGTTATATCTCAGGTACTTATCCCAACAACACTTGCTGATGGAAGTTTGTTAAAATCTTTAAGAGTGAATAACTTTCTCTTTCTCTTACTTTTTTTTCCCCATTTCTAAACATCTTCCTTTTTCCTAGAAACAAGATACAATTAACTCTTAAAAGCAGGCCACATTTCAATCCTCAGACTCCAGGTTCTTTTACTTCAACAAGCTACACTGCATCATTTGTAAGTGGAAAAATGGGTTCAGGAATAGGCAAACTAAGTTGAAGTAGTTACACCAGAAAATTCACTCAACACTCATAAAAAGGACACAAAATAAAATTCTGCAGGCACCACGTGGCCATTACCATTATGGAGCTTTGGAAAGTCCTCAGGATAGGTCACATAAGATCTTAAGTTCCTCTTGCTTTTCTGCCCTAAGCAACGTGAAGTGACAAACGGCTCCCATGGCCATTAAACTCAATATTTAAAGTGATTCCTAAGGGTGATTCTTTCCCTCATGTAGACAGAGGTGAAAACACCTGGATTCCTGTTCTGAGCTTTCAGTTAACCCTGAAATATCACATTCTTATCACCAGGCTTCATCAGACAACACCCCAGAATTAGACTAGGGGTGGGGTGGGGGGCTCTTGCACTTAAATCTATTGTCTAAGCAACTCTCTGGGAAGCTTCAGTGGGTTCAGCTCTGCACATCCTGTAGGCAGGATGTAACACAATCAGCATGGAGACGTCCACACTGGCAATCAACGTGGGAGATGTCCACACTGGTGATCAATGTGGGAGACATCCAAAATGGCAGACTTCCAGCCATACAGGAGGCAGCAGGGGCTACAGGCTGTCCAGCTCACAAGCACTGCTCTCCTCGTTGGGTGACTTGCACCCCTGAACCAAGGCTTAGTGTTGGCATCAGCGTGTTTTTACCATTTTAACTAGAAATTGGCACAGATGCTGTGTCAAAGTCACCATCAGTTTTCTTAGTTGGATTCTGACTTGGAATCTTGGATTCTGACTTCTGTGTAAATTCCTGTGTCTCTATGACTGTCCAGTGGCTCAAAAGAATCCATTTTTGCAACTCCAACAATTAGATGTTTCACACTCTTCATGGAATCCAGAAGGGCCCTCTCATAGATCAGCTCTGTTTTGGAGAGACTGGCTTTAGATTTACCAACACCAGCAGCAGCAATGACTGTGAGACACACAGTAAATGTGACCGTGCCTGTAATTATGCTTGTGATAACATCTCTGTGTCCCAAGCCATCCATTATGGAAAACAAATACTTTCTGCCCTGAATGCCCAAGGCGGGGAGTGGTGCACTATGTTGATACCTTGCTCATGCTCAGCTGTCAGCTGACCAGAGATGCAGGCGTCCTCCGAGAGAACTTTCATCTCAGCAGCATCTGTATCTAACTGATCCTGCATATGGGTAGATCAGGCAGTGAGCAGTAGCTGCTCTGGAGAGAGACCAGCTGCAACAACGTGTGTGCATGCTGTGTGCTCAGTCGCTTCAGTCATGTCCAACTCCTGTGACCCCATGAGCCCTACCAGGCTCCTCCGTCCACGAGATTTCCAGGCAAGATTACTGGAGTGGGTTACCATTTCCTCCTCCAGGGAATCTTCTTGACCCAGGGATCGAACCACCTCTCTTGCATCTCCTGCATTGGTAGGCAGTCTTTACCACTGTGCCACCTGGGAAGCCACTTACCTATTTTATTCCACACATTAACTGTGGAAGGGTTCCACAGGGTCAGTTTGAAAATATTTGTTTTTATGTTTTAGTTTCCTATCACCATGGGCAATAATGGTGGTACCTGGTTCCACACCAGGTTCAGTCACTGCTTGGAGGAAACAGGTGAGAACACCCCACTCCAGAGAGGACTCTCCTCCTTCCTGCTCAGCAGTTGTTTTGGTACAAAAGCAGTTTAGAGCAGACTTTAATTTATGTGTAAATAGATTAGATGATGGGTTAATAAAGCCACAGGCGACCATGATTAACCTAACAACTTCAAAAGAATTTTAGATATTAACTCAAATTGTCTTACTCCTTCAGCTAATAGATTTTAAGGTGATAAGAAATAATTTTTACATTTTCTTTAGTAATTGTTAAAAAATTCAAGCCAACATTAATTAGTTCAAGAGAACTTTAAGTTGATTAATGATATGTGTTAAATCTTAAATTTTGTGTTGTCAGGGTATTTTGCTAATAAGGCACTTTAATTGGTGTGGATGACAGTATTGAAATGCAATTTGCCTTTTTATCTCAGGATCTTGAGTATCTAACATCACTTTTGCCTTAGTTGCTTCCAGGCAGCTGGAGGGACTCTGAGAGGAGAAATTCATCACTAATCACACTCCAAAGGACTTTCATCCTGGATCATAAAGGAGTCTCCTTGTGAATCAGAGAAGATAAGAAATAGACACCTTTGGGGGGGGTGCCAAATTTATTCATAAAGCATTTTCACTACTTCATCCTTTTCCACCAAAGTTCTTTTACTATGTGATTACAAGAAACTCACCCACCATAATCAAAAATCATGCATGCAAGGGCCCCTGAGAGGACCAGAAACAAGAGGACCATTTTCAAGACGTACATGAAGTCTTGAAAATTGCAAAAACAATTGTATTTTCCTATAAAAGCGTACCTCCAAATATGAAAAATACTCCAGGCCACTATTTTGTTTACCACCTCACTAGTACGAGGCCCTTCAGTTGTCCTTCTTCCTCTTGCTTCTCCTTTTTTTCTCATCAATAATCTAGCATATAATATAACAATTGGTTTTATAAATTTGTTCTCCTACTAACACCCAAGTAGTTGATTTCCTTTGATGATTAAAAAGAGAAGTAATTATAGATTTATATAGTTTTGTCAGTCATGCCACTTACACAAAAAGTCATGTGATTGTCACAATCTTTGAAATATATAAGAAAATCAAGAGAATAAATTCAAGATACAATTTTGCAAATCATATTTAATTCCCAGCTAAAAAGTTGTATCTATCATGTTGTTTAGTCACTCAGTTTTATCCAACTCTTTTGTTATCCCGTAGACTATAGCCCACAAGGATCCCCTGTCTATGGGATTTCCTAGGCAAGAATCCTGGAGTGGGCTGCCATTTCCTCCTCCACGGGATCTTCCTGACCTAAGGATCGAACCTATATCTCCTGCACTGGCAGGCAGATTCTTTACAGTCTGAGCCACCAGAGAAGCCCTGTATCAATTATATCTTACATTACATCATGCAAAATACATAGATAAGGGGTCATCCTTCTATTTATATTTCCACCCTGTACATTGACTATAATGTATATTTTATTACCTAGTTAGGTATAGATTATGATATAAGTAACCTCAGAACTTCTGATGAAGCAATTGTCTAAAACACATTAATTAACTGTAATAAAGATTTATGAGAAGAGGAGAGAAAATAATTCTGTAAAAAGGTTTAAATGATTCTTATAAATCATTTATAACATACTTGGTTGTATTTCTCTAAAGGCTCTCTTCTTTCCTGGTTGCTATGTTTAGACAGAATATCGATAGGACACTTTTCCGTGAGAATGTCCTATTTCAAAAATAAAATTGCAAGAGTGAGATTGGTTCTTTAAGCCTTCTGAAGGTTTCTGCCTGGAGGTGTAAGAACACAAAGGAAGTTCTCTCTTGATGAGCTTGCATTGCTTGGAAAATTACCTTATTTTAAGAAAAAAATATCAGTGGTTTTCTTATAACCTAAAGATAGAAAATGTTAATGCAATGTTTCTATTTAGACTTTAAATCTTTCTTAATTGTTCCATAAAATTGTTCTCCATTGACTGCTTATAAAAAGTTTAAGTACTCCAGTAAATATTTCCTCATATATCTACAAATTAATATTATCCAATAGTTTTATATGTTATACACACACACACACACACACACACACACACACACACACTCTCTCATATATCCAATAGTTAATTGGATAGTGATCCAAAGTTTAACATTTTCAAAAATACTTGATCACATTAGACAATGAAACTCTACTGCATGAATGTACCAATACAACTGAATATCACACTCGAGACAAAGAAGTTCCAGAGCAGAGGAACAGAATAACACTGTGAAAGAGCTGAATAAATTGCCAAAATATAACTGCTAGCTCAGTCCACTTCAGTTGCTCAGTCATGTCTGACTCTTTGCAACCCCATGAACCACAGCACGCAAGGCATTCCTGTCCATCACAAACTCCTGGAGTTCACCAAAACCCATGTCCATTGAGTCAGTGATGCCATCCAACCATCTCATCCTCTCTTGTCCCCTTCTCTTCCTTCCCTCAATCTTTCCCAGCATCAGGATCTTTTCCAATGAGTCAGTTCTTTGAATCAGGTGGCCAAAGTATTGGAGTTTCAGCTTCAACATCAGTCCTACCAATGAACACCCAGGACTGATCTCCTTTAGGATGGACTGGTTGGATCTCCTTGCAGCCCAAGGGACTCTCAAGAGTCTTCTCCAACACCACGGTTCAAAAGCATCAACTCTTCGGCACTCAGCTTTCTTCACAGTCCAACTCTCACATCCATATATGACTACTGGAAAAACCATAGCCTTGACTAGATGGACCTTTGCTGGCAAAGCAATGTCTCTGCTTTTTAATATGCTGTCTAGGTTGGTCATAAATTTCCTTCCAAGGAGTAAGCGTCTTTCAATTTCATGGCTGCAGTCACCATCTGCAGTGATTTTGGAGCCCAGAAAAATAAAGTCAGCCACTGTTTCCCCAACTATTTGCCATGAAGTGATGGGACCGGATGCCATGATCTTCGTTTTCTCAATGTTGAGCTTTAAGCCAACTTTTTCACTCTCCTCTTTCACTTTCATCAAGAGGCTCTTTAATTCTTCACTTTCTGCCATAAGGGTATTGTCATCTGCATATCTGAGGTTATTGGCATTTCTCCCAGCAATCTTGATTCCAGCTTGTACTTCTTCCAGCCCAGCGTTTCTCATGATGTACTCTGCATATAAGTTAAATAAGCAGGGTGACAATATACAGCCTTGATGTACTCCTTTCCGTATTTGGAACTAGTTTGTTGTTCCATGTCCAGTTCTAACTGTTGCTTCCTGACCTGCATACAGATTTCTCAAGAGGCAGGTCTGGTGGTCTGGTATTCCCATCTGAGAATTTTCCACAGTTTATTGTGATCCACACAGTCAAAGGCTTTGGCATAGTCAATAAAGCAGGAATAGATGTTTTTCTGGAACTCTCTTGCTTTTTCCATGATCAAGCAGACGTTGGCCATTTGATCTCTGGTTCCTCTGCCTTTTCTAAAACCAGCTTGAACATCTGAAAGTTCACAGTTCACGTATTGTTGAAGCCTGGATTGGAGAATTTTAAGCACTGCTTTACTAGTGTGTGAGATGAGTGCTATTATGTGGTAGTTTGAGCATTCTTTGGCATTGCCTTTCTTTGGGATTGGAATGAAACCTGACCTTTTCCAGTCCTGTGGCCACTGCTGAGTTTTCCAAATTTGCTGGCATGTTGAGGGCAGCACTTTCACAGCATCATCTTTCAGGATTTGAAATAGCTCAACTGGAATTCAGGCCCACTTGACTTCACATTCCAGGATGTCTGGCTCTAGGTGAGTAATCACACCATCACAATTATCTGGGTCATGAAGATCTTTTTTGTACAGTTCTTCTGTGCTAGACGCAGAGTGATTTTAAGCTGGCTAATTTTAAAAAAGTACAGACACAGGAGAAACTCTGAAAACAGAGTAGAAATTCCCCCTTGTAAGGAACATATATAAAGTAAATTAAATTAGAAAAGGGTCAAGTACCAAGAGGTAAGCACCATAGAGGTAACTTTTTCACCTGAGCTGCTTGTCTACACATGGGGCACTTCTGTCTGGCTAACATCTCTCCTCCCCTGCTGCCTCCCCAGGAATTGTCTCCTGCCCTGAAGCCCCAGACTCCACACCTTTCCTTAGATAGTTGTGCGTGTGTGTGTGTGTGTGTATGTGTTATGTGGTCAGTCACTCAGTTGTGTCCAACTCTTTGCTACCTCATAGACTGTAGCCTGCCAGGCTCCCCTGTCCATGGAATTTTCCAGGCAAAAATACTGGCATGGGTTGACATTTCCTCCTCCAGGAGATCGTCTCAACCCAGGGATCGAACCACATCTCTTGCATCTCCTGCATTAAGAAGAGGGTTCTTTACTACTAGGGATGTTACCTAAGCCTCAGCCAACTGCCTATCTTCTGAGTTTCATATCTTTATGTGACTCTCATACATACATAGTTAATTAATTTTTTTCTCCTTTTTACAGGAACACTTCAGTCAAGAACTCAGAAGCATAGTGGAAGAATTATTTACACTATATGGGTCCTAAATCAGTTGTCAGCATGAATGTTTAAATGAATGAGGCTTCCCGTTTCTCTTCCATGAAGAGAAGTATCTGGGTTGTCATTTCTTATGATGGTAAGCATCTCTCCAGCATATACTGCTCTCAAAGAAAGACCGTGGTACTGTTCTGAAAGCAGGTTATATAAAAATACCTTTCTATCTTAAAAATAGAGAACACATTATATAAACTAAGTACCTTGCATATGTTGATGTTTGAATTTTACAAAATTATGAAAATATTTGTAAACATGAAAAGACCATATTAGACTTCCAAAAGTAGAGTGAATAAAAAGGTATGAATATTATAATTAGCAAAACAGTGCTACAAACTTAAAATATAGGAATTTCAATTTCATTTCAGACTTTTAAAAATGTATAAAACTATGTTTTCATCTATAGTTACAAAAGGTCCAATTAAAACTTGAAATGATTTTCATTTGTCTGGTAGAAGACAACCTTAAATTGAAAGATACATTTCTAACCACCAGCTCAGCAAGTCTGGAGCAGTAATGAACACACAGGGCAAGGTTCTGGAAAACACTGAATCTTACTTCTTCCATGCTGCTGATTAATTTCTTCCCCTACCAGCTCCATAAAGTACTGTAGAAATTTGCTCCCTTATCTTTTAATAATACCAAATTTTTTAATGCTACCGAAATCAGATTGATTATATTCTTTGCAGCCAAAGATGGAGAAACCCATTACAGTCAGCAAAAACAAGACCAGGAACATACTGTGGCTCAGATCATGAACTCCTTATTGCAAAATTCAGACTTAAATTGAAGAAAGTAGGCAAAACCACTAGACCATTCAGGTAGGACCTAAATCAAATCCCTTACGATTATACAGTGGAAGTGACAAATAGATTCAAGGGATTAGATGTCATAGACAGAGTGCCTGAAGAACTATGGACAGAGGTTTATGACATTGTACAGGAGGCAGGGATCAAGGCCATCCCCAAGAAAAAGGAATGAAAAAAGGCAAAATGGTTGTCTGAGGAGGCCTTACAAATAGCTGAGAAAATAAGAGAAGCTAAAGGCAAAGAAAAAAGGGAAAGATATAAGCATCTGAATGCAGAGTTCCAAAGAATAGCAAGGAGAGATAAGAAAGCCTTCATCAGTGATCAGTGCAAAGAAATAGAGGAAAACAATAGAATGGGAAAGACTAGAGATCTCTTCAAGAAAAAGAGAGATACCAAGGGAACATTTCATGCAAAGATAAGCACAATAAAGGACAGAAATGGTATGGACCTAACAGAAGCAAAAGATATTAAGAAGAGGTGGCAAGAATACACAGAAGAACTATACATGAAAGATTCTTAATGACCCAGATAACCACAGTGTTGTGATCACTCACCTAGAGCCATACATCTTGGAATGTGAAGTCAAGTGGGCCTTAGGAAGCATCACTATGAACAAAACTAGTGGAAGTGATGGAATTCCAATTGAACTATTTCAAATTCTAAAAGGTGATGCTGTGAAAGTGCTGCACTCAACATGCCAGCAAATTTGGAAAACTCAAGAGTGGCCACAGGACTGGAAAAGGTCAGGTTTCATTCCAATCCAAAGAAGGGCAATGCCAAAGAATGCTCAAACTACCACACAATTGCACTCATCTCACATGATGGCAAAGTAATGCTCAAGATTCTCCAAGCCAGGTTCAACAGTACATGAACTATAAACTTCCAGATGTTCAAGCTGGTTTTAGAAAAGGCAGAGGAACCAGAGGTCAAATTGCCAACATCCACTGGATCACTGAATAATCAAGAGAATTCCAGAAAAACATCTACTTTTGCTTTATTGACTATGCCAAAGCCTTTGACTGTGTGGATCACAATAAACTGTGGAAAATTCTGAAAGAGATGGGAATACCAGACCACCTGACCTGCCTCTTGAGAAATCTGTATGCAGGTCAGGAAGCAACAGTTAGAACTGGACATGGAACAAGAGACTGGTTCCAAATAGGAAAGGGAGTACGTCAAGGCTGTATATTGCCACCCTGCTTATTTAACTTATATGCAGAGTACATCATGCAAAATGCCAGCTGGATGAAGCACAAGCTGGAATCAAGATTGATGGGAGAAATATCAGTAACCTCAGATATGCAGATGACACCACCCATATGGCAAAAAGTGAAGAACTAAAGAACCTCTTGATGAAAGTGAAAGTGGAGAGTGAAAAAGTTGACTTAAAGCTCAACATCCAGAAAACAAAGATCATGGCATCTGATTGCACCACTCCATGGCAAATAGATGGGGAAACAATGGAAACAGTGACAGATTTTATTTTCCTGGGCTCCAAAATCACTGCAGATGGTAACTGCAACCATGAAATTAAAAGATGCTTGCTCTTTGGAAGAAAGCTATAACAAACCTAGACAGCATAATAAAATGCAGAGACATTACTTTACCAACAAAGATCCATATAGTTAAAGCTATGGTTTTTCCAGTAGCCATGTATGGATGTGAGAGTTGTACTATAAAGAAAGCTGAGAGCTGAAGAATTGATGCTTTTGAACTGTGGTGTTGGAGAAGACTCTTGAGATTCCCTTGGACTGCAAGGAGATCCAACCAGTCAATCCTAGGGGAAATCAGTCCTGAATGTTCATTGAAAGAACTGATGCTGAAGCTGAAACTCCAATGCTTTGGCCTTGTGATGCCAAGAACTGACTCATTTGAAAAGACCCTGATTCTGGGAAATATTGAAGGCAGTAGTAGAAGGGGACGACAGAGGGTAAGATGGTTAGATGGCATCAATGACTCAATGGAAGTGAGTTTGTGTAGGCTTTGGGAGTTGATGATAGACAGGGAAGTGTGGTGTGCTACCGTTCATGTGGTCGCAAACAGTTAGACACGACTGAGCTACTGAACTGACTGATATTTTAATAAGATACTCAGAAATTCACTCTTTCTACTCTTTAATTTCTGGTACCTGTGGTGATAATGTGAAATTTTAGAAAAAAAGCATTTAGAAAAACATGATTCTATTTGCTTAGAGAAGATGAAAAACAGAGCTTTGTATCTGAAGTCCAGTTTATCTCAGAGAAGTGAACATGGTCAATCCACTCAAAGGCCTGATGACTGTGTGGATGTCAAGTCCCTTCGGCCATGCTTGGACCACTCTTTGTATGGATTTGATAGTTGGACCATAAAGAAGACTGAACGCCAAAAATTGATGCTTTTGATATGTGGTGCTGGAGAAGACTCTGGAGAATCTCTTGGACAGAAAGGTGATCAAACCAGTCACCCCTAAAGGAAATCAATCCTGACTATTCATTGGAAGGACTGATGCTGAAGCTGAAGCTCCAATACTTTGGCCACTGGATGCAAAACCAACTCATTGTAAAATACCCGGATGCTGGTAAAGACTCAGGGAAGGAGGAAAAGGCAGCAACAGAAGATGAGATGGTTGGATGGCATGACCAACTCAGTGAACATGAGTTTGAGCAAACTCTGGGAGATAATGAAGGACAGGGAAGCCTTGCATGCTGCAGTCCATGGGGTCACAAACAGTGGGACACAACTGAGTGACTGAACAACAACAACAAAAGAAATAGAAAAATATTAAGAAAAAAGTATGTCACGAATGCATAAAATGCATGTAAACATGAGTCTATCATTTGTTACCATAGAATATACACAAATCTATTTTTAAAAGTTAAAATGTCTTAAAACTCACACACATGCACACACATACAGAGCTTTGCGATGGAAAGGATAACTTGCAATGGAAAGAGATATAAACCAACATAGAGATACAGTTTTAAGTCATAACTGCAGGCATTTAACCATAGTTCTTCCTGGGTTGCTGTCATAATTCTGTAGCCCCTTGTGTTGCTACTGCAGTGAGCTCAGGTGTGCGCATATCGGCTTAAACCAGGTGAGCAGCTGTCTCTCCAGTAAATTACATGTCATAGTAAAAGGTGATCTCTCTCAGTTCTTACATATTTTCTATCATGCTTAGTGCCACACCATGAATCTTGAATAACACCATGGAAACCACAAAAATTGCCAATAATGACACTGGAAGAGCTCCCAAGAAACAGAAAAATGTCAGGGCATGACAAGAAAAAGGTAAATTGCTTGAGAAGCACAGTAGTTTGAGGTCTGCAGCTGCAGTTGCCACCACTTCAAGATAAATGAATCCAGTGTAAGGACCATCGTCAAAAAGGAAAGGAAATTGGAGGAGCTCTCACTGCAGCTAGGCCAGCAGGCTCAAAATCCTCACACTTTTTGTGAAACGCCTTTTTCATCTCATATTGAACATGGAGCTCTTTTGCAGGTGCAGGACTGCTGTAAGGAAGGCTTACTTGTGGACTCTTAGATAATTCCAAAAATGTGAAGTCATTATACAACAACTTAAATCAAAAGGGAGGTGAAGGAGCGAAACCTGGAGAACATAATGCCAGCAAAGGCTGGTTGATGATTTAAGAAACAAGCTTCTCTTAAAAGAAGTCAAGACAGCAGGAGAAATAGCTTCTGTCCACAAGAGGCAGCAGACAAGCTCCTGGATGCCATTAAGAAAGGACACCTGCCTGAGTAGGATTTTAGTGCAGATGTAAGTACACTCTCCTGGGGAAAAGGTCACAAAGGGCATTTGCTAGTAAGGAAGAGAAGTGATTGCCAGGACTTAGGGCTGGAAGGGACAGGTTAAATCTACTGTTCTGTGCAAATACTGTTTAGTTTGCATATTAAAAAGTTATTTAAAGGTTTCATTATGTATTGAAAATTGCACAAAAAGAATGCTACTTAATCTAGTGGGAAGGAGACTACTTGAAAATTATTAAGACTGAATATAGACTTACTGGATAAATTGTCTAGAGTGATGAGTATCTATTAGCATAGTCCCTGTACTGTCATTTTATAAACATTGCCTTGTTCTTTCCATTTCCAAGATAACCAGAATGTATTGTGACTGTTTATTTTTGCAGAAGTTTTCTGATACAGTGCTCTGGTTTTTTCAGAGATTGATCTCTAAAATTATTCATTTATAGTGAAACAAAAGAAATCAAACAGCTTTGATTAAATGTTGCCTCTCATCATATTTCTAAGTTGATGATATCCATTTTATTTCTTATCTAATTTCATGTGTGATAAGCCATTGATCTCTCTAGAAAAATCAGATTATATAACTTGTGGGGAATTGACACTTACAGATCATTGTTTCCATTAAGTTCACATTTCCTGAATTTTAAATTCAGTATTAATTAAATAATTTATACATGATTTGAAGTCAGATGCTCAATTAGTGTTGTTATCAGAAAGAGCACATATCTATTCCAGAGATTCTTTTACCTCTGTATATCATGTATTTATTAATGGCAAAATAAGTAACTTTCTAAAGGAACATTCCACTAATATTGCCCAAGTCTGAATGGTTTCAAAAGGCAGCTATGGAGTTAAGGATCTAACAAATCTGTTTATTAATAATTCACTCTGCTCTAAACAAGGCATTTGATTGTAAGCATACAGAAAGAACATGAGAACATGAGTATCACTGCACGTATGCTTATTCACATGTTTGGTTTTATTCTAAATGAATTTGTAAGCCCCTTGCTGAAACCTGGCAGAAATGAACGAATTATAAGCTTTGGATGTGAAATGTAGATGCTGTATGTCTCTGAGACTCCTCACTGCGCTGCTCTGTCACTGGCATTTAGCATCCTGTCATTTTCTGAAATCATCAGCATCCCATCTGCAGCTGACAGTTGCTATCAGATCAGGCTGCAAACAGCTGCTTCCGGATCATCGTCTATGCTGAATAGTTATTGGGGCAGTAAAACCTGACTGCTCTGATGGAACACAGCAGCCAAGGAGAGTGTGACCAAGTGTTTCCTAAAGAGGTTCATCCACACGGGAAGCGTCTGCAGGTCCTGTGTGTGTTTGCATATTCTTCTAAATGTTAAGTAGGCAAAACCAGGTTATGAAGCTTCTACTCATGAATTTTAGTTTCACTAGAAATGCATGATCTCTAAGCAACATTTCAAACAAATTTCCCTTTCTGGATTGTTCACTGTTGGAAGAACACATTTGCAAAACTTGTTCCTGCTGAAGGTCTGGCATTGAGAATGTGTAAAAAGCTATCAATGCTCAACAATAAAAGACTGAAAACCAAGAATAAATGGCTAAATGGTTTAGCAGACACTATACGTACCATATGATCTATCAATTCAACAATTTGGAATATTTATTCAATTTTGGCATTTACCCAAAAGAAAATCCACTGAGTGAAAAAAGCTAATTTTAAAAGATCACTTAACGTTTGATTCCATTTACTTTACATTTTTTAGACCATAAAGTTGAAGGACAGTAGTAATGGTTTGCAGTGGTAAGGGATAGTCAGGGAAACCTGGCTGTAAAGGAAAAGCATGAAGGAGACCTTTGGAGTGATGCTCTGTATCCTGACTGTGGTCTTGACTATGCAAGACTCCACATGTGACAAGAATCCACAGGACTGAGCATATGTGTGCACACACACACACACAGAGAGAAGTAAAATGAAAGTGCTACAGATAAATAGATTGTATTACAGTCAATAAACTGATACTATCTGAAATATAGTACAGCATTTTGTAAGATGTTACTGTTAGTGGCAACTAAATAGATGATACACAGAGTTTCTGCCATATATCTTACAACTGTATGGGAAACTCCAATAATTTGAATAAAGTGTTCATTGTCATGTCATGAGATTATGCAAGTTTAATATGCACAGTGTTTGTATGTTGATTATATTTTAATAAAGCT
Organism: Redunca redunca; assembly: GCA_006410935.1. Lineage (NCBI taxonomy): Eukaryota > Metazoa > Chordata > Mammalia > Artiodactyla > Bovidae > Redunca > Redunca redunca. Next base: position 292,499 of record SJYQ01000465.1, read on the forward strand.
GGGACTATTGGGTGTGCGTTTGAAAAAAAATACTCCTGGCCTGCATCTCCTACCACATAAACAAGTTAGTTAAGGCTGGGCCTTCAGCGAAAATGTTGAAGCTTCAACAAAGAACAAAATAGAAAGATATTTGTGTTACCTTTGAGTAGATAGATAGAGTGAAAAGCTTGGCTTAAAGCTCAACATTCAGAAAACTAAGATCATGGCATCCGGTCCCATCACTTCATGGGAAGTAGATGGGGAAAGAGTGGAAGCAGTGACAGACTTTATTTTGGGGGGCTCCAAAATCACTGCAGATGGTGACTGCAGCCATGAAATTAAAAGACGCTTACTCCTTGGAATGAAAGTTATGACCAACCTAGATAGCACATTCAAAAGCAGAGACATTGCTTTGCCAACAAAGGTCCATCTAGTCAAGGCTGTGGCTTTTCCAGTAGTCATGTATGGATGAGAGTTGGACTATAAAGAAATCTGAGTGCTGGAAAATGGATGCTTTGAATTGTGGTGTTTGAGAAGACTTTTGAGAGTCCCTTGGACTGCAAAGAGATCAGGTCGGTCAATTGTAAAGGAAATCAGTCCTGGGTGTTGGAAGGACTGATGCTGAAGCTGAAACTCCAATACTCTGGCCACCTCATGCAAAGAGTTGACTCATTGGGAAAGACCCTGATGCTGGGAGGGATTGCAGGCAGGAGAAGGGGACAAAAGAAGATGAAATGGCTAGATGGCATCACCAACTTGGTGGATATGAGTTTGAGTGAACTCCAGGAGTTGGTGATGGACAGGGAGGCCTTGTGTGCTGCAATTCCTGGGGTCGCAGAGTTGAACACAACTGAGTGACTGAACTGAACTGAGGTGATAAGACACAATATTCAGGAGCAATGAAAAATAATGTATAGGTACATGCACCTAGGAATGGGTACACAAGACTTCATCACACTTGAAACTTCGGGTCTCCAAATGACACTTTAATTTTTAAAAGACAACAAACCAAACATTGGGGAACATTGTCATAAGACTTATATTGGACATACAACCTGTATCCAAACTCCAGATGTTCGATGCTAATATTTATAAAGCAGGTTAAATTTTAAAGGAGTAAGTTCAGTTCAGTTGCTTAGTCATGTTCGACTCTTTGCGACCCCAAGGACTGCAGCAAGCCAGTCTTCCCTATCCATCAACTATTCCCAGAGCTTGCTCAAACTCATGTCCACTGAGTTGGTGATGTGATTCAACAATCCCATCCTCTGTCGTTCCCTTCTCCTCCTGCCTTCTATCTTTCCCAGATCCGGGTCTTTTCAAATGAGTCAGTTCTTTGCATCAGGTAACCAAAGTATTAGAGCTTCAGCTTCAACATCAGTCCTTCCAGTGAATATTCAGGACTGATTTCCTTTACGATTGACCGGCTTGATCTCCTTGCAGTCCAAGGGACTCTCAAAAGTCTTCTCAAACACCACAATTCAAAGCATCCATTTTCTAGCACTCAGCTTTCTTTATAGTCCAACTCTCACATCCATACATGACTACTGGAAAAACCATTGCTTTGACTGGATGGACCTTTGTTGGTAAAGTAATGTCTCTGCTTTTTAATATGCTATCTAGGTTGGTCATATCTTTTCTTCCAAGGAGTAAGCTCTTTTAGTTTCATGGCTGCACTCACCATCTGCAGTGATTATGGAGCCCCCAAAAATAAAGTCTCTCACTGTTTCCATTGTTTCACAATCTATTTGGCATGAAATGATGGGACCAGATGCCATGGTTTTGGTTTTTTGAATGTTTAGCTTTAAGCCAGCTTTCTGACTCTCCTCTTTCACTTTCATCAAGAGGTTCTTCAGTTCCTCTTTGCTTTCTGCCTTAAGGGTGGTGTCCTCTGCATATCTAAGGTTATTGACATTTCTCCCTGCAGTCATGATTCCAGCTTTGTGCTTCATCCAATCTCACATTTCACATGATATATACTGCACATAAGTTAAATAAGCAAGGTAATAATATTCAGCCTTGATGTGTTCTTTTCCCAATTTGGAACGAGGCTGTTGTTCCATGTCTGGTTCTAACTGTTGCTTCTTTACTTGCATACAGATTTCTCAAGAGGCAGGTAAGGTGGTCTGGTATGCCCATCTCTTGAAGAATTTTCCACAGTTTGTTGTGATATACACAGTCAAATGATTTAGCATAGTCCATGAAGGAGAAGTAGATATTTTTCCATAATTCTCTTGCTTTTTCTATGATCCAGTGTATGTTGGCAGTTTGATCTCTGGTTCCCTTGCCTTTTCTAAATCCAGCTTGAACATCTGGAAGTTTGCAGTTCGTGTGCTACTGAAGCCTTGCTTGGAAAAATTTGAGCATTACTTTGCTAGTGTGTGAGATGAGTACAATTGTGTGGTAGTTTGAACAGTCTTTGGCATTGCCTTTGTTTGGAACTGGAATGAAAAGTGATCTTTTCCAGCCCTGTGGCCACTGCTGAGTTTTCCAAATTTGCTGGCATATTGAGTGCAGCACTTTCACAGCATCATGCTGCTTCCGCTGCCAAGTCGCTTCAGTCGTGTCTGACTCTGTGCGACCCCATAGGTGGCAGCCCACCAGGCTCCCCCATCCCTGGGATTTCCCAAGAAAGAGTACTGGAGTGGGGTGCCATTGCCTTCTCTGTCACAGCATCATAGTTTAAGATTTGAAATAGCTCACTGGAATTCCTTCACCTCCACTAACTCTGTTCATAGTGATGCTTCCTAAGACCCACTTGACTTTGCATTCCAGGATGTCTGGCCTTAGGTGAGTGATCACACCGTTATGGTTATCTGGGTCGTGAAGATCTTTTGTGCATAGTTCTTTTGTGTATTCTTGCCACCTTTTCTTAATATCTTCTGCTTCTGTTAGGTCCATATTGATTCTTTCCTTTATTGTGCTGATCTTTGCATAAATATTCCCTTGGTATGTCTAATTTTCTTGAAAAGATCTGTAGTCTTTCCCATTCTATTGTTTTCCTCTAATTCTTTGCATTGATCACTGAGGAAGGCTTTCTTCTCTCTCCTTGCTATTCTTTGGAACTCTACATTCAGATGGGTATATCTTTCCTTTTCTTCTTTCGTTTAGCTTCTCTTCTTTTCTCAGCTATTTGTAAGGCATCATCAGACAACCATTTTGCCTTTTTGCATTTCTTGTTCTTGGGGACGGTTTTGATCACTACCTCCTGTACAGTGTTACAAATCTCTGTCCATAGTTCTTCAGGCACTCTATCAGATCTAATCTCTGGAATCTATTTGTCACTTCCACTGTATAATCATAAAGGATTTGATTTAGGTCATACCTGAATGGTCTAGTGGTTTTCCCTATTGTGTTCAATTTAAGTCTGAATTTTAAAATAGTAGAAACCACGCCAATTAAAATGTTCAAAAATATGCAAAGAAGTCTCATAGAACAAGATTTATGAACAGCTAAAATACACAGAAAAAACAAGCTCATCTTCCTTCGAGATAAGAAAAATGCAAAGTAAAAATAAGTTTGACACTACGTCTCTTTTACTACTTCTACTACTGTGACTACATTTAAAATCTGGATAATGAAAAGTGTTTTTTAGGTATTTGAATAACCAGCTCTAAGAAAACTGTTGATGTGAGTGTAAAATGATACAATCACTGTGGAAAAGAATTTGCTGGGGCTCTCATAATCATCAGCATACACTAAGGGAACAACAATTCTGCTTCTCATCTGTATCAAAAAGCAATGGCACATGTGTCCTCAAAAACATTTTATGAGATCGTCCACAGCATTTTGTTCAGAATCATTCCAGTCTGGAATCTACCTAGTGTCGGTCAGTATGTGTGATGGTGACTGCAACTGTGAGATTAAAAGATACTTGCTCCTTGGAAGAAAAGCTGTGAAAACCTATACAGTGTATTAAAAAGCAGAGACATTACTTTGTCAACAAAGGTTCATCTGGTTAAAGCTATGGTTTTTCCAGTAGTCATGTATGGATGTGAGATTTGGACCATAAAGAAGGCTAAGTGCCAAAGAATTAATGCTTTCAAACTAGTGCTGGAGAAGACTCTTGAGAGTCCCTTGAACTGCAAGGAAATCAAACCAGTCAATCTTAAAGGAAATCAACCCTGAATATTCACTGGAAGGACTGATGCTGAAGCAGATGCTCCAATATTTTTGCCACCTGACCTGAACAGCCGATTCATTGAACAAGACTCTGATGCTGGGAAAGATTTAGGGCAGGAGGAGAAAGTGTCGACAGAGGATGAGATGGTTGGATGGCATCACCGACACAGTGGACATGAGTTTGAACAATCTCCAGGAGATGATGAAGGACAGGGAAGCCTGGCATGCTGTAGTCCATGGAGTTGCACATAGTCCAACGTGAATGAGTGACTGAACAGCAACAGCAATATGTGTGGTTGACTGAGTCATGTCTCCAAAATTTCTACATTCTCTAACCCCCTATGTGACTGTATTTGGAGATGGGGCTGACAGAGAGACAAATAAGGTTACAGAAGTCAAAGGGTGGGGCCCTGATTCGATAGGATTAATGTTTTTGTGAGAAGAGGCTCCGGAGACCTCATGCCCTCTTCCAGCCATGAGATATCACAGGGGAAGCAGCCATCAGCCAGCGAGAACCTCACAGAACTGACTGTGCACTCCAATCTTGGACTTGCAGTTCCCTGAGCTCTGAGAAAATTAATCCTTGCTGCTGAAGCCACCCAGACTGTGCAACCAGTTGCAGCAGCATGAGCAATCTGATATGAGTGAGTACAGAGGACTAAAATTCTCATAGAAATGCATCTATTGCTAATGTGTGCATCTGCATATACTAAAGTCCATGCATTATAGTGAGTAAAGTGAGCCAGACGTAAGGGAGCATGTACAACACAATTTCACTTCCATGAAGCTCTAGAACAGACAATACTGATCTACAAAAACAGAGACAGATCAGCACGGGACAAGGAGTAGGGTGGAGATTGACAATAAAGGGGAAATTTCTGCAATGTTGAAATTCCTCTCTTAACTGGTCTTTGGTAACATGGACCGTCTTTTTGGCAGATTTCAGTTTCTACAAAATCACACAATTTACATGGGTCAAAGAGAGAGAATCTTAAATGTTAGAGCTGAAGAGGGCTTCAAACATCATCTCGCCAATCTCCCTATTCCCTATTTTAATCAAATCATTCCCCTTGTCATTTACTGACTGAAACAGGACAATAACTGAATTGTCTTGATTGCAGGAGCGCATTATTTATTTCTTTTTTAACTTTTATTTGCTATTTATTTTTCTTGATCGTCTTTAACAAGACACTGCATTTAAAGTATTTTTTAATAGTACCTCCAACACCATAAATAAAATAGTAAAATTTCTGGTTAATAGAAAGTCTGAAAAGAAGACAACCATTTCATTTCCTGTGGGCAGCCAGCACCACATTTCAGAACACTCTCAAGCTGTGTTCTCAGCTGTGCCATTTCTCAGTGACTCTTTTATTTCTTTTATTTACTTTTTAAATGGTTCTCACTTATGAAATGAGAAGAATAAGATACCTACATCATGGGTTGATATTAAAGTAACATGAAATAAAACATTTAAGCATATCAGTGATTCTGGACATACTAGAAGCACTTAATAAATAACAGATAACCATGAACTTAATAAATATGTATTTTGAGTTCTTGTGCCAATTATAATTTTTAATTCTTTCAGTTCAGTTCAGTTCAGTCGCTCAGTCATGCCCGACTTTTTGCAACCCCATGAATCACAGCATGCCAGGCCTCCCTGTCCATCACCAACTCCCAGAGTACACTCAGACTCGCGTCCATCGAGTCAGTGATGCCATCCAGCCATCTCATCCTCTGTCGTCCCCTTCTCCTCCTGCCCCCAATCCCTCCCAGCATCACATTCTCTTCCAATGAGTCAACTCTTAGCATGAGGTGGCCAAAATACTGGAGATTCAGCTTTAGCATTATTCCTTCCAAAGAAATCCCAGGGCTGATCTCCTTCAGAAGGGACTGGTTGGATCTCCTTGCAGTCCAAGGGACTCTCAAGAGTCTTCTCCAACACCACAGTTCAAACGCATCAATTCTTTAGTGCTCAGCTTTCTTCACAGTCCAACTCTCACATCCATACATGACCACAGGAAAAACCATAGCCTTGACTAGACGGACCTTAGTTGACAAAGTAATGTCCCTGCTTTTGAATATGCTATCCAGGTTGGTCATAACTTTTCTTCCAAGGAGTAAGCGTCTTTAATTCTTTAAATCACATGAAAAATATTAATGAATAGAAAATCCTTCCACAGATAAAGAAAAAAACTTTAAAAAATTATTTAGAGTTGTGAAGAAAGTTTACTCTTTGGAGTAAAGAAAACTGTTAAAATTCTGGTTATGTTTGCCAATTTATCTAATTTTTCTTAAACTGCTCTTCCATGTGTAAATGCAGTCTACTGAATTCTAGGGCAAGTCAGTTACTAAATGAGAAAATACTTTGAAATGCCAAAAATATTAGTCAACCCTTAAACAGTAGGTTCCTTCTCATTCTTTTTGAATTTTTCAACCTCAAGAAAATGAAAGATACTACTGCAATAGTAATATAAATATGGCATCAGCAATATGAGTGAAAAAATGTTGCTAGAATTACAAAGTACCTCTAAAATAGAGTCCCTATGTTGTATCTTAAAGGACCAATGAGTGAAGAAGGGACACTGTGCCCCACCATTCCCACCCCAGTTTATGTGATTCACAGGGAGAATGATCTATACCTGCAACAGTTAGTCCATCATAAATGCAGTCAGTGGATCCGAGATGAAAGGTTCAGAAAGGAGAGGAAAAACAGATGTCAAAGAAATTTGCATAAATAATTTAAGATATTAATTTTGGTATAATATAAAAACATTAACTTCAAAGTTATCTTGAGATTTTCTTAGATGTAAACATAACATATATTTTGAGTGTCTCACAACAAAAATGGAAAGTTAGTATTTATAGATGAGGATGCTGAAGTCCAGAAAAACTGAGCCAATTGTTGCAAATTTCACACCTGGTATTTACAAACCCAGGGCTAGAATTCCGATTTCCTAACATCAAAAATAGTGATAGATAACCACAGTCAGTAAAATGCAGGTGCATAAACAAACATTATAACACCATGCAAAGACGTAAAATCAATAAAACGCACATATACATGTGTGTGGAGTCAATCGCACCTGCTGTAATAAGAGACTGAAACTTACCTGATTTAGTCACTGTTGATGACTCCTTACTCTCTATCTTGAAAATGGCTTTTATTTTGTGTAATTATTGCTAAAAACTGGAGTTAAGTTTTATTTTTATTTAAAGCTACAATCAACAGACACTTCAGAAGAGCTTTACAATTAGGCCATAGCTAAATTGTTTTATCTGGAGAATTCCATGGACATAGCTAAAGTGTTGTTGCCTGGAGAATTCCATGGGCAGAGGAGCCTGGCGATCTACAGTCCACAGGGTCTCAGAAAGTCAGACATGACTGAGTGAATAGCACTTTCACTTTCAAATTGTTCTGAAGAAACAGAACGTCTTTCATCATATGCAAAGATGGCAAATGAGTCACATAATCGAAAGACTTAGAGAGGATATATTTGCTTGATCACCTGAAAAATAGCTCCCATCAGGTAAGGTATTTACTGACAAATGTTCATTTGAATGAGAAGCCAGCTGTGAAGACAGAAGACAAGGCCATTTCTTATTTATTGCAGGTGGTAGTGATAGACCAGCAGGCACATTTGTGATTTATATCTCCAGAGTGCACGTCTACACACCCTAGAGTTCCAGCTCTTGTCCCACAGGTGGGACAAGGAGAGAACCCGCTTTCACTTGTGGAGGATGGACCACAGATTGGCCAACGTGGAGCATGTTAGGGAGGTCTTCACAGACCAGGGAAAGATGCTCCACTATGGGCAGCGGTCACCTGAAGTGACAGCGGCCAAGTCCTGGAGATATGCTTACAGCCACATGAGTTGTAGTGATCCAGAGGTAAAAGAGATTGTCTCTTATTCATTTTTATTTCTTGTAGTTGGCAGCTATGTGGATTGTGTTGTTAGTAACTGAGATGAAAAAACAAATTGCAGGAGAAAATACAATATTCTGTTTTAATTTATAAGGCTGTTGTTGTTATTCAGTCACTCAGTCGAGTCTGACTCTCTGTGACCCATGCCAGGGTTCCCCGTCTTTCCCTATCTCCCAGAGTTTGCTCAAACTCATGTCCGTTGAGTCAATGATGCCATCAAACCATCTCATCCTCTGCTGCCCTCTTCTCCTCCTATCCTCAGTCTTTCGCAGCATCAGAGTCTTTTCTAATGAGTCAGCTCTTTGCATCAGGTAGCCAAAGTATTGGAGTTTCAGCTTCAGCAACAGTCCTTCCAATGAATATCCAGTTGATTTTCTTTAGGATTAACTGGTTTTGTGTCCTTGCTGTCCAAGGGACTCTCCAGAGTCTTCTCCAGCATCACAGTTTGAAAGCATCAATTCTTTGGTGTTCAGCCTTCTTATGTCCTACTATCAAATCCATACAAGATTAATGGAAAAAAACATAGCTTTGACTATATGGACCTTTATTAGCAAAGGGCTTCCCTGGTGGCTCAAATAGTAAAGAATCTGCCTGCAGTTCCAGATACCCAGGTTCAATCCCTGGGTCAGGAAGATCCTCTGGAGAAGGGATTGGCTACCCACTCAGTATTTTTACCTGGAGGATTCTATGGACAGAGGAGCCTGATAGGCTACAGTCCATGGGGTGGCAAGGAGTCGGACACAACTTAGTGACTAACACTTTCTGCAGTTTACAAGAAGATAAAGCCTGAATGAAACAATATGCAGAAGAAGGAAGCATGTTGACTATTGGGCATACAGACCCGAGAATAGGCTGGGAAGAACTGTTAGGAGTTCCAGGTGCCACTGTGAACGGACACCAGTGCTGAGGCTCAACTTGAAGGAGAGCAGGAGGCAAGTGTTCCGATATTCTGCAGAGCAGAATTCAGGAGTGCGTGCATTTCTAGGAAGCATAGCCTGCTGCTTCCAAAGGCTGCTCAGCCCCCAGACCCACCGGCAACTCAGCAGACAATTAGTTTGGGACTGAAAGTCTGTCTAGAAATGTGGCTCAGAATAAGTCATGAAGACAGTCTAATTTTCTTTTTTATTGGGAAATTCAGTATGCCCACATCTTCCCTCCCCCAGGGGGCTGTTGTGAAGCTCACAGACTTACATATTTATCATTATTATGCTGTAGTTCCACCAAACGCTATACAAGAACTTCATATTATATGCAGTCCTTAGGAAACACACTATTGCTTATTCCTCACACCTCCTCCACTTTACTTTCAGTCTTGATTAAAAGTACTAGTTGCTCAAACGAGAAAATATCGTAGCCCTCATGTTAATTCAGTCCCTGAGCCCAGTCCACTGTGCTCCTGGACTTCCTGGAGGTCTGTCTCTGCCTCTGTCTCCCTTGTCAACATCTGTCTTCTTAACTGGAGCAATCACTGGTGCTTCCATTTACCATCCAATTATCAAAGGGTCATCAGAATTATTTTTCTCATTCAAGTAAATCTCTTGCCTTAAAATATTAAGGTTTAAAAAAATAATTTGCATCTCTTTCTATTCTGGTTTCCTCGGTGTGTATACCCAGCACTGGGATTGCTGGGTCATAAGGCAGTTCTATTTGCAATTTTTTAAGGAATCTTCACACTGTTCTCCATAGTGGCTGTACTAGTTTGCATTCCCACCAACAGTGTAGGAGGGTTCCCTTTTCTCCACACCCTCTCCAGCATTTATTGCTTGCAGACTTTTGGATCGCAGCCATTCTGACTGGTGTGAAGTGGTACCTCACTGTGGTTTTGATTTGCATTTCTCTGATAATGAGTGATGTTGAGCATCTTTTCATGTGTTTGTTAGCCATTCATATGTCTTCTTTGGAGAAATGCCTATTTAATTCTTTGGCCCATTATTTGATTGGGTCATTTATTTTTCTGGAATTGAGCTGCAGGAGTTGTTTGTATATTTTTGAGATTAGTTGTTTGTCAGTTGCTTCATTTGCTATTATTTTCTCCCATTCAGAA
>SJYQ01000465.1:302753-314449 GCA_006410935.1 Redunca redunca
TGGGAGAATGGTGTTGAAAGATGTATACTATCATGTAAGAAACGAATTGCCAGTCTATGTCCAATGCAGGATGCAGGATGCTTGGGGCTGGTGCACGGGGATGACCCAGAGAGATGTTATGGGGTGGGAGGTGGGAGGGGGTTCATGTTTGGGAACGCATGTACACCCGTGGTGGATTCATGTCAATGTATGGCAAAACCAATACAGTATTGTAAAGTAAAATAAAGTTAAAATAAAAATTAAAAAAATAAAAATAAACAAAACAAAACAATTAAAGTAAAAAGAAATAAAAAAAATCATTTGCAATATCAAGTCTAACTTTCTCAAAAAAAATAAATAAATAAAAGACCATGGACTCACCCTAGCATAGTAAGGAGAGGTGGTCCAGGTCATGAAACTACACTCCAGCCATAGGAAAATGTTCTGAGTGACACATGCAAGATGGTTTTGTCACCATGATGACCTGCTACCTGAAATGGTACGTGTAGCCCTCCTCCCATCCTTCTCTCATTACTATCTTGCACAAGTGCTCTGTGAGACCTCCTTCAAATGGGCCTTCCTCTATGCAGACGGCCCTCACCCTAGTCCATACACTTAGACCAATGCTGCATTCTCCTATTCAGAGCAAACAAGTTTGGCCTCTGATCCAGTGAGCTGTGATGATCCGGCCCCACCTCCCTAAGGCACCCTCCATAGAGGAGAAGTTTCCTGTAGGTCACTGTGGTCCCAAACATGTGCAGTGTTTTACATAATAGACTCTCAATACTTGTTTTTGTTTTTTAGTGTTTAAATTACTATAACTTTATTCATGTAGTATACCAGGATTACACTTCTTTTATTTTATACTTAATGAATTTAACTTACAGTTTAAAAATGGTTTTGGTGACTTTCAGTTCAATGGCTCAGTCGGATCCAACATTTTGTGACCCCATGGACTGCAGTACTCCAGGCTTCCCTGTCCATCACCGATTCCCAGAGCTTGCTCAAACTCATGTCCACCGAGTTGGTGATGCCATCCAACGACCTCATCCTCTGCCGTCCCCTTCTCCTGCCTTCAATCTTTCTCAGCATCAGGGTCTTTTCCAATGAGTCAATTCTTCACATCAGGTGGCCAAAGTATTGGAGCTTCAGTTTCAGCATCAGTCCTTCCAATGAACACCCAGGACTGATTTCCTTTAAGATTCACTGGTTTGAGCTCCTTGCAGTCCAGGGGGCTCTCAAGGGTCTTCTCCAACACCACAGTTCAAAAGCATCAGTTCTTCAGCTCTCAGCTTTTTTTATAGTCCAATTCTCACATGCATAAATGAATATTGGAAAAATCATAGCCTTGACTAGATGGACCTTTGTCAGCAAAGTGATATCTCTGCTTTTTAATATGCTATCTAGGTTGTCTACCTTTTCTTCCAAGGAGCAAGTGTCTTTTATTTTTTTTTTTTTATTTTTTTTATTTTTTAGCAAGTGTCTTTTAATTTCATGGCTGCAGTTACCATCTGCAGTGATTTTGGAGCCCCCCAAAATAAAGACTGTCACTGTTTCCATTGATCTATTTGCCATGAAGTGATGGGATCGTATGCCATGACCTTCATTTTTTGAATGTTGATTTCTAATACATTTTTTTCACTCTCCTCTTTCACTTTCATCAAGAGAGGCTCTTTAGTTCTTCTTTGCTTTCTGCCATAAGGGTGGTATCATCTGTATATCTGAAGTTATTGATATTTCTCCCACTAATCTTGATTCCAGCTTGTGGTTCATTCAGCCCTACATTCTATATGATGGTGTTGGAGAAGATTCTTGAGAGTCCCTTGGACTGCAAGGAGATCAAGCCAGTCAATCCTAAAAGAAATCAGTCCTGAATACTCATTGAAAGGACTGATGCTGAAGCTGAAACTCTAATACTTTGGCCACCTGATGCAAAGAATTGACTCACTGGAAAAAACCCTGGTACTGGAAAAGATTGAAGGCAGGAGAAGAAGGGGATGACAGAGGATAAGATGGTTGGATGGTATCACTGACTCAATGCACATGAATCTGAGCAAGCGCCAGGAGTCGGTGATGGACTGGGAAGCCTGGAGCACTGCAGTCCATGGGGTCACAAAGAGTCAGACATGGCTGGGCGACTGGACTGAACTGAACTGACTCTGCATATAAGTTAAATAACCAGGGTGACAATATACAGCCTTGATGTACTCCTTTCCCAGTTTGGAACCAGTCTGTTGTTCCATGTCCAGTTCTAACTGTTGCTTCTTGAACTACATATAGATTTCTTAGAAGGCAGGTAAGGTGGCCTGGTATTCCCATCTCATGAAGAATTTTCCACAGTTTCTTGTGATCCACACAGTCAAAGGTTTTGGTGTAGTCAATAAAGTATAAATAGATGTTTTTCTGGAAAAGTACAGCACTTTAACAGCATCATCTTTTAGAATTTGAAATAGCTCAAGTGGAATTCCATCACCTCCACCAGCTTTGTTTGGAGTGATGCTTCCTAAGGCCCACTTGACTCCACGTTCCAGGATGTCTGCCTCTAGGTGAGTGATCACACCATCGTGTTTATCTGGGTCATGAATATCTTTTTGTATAGTTCTTCTGTGTATTCTTGCCACCTCTTCTTAAGATCTTCTGCTTCTGTTAGGTCTATACCATTTCTGTCCTTTATTGTGCCCATCTTTGCATGAAATGTTCCCTTGGTATCTCTCTAATTTTCCTGTAGACATCGCTAGTCTTTCCCATTCTATTGTTTTCCTCTATTTCTTTGCTTTGTCACCAAGGAAGGCTTCTGGTATCTTATTTGTTGTTATTTTTAACTTTTATTATATATTGAATAGTTGATTAACGGTGCTGTCAGTTTCAAGGGTACAGCAAAGTGCTTTAGTTATACATATGCACTTACCTATTCTTTTTCAAATTCTTTTCCAAGGTTATTACAGAATGTTGAACAGATTCCTTGGGCTATACAGCAGGTCCTTGTTGATTATCTATTGCAAATTATATTTTTATTTTGAATAAATATAAACTACATGAATGAATGAGAGGTGGTTAGTGAACTTTATAAAACTAAGTAGACTAAGCATATTACTCATCAGAACTTTCATTTAAAGATAAGGTCATTTTGACCCCCGAATAGCCAAAACTGTCTTGAGAAAGAAGAATGGAGCTGGAAGAATCAATCATCCTGACTTGAGATTTTACTACAAAGCTACAGTCATCAAGACAGAATGGTACTGGCACAAAAACAGAAATATAGACCAATGGAACAAGATAGAAAGCCCAGAAATAAACCCATGTGCCTATGAGTACCTTATTTTTGACAAAGGAGGCAAGAATATACAATGGGGCAAAGACATACTCTTAAAATAAATGGTGCTGGGAAAACTGGACAGCTACATGCAAAAGAATGAAATTATAACACTTCCTAACACCATACACAAAGATAAACTCAAAATGGATTAAAGACCTAAATATAAGATCAGAAACTATAAAACTTAGAAGAAAACATAGGCAGAACATTTGATGACATAAGTCAAAGCAAAATCCTTCCATGACCCACCTCCTAGAGTAACAGAAATAAAAACAAAAGTAAACAAGTGGGACTTGATTAAACTTAAAAGCTTTTGCACAGCAAAGGAAACTATAAGCAAGATGAAAAGATAACCCTCAGAATGGGAGAAAATAATAGCAAATGAAACAACTGACAAAGGATTTATTTTCAAAATATATAAGCAGCTCATACAACTCAATGCCAGAAAAACAAGCAACCCAGTAAAAAAGTGGGAAAAAGACCTAAACAGACGTTTCTCCAAAGAAGACATACAGATGGCTAACAAACACATGAAAAGATGCTCAACATTGCTCATTATTAGAGAAACGAAAATATCAAAATTACAATGAGATATCACCACACACCAGTCAGATGGCCATCATCAAAAAGTCTACAAACAATAATGTCGGAGAAAAGGGAACATTCTTGCACTTTTGGTGGGAATGTAAATTGATATAGCCACCATGGAAGATGGTATGGAGATTCCTTAAAAAACTAGGAATAAAAACCCCACATGACCCAGGAATCCCACTCCTAGGCATATACCCTGAGAAAGACACATGTATCCCATTATTCACTGCAGCTTTATTTACAATAGCTAGAACATGGAAGCAACCCAGATGTCCATTGACAGATAAATGGATAAAGAAGTTGTGGTACACAGACACAATGGAATATTACTCAGCCATAAAAAGGAATGCATTTGAGTCAGTCCTGATGAGGTGGATGAAACTAGAACCAGAGTGAAGTGAGTCAGAAAGAGAAAGATAAATATTGTATTCTAACATATATATATGTGGAATCTAGAAAAATGGTGTGGAAGAATTTATTTACAAAGCATCAGTGGAGAAACATAGAGAATAACTTATGGACATGGGGGGAGGGGAGGAGAGGGTGAGATGTATAGAAAGAGTAACATGGAAAATTATGTTACCATATGTAAAATAGATAGCCAATGGAATTTGCTATATGGCTCAGGAAACTCAAACAGCGGCTCTGTATCAATCTAGAGGGATGGGATGGGGCAGGAGATGGGAAGTGAAGTGAAGTGAAGTGAAGTCACCCAGTCATGTCTGACTCTTTGTGACCTCATGGACTGTAGCCTACCAGGCTCCTCAGTCCATGGGATTTTCTAGGCAAGAGTACTGGAGTGGGTTGCCATTTCCTTCTCCAGAGGATCTTCCCCACCCAGGGATCGAACCCAAGTCTTCCACAGTGTAGGCAGACGCTTTACCGTCTGAGCCACCAGGGAAGTCCCAAGAGATGGGAGGGAGTTTCAAAAGGAAGGGGGTATATGTATACCTATGGCTGATTCATGTTGAGATTTGACAGGAAACAACAAAATTCTGTAAAGCAATTATCCTTCAATAAAAAAATTTTTTTAACATAAGGTCATTTTGAGTAGTCATTTCCTCTAAAAGCTGAAAGCTCAGAAAAATATTTTTTTAATTCCTTCAAAGTTTCTGAAAATAATTTCTTCCATTAGATGATTTACAGAGATATTGCCAAGCTCATAATGCCTATTATTTTAAAAGTCTACTGAACTTTAAGGAAGTATCATTAATATCCTGTGAACCCCCATGTAGACTCAAGACTAGCACACAGGGCAGGGGTGCTGCATTCAGAGTTTATAGAATTATAATTGAAAGAAATATTACAGAAGCAGGTTTATCCCAAACCACCTGGTTCTGATAGCTGGTGGGTCTTGCATTCAGGAAGGTTCTGACAGGACTTTGGCAAACAAAGGAGTGTTTCTCCCCTGCTCCCCCAGAGCCAACACAGGGCAGACAAGCGCCCACCCCCAGTTCTTTCTGCAAGGAGACAGTTTGCATACTGTGGACACTGCTACCTCGGGGTTGGCCTTCTAGTTCATCGTGTCCCCCAGAGCTGGGGTGGCCTCTGCCTCTAGCCCCCTGTGTTACAGGTCACAGAAGAAGAAGGTGGGGAGAAAGGGTAGGAAGCTTGTTAAAGACATAGTGGATGAAAAACGTTCTGACTGGTGAAGCTATCTTATTATTCTTTGTTTCTAGCAGTCTGAATCTTTTAAATTCTGCATATAACTCACCTCACTTGGCATAACATCCTCAAGGTCCATCCACCTTGTTACAAATGCAGGATTTCCTGCTTTCTTATGGC
The DNA here is from genome assembly GCA_006410935.1 of Redunca redunca. Taxonomy (NCBI): domain Eukaryota; kingdom Metazoa; phylum Chordata; class Mammalia; order Artiodactyla; family Bovidae; genus Redunca; species Redunca redunca. Next base: position 308,425 of record SJYQ01000465.1, read on the forward strand.
CGGATAATATTCCACAAATATTCTATTTGCCACAAGCATCTTTGTTTTCTGCTCAAGGACAAGTGAGGTTGTAACATTTAATGCAATACGGAGAAGTCCAAAGATTGTGTTAGGAAAACAGTGCCTTCCGGAGGTTATGAAGACAATGGTTTAATTAAAGTAGCAGAGTGGGTTGTGGGTCTCTCAGATAAGATGGGTGGGTAAACTGAGCACAGATGATAAACTGGCACTTTAGTGTCACGGTTTTGAAAAAAATCATGGAAACCATGGGAGATGACAGGAAAATGTCACGGAGGGATAAAGGAAGCTCAGATGTCTAGTTCGACAAATGAAAGCACTTGTTTCTACCACGTGATCATTTCTGTTGTAGGCACAGCAGTGAATACAAAAATGAGCAAGAAGTAGCTTCTACATGAGATTCTTAAACAACCTATAGCTCCAGAGATCTACAATAAAATTATTTTCATTGGAAAATTGCTCTGCAAGCAAATGTTGGGAAGATTAGAGATGAAAAGAAGGGAAGTAGACATGACAAGTGAAAATGCACACAAATGAGATGATGAAGCATGGTGAGCAGCGTATGACAGAAATAAAGGCTGTTTAGGAAGAAGACAATTTAACTTTCCACACAATTAACTTACACTTTACAGGTTGGACATTAGTTTCTTCTCATGTGCATATCTTTTATTTTTCTCTCTAGGTTACAAGGCTAGTGGAAGATGGACCTTGTATTTTAAATAGCACATCCTTTACAATGCCAGCTACAGGATCTTATAAACCATAGGCATTGAAAAGCATTACTTAATTAATTTAAAAAAATGTTTTAGTGTTTTGAACTGGTCAGTTTGGAGTAAATGTAGACTCTGACAGAAATAGTGATTGCTATAAGGAGAAATATTTGTCTGTTTGATGGGATTTCAGAAAGTTTTCATTTATTGAAAAAGGAAACAGAAAGATAGAAAAAAGATTACTGTAAAAATATTACATTTAACATATAAGGTTGATACATTAAAATTTGATAATATAATCAATAGAAGAACAGAACTTTTTTCTTTATTACTGGTCATTTTAGTTGATAAACTGTGTTTGAAAGAAAGACCAAATTCTTTCCACATAAAATCCTGAAAACTGTTAGTGTTCAAATGCTAAATGACAAGAATAATTCATCTAGTGTGTTTCAAAATACACATCACTAAAACAACATATTAACAGTTAAGGCCATTTATCATTTATCTAGGACAGAAAGATGCATGGCATTTCCTCAGTACATTTACACAGATCACACTCTGTGGCTTTGGTCTTCAGCTCCTTTCTCTTTCCTGGATGTTGGGTTGCCCGGGGGACTTGGAGAAGCCCTGCTAGCCCTGTGAGTCAGTCATAGACGGTATGAATCTATGGACAGAGGACGATGCTGTGTACATGGGTTTAAGGGAAAGCGTTGGCAAGGTCAGAGTATGAGAGCTTTACATATAAACAGACACACAGAGAATGAGGGCCATAGACACAGATCACTGATCTTCCTCAACAAATCTGTCATGTCATCCTGTTCATATTTCATCTTGCACAGATATTGATACATACACATTGTGCTGATAAAATGTATAGCTCTCTCTTCAGTTCTTGAGGAAGGGCTATTTCCTCTTTCAGATATTGATAAATGGCTTTGGTCATAGTGAGACTAAACAGAGGTAGTAGATGGGAAACTAATGGGAAACCCACCTGTTACAGCAACTTCCCTCTTCTGTGACCAGTGCTACAGTTCTTTCCAAACAGGTCACCTCTATAAGGAACAAACTTCATTCTAGAGTGGACGTGCCAAAATCAGAACAAATAAATATAGCTTCTATGCGGGGCTTCCCTGGAGGATCAGCGGAAAAGAACCCTCCTGCCAATATAGCAGATGCAGGTTTGATCCCTGGGTCGGGAAGATTTCCTGGAGAAGGAAATCGCAACCCACTCCAGTTTTCCTTGTGGCTCAGCTGGTAAAGAATCTGCCTGCAATGTGGGAGACTTGGGTTCAATCCCAGGGTTGGGAAGATTCCCTGGAGAAGGGAAAGGCTACCCACTCCAGTATTCTGGCCAGGAGAGTTCCATGGACTATACAGTCCGTGGGATCACAAACAGTCAGACATGACTGAGCAACTTTCTTTACACTTCACTTCACTTCCAGTATTCTTGCCTGGGAAATCCCATGGACAGAGGAGCCTGGTGGGCTACAGTCCTTTAGGTCGCAAAGAGTTGGACATGACTGAGCAACTAAACAACAACAACAAAAATGACTTCTAGAGCCTAGCTAATAAGTTTGAGGATAAAACAAGTTTTCAGCTCCTTAGGCATTCAGGTGACTCAATCTGACCAAGGGTATAAGGGCAAACTCCTCATCTTACACTGACTTTAGAGGATCTTAAATGTCTGCAGGATGGAAATATGGATGTGAGATTTTTCCAAAAGTACATAGAGAAAGTTCTATTTATGTTCTCTCTCTTTCAATGGGATAAGGTGATTAATTGTCCTTGACAGGATCCAAACCTTCAATGGTATGCAAATTCATCCCAACCTCCACCCCTACATAGGAACCTTCTGCTAAAATCAGGGAGGTTACTTCTTATTATTATGAAGACCAGATTTTAAATTCTTTTTACCATAGCAGTCCCCCAAATATGTTTAAGTCCTCATCTATCACTCTAGAAGATTGCAGCAATTGTTGACCGGTGGATAAAGTTTGTCCAGGATCAGACACATTGAAATTCAAATATCTGCTTGGCAGCATTCAGACTCAAGGTTGATGAGCTCTGAGGAGTCACTTAACTTCTTTGTGCTTTCATTTCCTTATATTTAAATTTTAATAATAAGAAGAATACATTTTCAGGAGTGTTAAATAAATAATACAGCTGATACTCCCAAAAGTAATATGGTTATTATTATCCAATGGCTCACACATTTGTATTACTATGGAGTCTTTCTAAAAATGTATAATACACCATATGACTTCTTTTTATACTTTAAAAAATGGAAGTCAGCTGCATTTATACTGTGACTTGAACAATCCTTGGAAGGTTACAAGCTGCCAAAGTTACACAAGGACTTTTTCTTACAAATAAAATATATGGGGGATGGGTGGCATTTCATTATTTACCCTTTTATGTTATGCCTCCATAAAAATAAGTTATTACTGTACCTTGAGGGGAATTCGTTATATGAAGTCTTTTTTTCTTCTGTGGGAATGGACATGTGGTAGGAGTGACCTGGAAGGAGCTATGATGAGAGGAGGTGGATAAAGGAAGTGAGAAAAAGAGGGAAGAAGTTGGAAATAGACTGAACAGAGGTTCTCCAGTATCCTCTTGGGTCCCCTCCAGAACATCCTGACGACCCCGGAGCCCCCAGTTTTCTCTTTGACTCCAGGATTATTTGGAGAGGAAAGTTTAATATGCTTTTCTTTCCAGTTGGATCCAGAGTCAATGCAATCCTTATTAAAACTCCAGCAGACAATATAATTTCAAGTTTATATGAGAAGAAACATGGTTCAGGAAAAAGAAAGACTCTCGTATTAATACTCTATTGCTGCTTACCAAATTAACCCATATAACGGATTGAAATGACATAAAGTTATTAACTCACAGTTCTGAGTAAAATGTCCTAGAACCAAGGTGTCAGTAAAATGTCCTAGAACCAAGGTGTCACTGGCCCCACACTCCTGGAAGCTCAAGGACAGGATTTATTCCCTCCCTTTTTCTCCAGTTTCTAGAGGCTGCCCTTGCTCTTCACTCATGGTCCCATTACTCCAGAACTGCCTTTTATCATCACCTCTCCTTCCTGACCTGATTTTTCTGTCTTCCTATAAACGGACTCTTGTGATGACATCAGCCAGCTCACATAACTGAGGAAAATCTCCCTTTTTAAGAATGCTTGATTTAATCACATCTGGAAGTTCCCTTTTCCTATGTAAAAATAATGTAGTTATAGGTTATGGGAATTAGGATGTGGACATATTCGGGAGAGACCATTATTTTTGTCTACACCTATAGTAAGGGCTTCCTTGGTGGCTCAGAGGTTAAAGCGTCTGCCTGCAATGTGAGAGACCCGGGTTCGATCCCTGGGTCGGGAAGATCCCCTGGAGAAGGAAACGGCAACCCACTCCAGTACTCTTGCCTGGAGAATCCCATGGAGGGAGGAGCCTGGTAGGCTACAGTCTATGGGGTCACAAAGAGTCGGACACAACTGAGCGACGAACTACTACTATGTTAGTAAGAGTAAGAACAAATTAAGAGAGTTAGTTTTCTACATATCAAAACTTTATTATAAATTTTAGAATTCTAGCCTGTAAGGAACTGATGTAAGAATTTTTAAAATACAGAACAATGAGACTGAACAGCACGTCCAACAGACACATGCATACATTTGAACACTTAATTTGTGACAAAATCAGCCATTCAGAGCAGTGTGGCAGGGCTGCCTTTCATAAAGAAGTATAGTACCAGTAAGTTATCTTTATGAAAAGAAAACAAACACAACTTCACAGAACAGAATCAAATACTGACAGATTGAGTATCTAATTTTGAAATACAGCATATTAATTTCCAAAAGATAATATAATGATCCTCATGGTCTTAGGATACAATAAGTCTCCTTAGCATGGGCATAAAAGAACTATCAATAAAGGGAAATATTTATCAATTAATATTAAGAACTTTAATTCTCAATCTCTTTAGTAATCATGTTAATTAAAACTACAACGAGATAACATGCTGCATTATCAAAACTGATCACTTAAACTGTAAGAGTAGGAATCGGTGTTCATTAATTAGGAAGGTTCATGCACTACTAGTGTAAATCAAGACAGACCATCTAGAATATGTCCTAAATTTGAATACATGGACAGCAATGACCCAATAATCCCTCTATTAGTTTTATATCCAAGAAAAATGCATAAATAAGTTTGCCAACTGACACAGGTAAGAGAGCCTGTCAGAATTTTTTTATTATAACTGAGAATTATTCAAATATCCATCACTTGTACAAAGGCTAAATAAACTGTGATCAAAGTTTATTATGGAGTACTATACAACAAGGAAAAAGAACAAATTTCATCTATGCATACATGTGTATGAATCTCAAGACGTATGCTATTGACTAATATAAAACACAAACAAAAGAATCCAAATTATGTGATCCCCTTTGTTTAAAGTTCAAAACTTGTAGAATAGAGGTTCATGATGCACATTAGAAGGTACTTTCAGGGAGCAAAAATGTATGTAATTAAGATGATGATTTCTTGGCTGCTATTAGATCCAATTTCTTGGGCAGGATGCTGGTTTCCTTGGGTTATGATAATTCATTAAGCTGCAGATTTATGTTTTGTGCCCCTTTCTGGTACATGTTATACATGTTAGTCAAAAATATCTAAAAATGATTTTTTAAATGGTGAAATCACAATTTCTTTTCATTTCCATGTTTTGAAATAGCTGTTTTGTTTGAGTGTGTGTGCGTGCTCAGTCATGTCTGACTCTTTGCAACCCCGTGGACTGTAGCCCTCTAGGTTCCTCTGTCTATGGGATTCTCCAGGCGAGAATACTGGAATAGGTTGCCAGACTTTCCTCCAGGAGATCTTCTCAACCCGGGGATCGAACCTGCATCTCTTATGTCTCCTATGTTGGCAGACAAATTCTTTACTGCTGTGCCACCTGGGAAGCAAATATTGTTTGTGTAATTAACTGAATTTAAAGAAACATGAATACTATTGATACTAACACATACTGAAATCTGTGAACGTAATACTCAATAAATATGATAATATTCCTAATGAAAAGGAACCATATCATGGCAGAGATCTAGACAATTATCTCTCATTTGGGAAATGTCATGTATAGGCAAACACAACATTGTCCATAATTGTTCCCCAAGAAATGAGACAAGGAAAAACACTGTTTGTATAAAAATTATAACAGCAAATTTAGTACTAGAACTATTATATCCAAGTGAGATTCATGTTCCTGATGAAATATAATGGAAATGAAGTATTTTGATC
>SJYQ01000465.1:315415-334457 GCA_006410935.1 Redunca redunca
AAATTTATTTATTTTAATCAGAGGCTAATTACTTTACAATATTGTAGTCGTTTTTGTCATACATTGACATGAATCAGCCATGGATGTACACTGGGACAACCCTTAGGGATGAGATGGGGAGGGAGGTGGGAAGGGAGTTCAGGATGAGGGACACATGTACAAGTAATATTTCTTGAAATATTATTCATTTCTTGAAATGAACATTCATTCATTTGAATGAATATTTCAATATTTCAATGTCCTTGAAATGAATATTCAAAAATATTCATTTCTTGAAATGAAAGAATCATTGTTAAAGAAATTCAAATACACACCATAGTGACAGAGTTGTTTTAAGGTTAGCGATTATTTCCAGATAAGTGAAATAAACTCCATAAGCTTTCCTAAAGCATCTCATGTCCAGATTACACCCTCAGCTTCTACAATGGATTAGCTCAGTCTCCTCTAGTCTGCCCCGGTATAGGAAAATTTGATATTTACTGATAACTAGCTGGAGTATGTCAGAACATATCTGGATTCGCTTCTTTCATCTTGATGGCACACCTGTGCAAAGTGGGGTTTACTAAATACAGATCAGGAATGAACCAGATTAAATCCAACCCCAGCCAGGCTCACACAGCTCACAGGACTGGGGGTCTACATCTGTCCTGTGTAGAAGGCCAGGCCTCTTAGTTAGGAAACTCAGACGTGAGAAGCTGAATATTTTCCTCTGTAACTATTCTGGGAAAGAACTGATTTACCGTGTTTTCATTCATGGATGCTGTGGAGGCAAGGACGTGCCCAACATTGAAGCAGAGACGGGGGAGGAGGACATGGAGTAACAGAGCCAATCAGAATTCAAGTCCTTATTCTATCATGTATTGTCTGCTCAGAACACTTATCCTTTACAGGCTTAAGAACCATCATCTATAAAATCTGAATAAAAAATATCAGCCTTGAAGAATTTACATGACTATTAAAGGAAATAATATAGGTGAAACAATCAGCTCAGGGCTCAGCAGAGGTCAAGGGCACGATGAGTATTAGTTATTTTTATTGTTTCTGGAACAGGGATTGCAAAATTAATAAGAGTTTATTTTGAGGCAGAGTTGGAAAGTGGCTTAGAAACTATATACATAGAATTTCTATATTTACAGAAAATTCCTGTATTATTGTGAAAGATTGTGAAAGCAAACAAGCCTCATCCTTATCATCTGTTTCCTGAGAAGATTTAATTTTTTTCCTGGTGCTTGAGGTGAATTAAGTTTGAGTTCTAAAAATGAATGCTGTGATAATTTTCCTCAACCCTGAGCCAAATGATCTCAATTCTCTGAGAACTGACTTACAGTTTTGCAAAGAAAAGAAATTTGTTCTTATTTGAAAAATATCAGTAAATGGACTAAAATAACTCAGGTTGAAGCCAGATGATATAATGCTAGTCATTTTCTTTCTGCCTTGAGAATTTGTTCCAATAACACGTTGTCATCCTTCCTATCAGAGCAACAATGCTATTGACTGCAGTTCCTCTCGGTTTGGGATGTTGAATGAAAAGACCAATGTGTGGTGATCATTTCACTGGATAGTGGAAAAAAGATCTTAGATTTCCAAACTCCACCACTTGCTGCTGTGTTGATTATTATCACTTTGCCTTATACTCACAATCTAACCAAAACATTAAGTCAAAGCCCCTTCTCACCAGTCTCCAGAGTCCTGACAGGGCTGGACCCACAGGAGCACTGTGCATACATTTCTTAGGGGGCTCTCTGTGCATCCTCCTTGTCCCTGGAGCCTCAGGGCGTCTGCACTGCCGACTTCACTCTCCATCCTCATCTAGTCGGAAATACTCGTGACGGACACAGAGTCAGCTCAACCAAGTCACGTGTGCACCACTGACACTTAGTGCTCACAGGGGCATTGCTTCCAGTGTTTAGATTATTCAAAAGTAAGAGATACCAGTGATGCCAGTAGAAGGAGCAAAGTAGAACCTCCAATACTCCCCTCCTCCATGAAGGCAAAGAACACTGGGAAAAGTAGTCCAAATCATTTTTTTAGAACTCTGACAATTAAACAATAAAAGATGAAATTCAAATAAAAATAGAAGGTGGGTTTTTGCAGTTACTGAAAGAAGATTTACAAACGGCAGATGAGAAAAGCTCAACATTGTTAGTCATCAGAAAATTGAGATGATTTAAATACAAAAATGACATACACTTTGTACCAACTAGGAAAGATATAATGTTTTAAAGTATAGTCAATAATAAGTCTGAGGAATAATTAGAACACACTTACATGATGGTGAGAGTGTAAGTGACAAAGTTGCCTTGAAAAGCTGTGTTTTTGTTCTTCAAAATGTTAAACATAGGGTTATGATGCAACCCAAAACTTCTGCTCCTGGGTATATACCTGAGAGAATGAACGCACAGGCCCACTTAAACACTTGTGCATGAATATTGCTCATGACAGGCCCAAAGCAGAAGCAACTCAAATGTTCATGAGCTGATGAACAGATCAATAACATATGATCCTTCCATACAATGGAATATGTTTCAGTCATAAGCAGGGATTAAATACTGATACATGCACCATCGTGGATGAATCTTGACAACATCATGGCAGGTGAAATAAGCCACTTCAGAGGCCATGTACTATGTGATTCTGTGTGTAGGAAAAGTCTAGACTAGAAACACTGAAGGTGAATTAGCAGTTGACTTGTTGGCATGTTTACTTGTCATCTCCTTTGTTTTAACATGTGGTTTATCAATTCAACCTCCTAATACCAGATTAACAATATTTACTAATCCCGACACAGCACAGAGAATGCCAGGGACTTTTAAACTGTGCTAGGTATGGTAGTATGGATTATTCCTAACACAAGGACTAGCCTTGAATTTTCCAGTCTTTATCTTCTACCCCAAAAGTATCCGTATTTTCTCAGCCTTACAGATAACTTTCAAACTTGTCATTTGGTATGTGAGTGTAAAATTGTTGTAGCTATTTTTATACTGTGCATGTCAATTTTGAAACCAGTAAATATCATAAAATTGCTTCTGATATAGAAAAACCTGAGCCACCCAAACATTCAACAGGTTGTTCTCTCATGAGCAGCAGATCACGTTAATCAAACACTTTATTACAATATCTCTTTCTAAATGACTATAAAATTTTCTATCTTTACCCATTCTTTCTGCAAGACTTGACTCATTTCTGCCCTTCTCTCTATCCATTGTCCAAACTTCAGATTTGATCTCATTTCTTTCTTTGCTATGTAGTTTATTTTCTCTTACACTGTCATCTTTCTAGAGGTGTTTAGGCCATTACAGACTTTATTTATTGATTTAAAAGTCCATCTAGTCAAAGCTGTGGTTTTTCCAGTAGTCCTGTATGGATGTGAGAGTTGGACTATAAAGAAAGCTGAGAGCTGAAGAATTGATGCTTTTGAACTGTGGTGTTGGAGAAGACTTTTGAGAGTCCCTTGGACTGCAAGGAGATCCAACAAGTCAATCTTAAAGGAAATCAGTCCTGAATACTCATTGGAAGGACTGATGCTGAAGCTGAAACTCCAATACTTTGGCCACCTGATGCAAAGAACCAGCTCATTGGAAAAGACCCTGATGCTGGGAAAGATTGAAGCCAAGAAAAGAAGGGGATGACAGAGGACGAGATGGTTGTATGGCATCACCAACTCAGTGGACATGAGTTTGAGCAAGCTCTGGGAGTTGTTGATAGACAGGGAAACCTGGCATACTGCAGTCCATGGGGTCACAAAGAGTCAGACATGACTGAGTGACTGAAAAAAAGACATTTGTGAATTTATTTCCATCACAGTTTAATCAGGAATCCATGAACTGTCATGTACGTTGAGAACTCATGATGGTTAGTTTTACATGCTAACTTGGCTAGGCTACAGCTCCCAAGTACTTAATCAAATACTAACCTAGGTGTTGATATGGGGGTGCGTTGTCATCATGAGTAATACTTATAGTCAACTGAGAGGAAATAAAAGAGGTTTCAGAGAAGGCAATGGCAAGCCACACCAGTACTCTTGCCTAGAAAATCCCATAGATGGAGGAGCCTGGTGGGCTGCAGTCCATGGGGTCGCTATGAGTTGGATACAACTGAGCCACTTCACTTTCACTTTTCACTTTCATGCATTGGAGAAGGAAATGGCAACCCACTCCAGTGTTCTTGCCTGGAGAATCCCAGAGATGGGGGAGCCTGGTGGGCTGCCATCTATGGGGTCACACAGAGTCGGACACGACTGAAGTGACTTAGCAGCAGCAGCAGCATCCTCGATAAAGGAGGTGGGCCTCATCCAATCAGTTGAAAGGCCTTGAAGGCAAACTCTGAGATTTCCTAGAGACAAAGATGATCTTTATGATGACTGTTCTCTCATGCTCACCTGAGTTTTCCACCTGACCTGTGGGTTTCAAACTCATCAGCTCCCACAATCACATGAGACACATTCTTTATTGTGAATCTCTCACATGTATGTAGCTTCTATTGGTGAGTTTCTCCAGTGAGCCCTGATTGATACAGTCATTTTTCTGTTTCACTTTATTTGTTACTACACATTTCTGAAATGAGAATATTTTCATTTTTCCAACTCTTGGTGAACACTTGCCTACATAATCTTTCTGAGGGGTCCACCCTTTCAGTCTTGGAAACAAGCATTCTTGCTTGTAAAATATTCTGGGTGACACCTTAGGCAATGGGGACTTCACTACAGCTCTTAAAACACTTTGGTTTCCATCTTCTGGGCTTCCCCAGTGGCTCAGTGGTAAAGAATCTGCCTGCACTGCAAGAGCTTCAGGAGATGAGCGTTTGATCCCTGGGTTAGGAAAAACCCCTGGAGGGCATGGCAACCCACTCTAGTATTCTGGCCTGGAGAATTCCATGGACAGAGGAATGCAGGACAGTCTCTGGCAGGCTGCATAAGGTTGTAAAGAGTCCATAAGTTTTCAAAAAGTCAGAAACAATTGAAGCAACTTACCATGCATGCACAATAAACTACGATTAAACATAGCTGCTGTTAGCATGTAGATGCTTTTGGTTGTCTGTCTCTAAACCATCCATCACTGTAAACTCCAATTTTATCACTTTAGACCAGTTTCTTACATAACAGTAACAACATTTTAATGTTTACTGTAAATCTGGTTTTATTGTTACTTCTTTTTCACTTCAGATGATCACAGCCATTATTTATTTTATTTAGAAAATTCAAAGAATGGTGTATATGTTGAGAGCATTTAATATAAACTCAAGGTATCTCGTTTCAAGTGGATAAGTGGCTTATCCACTTCCTGGCTTGTAACTTCTGAAACTCTCCGGACCTTCATTTTCTGATGTGCAGAGTAGGGAGAAAATAACTATCCCATTGGGTTGTTGCTGTTGTTCAGTCTCTAAGTCATGTCTGACTCTGCAATCCCATGGACTGCAGCACACCACACTTCCCTGTCCTTCATTATCTCCCAGAGTTTGCTCAAACTCATGTCCATTGAGTTGGTTATGCCATCCAACCATCTCATCCTCTATTGCTCCCTTCTCCTCCTGCCCTCAATCTTTCCCAGCACCAGGGCCTTTTCCAGTGAGTTGGCTGGCTCTTCACATGAGGTGGCCAAAGTATTGGAGCTTTAGCATCAGTCCTTCCAGTGAATATTCAGGGTTGATTTCCTTTAGGATTGACTGGTTTGATCTCCTTGCCGTCCAATGGACTTTCACTGTAAGAACACCTGTAATTATATGAGACCCATATGGACAGTCCTGGGAAGATCTGCCCATCCTATTCAGCAACAGGACTGGACGCACTTCTCAATTTCCCCTTCCGTTTTCAGCTGACCAGCATGCCCAGCTGCCTTCCTCCCAGCCCTCACGCTCTGCTGCTTCATTCCTTGAGACTATTTCCAGACTTTACTAAATGTGAACTTATTTTTATGTCTTCCCTTTCTCACCAGCTTTATTGGGTCCATTAATTCTTCACTGCTCCGGTCTGCTGGTAGCCCTCCTCCTAGTTTTAAAGTGGTGAAATAAATTAAATTTTATTTTTATGTGTAGTCATTTATTCCAATAGAACATTGAGGGAGCAAGGTACTAAAAATATGTGTGTCATAAACCATGTTGAGTAAGAAGATAGTACATTTGATATTTTAAAAATGAGCTTTATTTTTAAAGTTTCTCAATTATTTTGAATACAACTTTGAAAAGATTCCAAACTAGGTAAAAGCTTTATTTCAGAATTGTGGAAGGATTGACCTGTTTTTCAGTTGTAAGTATTCCTGAAAATCAATCCTCTGCTAGATAATATGCACAACTTTAGAGCTTATAATTTAATAGGCAACTTTAAAGGAATACATGGATTTTCATAAACATTTGTTGTTTGTGAATTGGAAATTAACATATAAAGAACAATTATTCCTTAGGGATAGATTGCTGCAATCTCTGATGCCTGAGCACCACACACACACACACACACAGCATCTTTCAGAAAGCTCTTTCATTTATCTATGGCTTCATGGGTGATCTCTTACCTTTATTGCCTATAGAATTCAATATCCCTAAATGAAGCCTATTATTCTACATGGCATGGCATGGCTTATCTCTATAAAACATCTTGTAAGTCTGTTAATTTGCACAACTACCACAGACAGACAAGAACTATTTCTCAAGAACCCTCTTCATTGCTTCGTGTTTTTCTCATCAGGTCTCAAAATAGTAAAATCACTAATAAACAAAGGAAGACACAACACAGTATCAATACCTTTACAACATTTTTATATAATATATTACTACTCTAAGAATCTGTATATAGCCTACTTTATCATAACACTGAAGTGTGAGAAATAAAGTCTCATGTGCATCAATTCATACTGTTTTTCTTCTTCATTTTTTGGATAGGATAATACATGTTTGTTATTGAAAACCATTTCCACTAGGTTTACATGAAAATAGCCTCATTTTCCATCATCTTAGGGAAAGACATACAGTCCAGTTCTGGCCAACCAGGGGACCATAGTGCTGGGCTCAGCACTTGCTGTGCTATTTATTAGATAACCTAGGAAGGAAAATTGATGGAAACACTCAGGGCTTCTGTGAGATAATAAAAGAAGTGTGACTGCAAAGGCTATGTAAGCCTATAGGATCAATCGCCCTCATTTTGGCTCATAGTATGAGCTTCCTGAGAACAAATCTAGGAGCAAATAATGCAAACGGAAGAGATGAAGAGACCCAGATTCCTGGTTGCATCATTTGACCCCCTAACTCCATCTCTCCTGAAAATTCACAGCTTGAACTTCCTGACAGAACCATTCAATAAACTTCCCTTTGTGAGCTGGTTTGAAGATGAATCCCTCTGCATCTGAAATAGAATTTCCTAACAGAAGCAATCGGAGGCGTGGTGGTAACAAGATTGTCACTAAAATTGAGAGTTAACTGGACTGAGACGTGAGGGGGGCAGGGAGGGCTCCTCACGCTGGCTGAGAGTCAACCCTGACCTTTAGGTGATGGCAAAGCAGTCTGTTAGACTGTCACCCAGTGAATCTTGAAACTGAGATTCTGTGTATCTATGATTCAATTCTAGATTTAGATTCTAGACTGATTTCACATGCAAGCTAAATCTAGCTTGGGGTAAAGGCAAATTAGCCCTCATAACTTGTGAAGCAGAACAGATACCGTCAGCCTGGAAACAAAGAAGAACATGCATCCAGGTGCGGTAGGAGGGGGCATGTTGCAGGAGTGGCCCCTCAGGTCTGAATCAAGGCCATCTTTGCCTATCATGAAGTTCAGCATCAGGGAAATTGTTTCCCATAAGAAACCCAGAGATAAAGCAAAGGACCCAACAATAATCCTGTTTTACTCAAACTTCAAGTCAATTCCATCCCTCAGGTTTCCCCAGTTTAAGTAATTTTCCAATAGTCCCTACAAAGAATGTGGACATTTTGAGCTCTCATTTACTGTTCTCTATTTCTTGGGTCTTAGTTATAAAATTAATCAAATATAAGGGTTGCCGTGAAAAGTGCATGAGGTATACTCTTAACTTTTAAATAATAGAATCTCTCTCTTTCCTTAAGAATCAAATGAACTGCATTCACATCTGAGATCATTTCTGCCTCTGAAGCAAGATCAGGTCTTTATTTTTATCCAAAATTCTCTCTTCAAAGAGATTATTTGACAAAATGTTTCCAAATTACAAAATTCTTTAAATAATATTAACTTCATGAGACTTTAGAAGAGAATTTTCAGACAGACGCAGAATATCTAAAATGTGGAAATGCAAGTTTATCTTGGCATCTGACTCATCCTATGACCTCTTCTCCCCTGTTTTCTTTCTGTCTCTGTCTCTCTCTCTGTGTCTCTGTCTATCTCTATCTCTCTTTCTGCTAAATAGAGACATAAGAACAAAGATCCAGAGACAGCAACTTCCTACACACCTAATGGTTTTGGGACCCTGTGGAAAGTCAAACTTTTTCAGTAAATTAAAAATGAAGGGTGCTTGAAAGGGTCCACTTGTTATGGAAATGTGTACTAATTGGTGGAGACCTACAGCTGGGTGTACCAGGTGATGGCATTCTCTGTGCAAACATGACACTCACTCTGCTGAAGGAGCTTGGGACCAGCCAGGGACCAGCTCCACGTTTAAGATTCAGTCTTTGTCTCTGGTGTCAGTTAGATGTTTAGAGTGCAGAAAATTCAAGAAGGGCAAAGGGCCATGAAAAAATATTCATTCTTAATTGTGCATGCAAAAATTCATGTTTAATATTCCAAGCAACTACAGTGCTTAAAATCATCCTAATGAATAATGTTTCTGTTTTCTATCCTGAGGCAACCCTCTCTTTTGAGACATGAAGTTAGTTTTGCCTTTTATTCTCATTCACTGCACAAGGATCTGATCAAAGATATTATGGCAACTATTTTTGGCAGAGCTGTTGTTGCTGTTCATTCTCTCGGTCGTGTCTGACTCTTTGCAACCCCACGGACTAGAGCATCCCAGGCTTCCCTGTATTTCACTATCGTCCGGAGTTTGCTCAAGTTTATGCCCATCAGCAGAGCTGAATGGTAGGAAATGGTGATTGGAGACATGAGCGATGAATCATGGAAAGGTTCAGTGAGGAACCTTCCTGCTTCACCTAATGCTAAATACTCTCATACTTTTCTGAGCTTGCAACCTCTTTGGGTGATAGTAAAGGTGGAACTTACCTTCCTCACTCAGAGGGTGTGGTCCTAGACTCAGGTTCTGAGATGACCTACCCTCCCTGGCACTCAGGAAGTTGCTTCATTTATTTTCAATAGTAGCTGAAAGATGCATATTTATAAAATTAAATTAAAGTTCATATCGTGAGAAGGCTGTTATTTGAGCAATAGCTAAAGAGAGGCTCTGGATACTTAATGTAACTGGAGGTTTACAGGGCAAAATCAAGAACCAGCAAACAATTTCAACATGTGGTCTAAGGTTCATGAACACTGGACATGATGAGAAACACTGGGGTCACCATCATTAACCTAAAACTGCTGCTGATGAACAAGGGCTACAAGATGTACAAAGGTCTGGACTCCAAGGATCTGGAGACACTCATGAGGATGGAATGGTGAATTCTGCTAGGCCCACCCTTCCTCCTCTGCTGCAGAAGCTTCCAGAACCCCAAACAGAAGCTAGGCTGGCAAAAAAAAGCATGGGGAAAGAGCTCAACCAGCATCTCCAATCCATCAACTCAACTCACTAAAAAGTTTGTTGACTGTTGTATCCCAAGATGATTTATAATAAACAGCATTTCAGAAAGTAAAGTCCCACTGTTAGTATCTTGGGAGCTTAGAAATCTATGCAAACTTGGTGTTTTATGTACTTAAAGACTGTAACAGAAATCAGCTTCCTAGAAAAAGAAATTGGATATTAGAATCAAATTTAGAATATATATTTCAAAACTTGACTAAGGCTTGTGATTTTAAGTCGAAACCTTACAAAGGTTATAAACAACTTAACCATGTAGTTGGACTTTCCTGATGGGTTAGAAGGTAAAGAATCTGCCTGCAGTACAAGAGACCAAGGTTCGATCCCTGGGTTGGGAAGATCCAATGTTTGCCATTTCAGAGAACTTAAATTTTACCAAATATAAAGATTTTGGTTAATTTCTACGACTTGTTCAAGTCCTAAGGAAATTCAGTCAGAAAATTGATATACTTAAAGAGAGAACTGAATATATTTTATAAATGCAGTTAAAATGGTAATTGCTAATTGGTAAAATGGTAATTAAGTTTATAAATAGAATAAAAGCCCTGATTACTACAATTATTGAAAATTCCTAGATTCATTCTTAGAATAATACTTCTAAGTGAACCTAAAAGTTTAAAGAACTGAGTTTTTAAATTGTGACTTTAATAAATTGAATAGTAATTTTTACAAAGCAAAGCAAGCATGTCTTTGCTATTGAAAAGAACTTTGAGTGCATGAAAAAGTTTAATTTTGATAGTTTTTATTTTCAGCGCAGAAAGAGTTCATAGTGGTTTCTCCTCCGTTCTTGACTGTAGGGAGAACCTGTTCTCACCAAGGGGACCAGGTGATTCAGTACATACTGAATGGTGAAGGACCACTCCATCATTGATTCTAAATAATACATCCAAATCTTGCTTTCTTACATTAATTAGTCTAACTGCCTACATTTGATCATAAAGGAGGCATTCACTCTTAAATTCCTGTCAAAGTCAGTTTCAGAGCCTGGCGTAAATGCCTCATTTACTCCCTGCCGCACGAGGGTGGCCCTAGCCCAGCCCCACATGAATGGTCTGCTGCCACCGCAAGACAGAAACACATGCCTTATGAACCTGTATGAACTGATTTTGAAATTTTACAGTGTGAAGATGATTCCCATGGCATTTTTGAACTGTATTTTGATTTATACTCCCTGAACAATATGTAATTTAATGTGAAGAATTGTTTTTCTCTTTATTAAATGAAAACTTCCACCTCTGCAGCTTGTAGTCTGATTAGAGCAGGGTTAGAATCTGTGTGTCTGTCAAAGAGCAGATGGTCAGCTCTGTCAGGATGTTCTCTGGGACTTCAAGACATCTATCAGTGCCTGGATCATTCACAAAAGCCATCATCACCATTCAGCAAAGTGAG
Organism: Redunca redunca; assembly: GCA_006410935.1. Lineage (NCBI taxonomy): Eukaryota > Metazoa > Chordata > Mammalia > Artiodactyla > Bovidae > Redunca > Redunca redunca. The sequence goes on from SJYQ01000465.1 coordinate 326,502, forward strand.
GAAGAGAATCATGTTTCCTTGCTGGAAAGTTAAAGAAAAGAAAAGAAATTTTAAATAACTTTTCAAAAAAGTAAAAAAGCTAAACTGTAATAGAAAATTGCCCCACATGCATGGTCAGGGCACCAAGTAAAGGGCAAGGATAATTCCATCCTTTGGTCAGCCTCTCATCCAGAAAAGGTCAGTACCACTTGAAGCTTCACATCCTGACCTAGATGGCTCTCACCTGTCCTGCCTCCCCATCTCTGTCCTTCATACACCTTCCCCACAGAGCTGAGTCTCGAAAACCCAGGACAGCCTTTGGAGAAAATCCTTCTGTGGTCACTGACACACCAGAGACTGTGTCTTTACCCATAGAATATATTTGGAAATGCAAAGATGAAGTCCAAACAACACACAGTGCAGTGACGAAGTCCACACAACACACACATTTTGGAAGTGCTCTATAATTAATAAGTCATACACACAAATAATTTTATATGTAACTGTAACTGTCTTACTTTATTCTAAGCCAATGGAGGAGTTTAAGTGTATACTTGTAACCTATTCATAGTAAATGCAGCAAGTGTATAGCCACAGAGAACAAAAGGGCTTTTGTGTTATGCTCTGAATTGCTAGATATGAAAAATGAAGTTAATAGATGTTATCTTATAACTACCAGAATGAAGTGATTAGTGTCCTTAAGAAATTTAAAGATAATTCCTTACTATATACCATTCAGATTACATGGACTGCAAAGCATCTTCTTACTCAATAGCATTAGTGAGCACAGTCTGACAAACAGTGACTTTTCCTGCACACCCTGATGCTTGTATCCTGTGGTTCTCAGAGGCACCATGCTCCTGAGTCCCCACTTGCAGGCAACACGCATTAGTCTGCTTGTCTGGTGCCCACACAGCCCAGAGAGCCCATGCTAAGTGTGTAGCTCAGTGGAGGTGGGGCACAGGGTCAGGAGGTGCTCATGAACTTGGGCTTTAGGAGTCATCACCATCAAGGAGCCTAAAGTGAAAGTGAACAGACAAAGTGAAAGGGTTAGTTGTTCAGTTGCGTCCAACTCTTTGTGACTCCATGGACTATAGGAGCCACTAGGCTCCTCTGTCAACAGGGGTTCTCCAGGCAAGAATACTGGAGGGGATTGCCATTTCCTCCTCCAGGGGATCTTCCTGACACAGGGATCGACCCACATGTCCTGCACTGCAGGCAAATTCTTTACTGTCTTAGGCACCGTGAGCCTATGAAGTGTTTGAAGTTTGTCCGCCAGGATGTGGAGGATGTGGACAAATAGGAATTAGGAAGACAGACCTTCAGGTTACAGATTCTCCTTGAATAAAACCAGGGACAGCTCTCCTCCCACACTGTCTCAGGAACTGCTTCTTTCCAGCTTGACCCTGAGGCAGCCTCCGTAAATGAAGGGATGAGTGGCTGCACCCTACAGACATAAATGCCAGGATGTGAGAGCAGAAATAACAGCACATTAAGAATCAACACTGAATATTCACTGGAATGGAAACCACAATTTCAGAAAACTAACCAAACTGATCACTTGCAGCACAACCTTGTCTAACTCAAAGAATCTATGAGCCATGTCGTGTAGGGCCACCCAAGTGAGACAGGTCATGGTGGAGAGTGCTGACCAAATGTGGTCCACAGGAGAAGGGAATGGAAAACCACTTCTCCGTTGAGAAACCCACGAACAGTATGAAAAGGGAAAACAGATATGACACTGAAAGACGAACTCCCCAGGTTGGTAGGTACCCAATTTGCTACTGGAGAAGAGTAGAAAAATAGCTCCAAAAAGAATGAAGAGGCTGAGCCAAAGCTAAAACAACACCCAACTGTGGATGTGACTGGTGATGGAAGTAAAGTCCGATGCTGTAAAGAACAATATTGCATAAGAACCTAGAATGTTAGGTCCATGAATCAAGGTAAGTTGGAAGTGGTCAAATGGGAGATGGCAACAGTGAATGTCGACATTTTAGGAACCAGTGAACTAAAATGGACTGGAACCAGCTAATTTAATTCAGATGACCATTATATCTACTACTGTGGGCAAGAATCCCTTAGAAGAAATAGAGTTTCACTCATAGTCAACAAAAGGGTCCAAAATGCAGTACTTGGGTCCAATCTCAAAAATGACAGAATGATCTCTCTTTGTTTCCAAGGCAAACCATTCAATATCACAGTAATCTAAGTCTATGCCCCAACCACTAATGCCAAAGAAGATAAAGTTGAATGGTTCTATGATGACAAGAACTTCTAGAACTAACACCCAAAAAAGATATTTTTTTCATCATAAGGGACTAGAATGCAAAAGTAGGAAGTCAAGAGATACCTGGAGTAACAGGCAAATTTGGCCTTGGAGTACAATATGAAGCAGGGCAAAGGTTAACAGAGTTTTGCCAAGAGAATGCACTGGTCATAGTAAACACCCTCTTCCAACAACACAAGAGAAGATTCTACACATGGACAACATCAGATGGTCAATACCAAAATCAGATTGATTATATTCATTGCAGCTAATGATGGAGAAGACCTACACAGTCAGTAAAAACAAGACCAGGAGCTGACTGTGGCTCAGATCATGAACTCCTTATTGTAAAATTCAAACTTAAACTGAAGAAAGTAGGGAAAACCACTAGCCCATTCAGCTATGACCTAAATCAAATTCTTTACAATTATACAGTGGAAGTGACAAATATATTCAAAGGATTAGATCTGATAGATAGAGTGCCTGAAGAAATATGGATGGAGGTTTGTGACATTGTACAGGAAGTGGTGATCAAAACCATCCCCAAGAAGAAAAAATGCAAAAAAGCAAAACAGTTGTCTTAGGAAGCCTTACAAATAGTTGAGGAAAGAAGAGAAGCCAAAGGCTACGGAGAAAAGGAAAGACACATCCATCCAAATGCAAACTTCCGAAGAATAGCAAGGAGAGAGAAGAAAGCCTTCCTAAGTGACCAATGCAAAGAAATAGAGGGGAAAAAATAGAATGGGAAAGGCTAGAAATCTATTCAAGAAAATGAGAGATACCAAGGGAACATTTCATGCAAAGATGGGCAAAATAAAGGACAGAAATGGTATGGACCTAATGGAAGCAGAAGATATTAAGAGGTGGCAAGAACACACAGAACTGTACACAACAGATCTTAATGACCCAGATAACCATGATGGTGTGATCACTCACCTAGAGCCAGATATCCTGGAATGAGAAGTCAAGTGGCCCTTAGGAAGCATCACTACAAACAAAGCTAGTGGAGGTGATGGAATTCCAGTTCAGCTATTTCAGATCCTAAAAGATGATGCTGTGAAAATGCTGCACTCAATATGCCAGCAAATTTGGAAAACTCAGCAGTAGCCACAGGACTGGAAAAGGTCAGGTTTCATTCCAATCCCAAGGAAAGACAATGTCAAAGAATGCTCAAAGTACTGCACGATTGCACTCATCTCACATGCTAGTAAACCAATACTCAAAATTCTCCAAGCTAGGCTTCAATATTATGTGAACTGAGAATTTCCAGATATTCAGACTGGATTTAGAAAAGGCAAAGGAACCAGTGATCAAACTATCAACATGCATTGGATAATAGAAAAAGCAAGAGATTTCCAGAAAAACATCTACTTCTGCTTTATTGATTATGCTAAAACCTTTGACTGCATGGATCATAAGAGACTGTGGAAAATTCTGAAAGAAATGGAAATACCAGACCACCTTACCTGTCTCCTGAGAAATCTGTATGCAGGTCAAGAAGCAACAGTTAGAACTGGACATGGAACAACAGACTGGTTCCAAATTGGGAAAGGAGAATGTCAAGGCTGTATATTGTCACCCTGCTTATTTAACTGACATGCAAAATACTTCACGCAAAATGCTGGGCTGGATGTAGCACAAGTTGGAATCAAGACTGCAGGGAGAAATATCAATAGTCTCAGATATGCAGATGACATAACCCTTATGGAAGAAAGCAAAGAAGAACTAAAGAGCCTCTTGATGAAAGTGAAAGAGGAGACTGAAAAAGCTGGCTTAGAACTCAATATTCAAAAAATTAAGATCATGGCATCTGGTCCCATCACTTCATGGCAAGTAGATGGGGAAACAATGGAAAATGTGAGAGACTATTTTATTGGGCTCCAAAATCACTGCAGATGGTGACTGCAGCCATGAAATTAAAAGACACTTACTCCTTGGAAGAAAAGCTATGAGAAACCTAGATAGCATATTAAAAGAAGACACATTTCTTTGCCAACAAAGGTCTATCTAGTCAAAGCTATGGTTTTTCCAGTAGTCATGTATGGAAGTGAGAGTTGAACCATAAAGCTAACTGAGCACTGAAGAACTGATGGTTTGGTGTTGGAGTAGATTCCTGAGAGTCCCTTGAACAGCAAGGAGATCAAACCAGTCAATCCTAAAGGAAATCAATCCTGAATATTTATTGGAAGGACTGATGCTAAAGCTGAAGCTCCAATCCTTTGGCTAACTGATACAAAGGGTTGACTCATTGAAAAAGACCCTGATGCTGGGAAAGATTGAAGACAGGAGGAAAAAGGCACAACTGAGGATGAGACAGTTGGATGGCATCACCAACTCAATGGACACGAGTTTGAGCATGCTCCAGGAATTGGTGATAGACAGGGAAGCATGGCATGCTGCAGTCCATGATGTTGTAAATAGTCTTACATGACTGAGTGACTGAACTGAACTGAACAATGAACCCTGAATATTCTTTGGAAGGACTGATGCTGAAGCTGATGCTCCAATACTTTGGCCCCCACTGGGAAAAACTGACTGATTAGAAAAGACCCTGATGCTGGGGAAGATTGAATGCAGGAGGAAAAGTGGACGGCAGAGGATGAGATGCTCTGTTAGCATCACCAACTTTCTGGACATGAGTTAGAGCAATCACCAGGAGATGTTAATGGACAGGGAAGCCTGGTATGCTGAAGTCCATGGGGTTTCAAAGAGTCAGACATGACTGAGTAACTGAACAATGAGAAGAAGCTTTGTCTGGGGTTTGACTACTGAGGATTTTCACCAGCAAAGCTAGCTCCCAAGGCAAAGCCCGGTTTATGAGGACCCAAGCCTGCAGAGTCCTGGGTCCTAGATCCCGCTGGCTGAGCAGGCAGTGAGGTGGCAATGCTGGGACAGTTATGAGATCTTAATTAAAGTTATTCTATTTCCTGGTCAGGTGTCTGGTCATTTAGCTTCCTGGCCAATGTTTCAAAGCCCCATGTTTTGGATTCATGACTCTTCAGCAAATAAACACAGGATATTTGAATCTCTGACTCGTGCATGTGGTTGAATAGCTGATTTCTCCTTTACTTCTTGTGTACAAACTTTTGCCTTAAATAAGGTGCTTTATTTTTCCTTTTGATTGATATTAAATGTCATGAATTTCATCAATCACAAAGTTACTAATGCATTGTCAATGGTGAGGGATTTTAAGTCAAACCTAGCAGATCAAATAGCAAAGGCTACCAAAGCCACACAACAGAGTTTTGGGTCTTTTGTTCTGATTTGTGTTCTTCCCTGATAATGTCAGTTATGTTTTTTCCCTGTTCTTACTTGGTAATCTACTCAATGATTCAAACAAAGATGAAATTCTCCTCAAACTTCTGAATAGTGTTTGATCTTCCATTTATATGTTTTAGGCTTAAAGGGATAAGCAAATCTCCATATTTTGTGTGACAGCAATTTTCTAAGAGCAAGGAGGCTGGAGGTTTGAGGGCAGACTTTGGAAAGTCTGGTGAGGGTAACACTGTTTGCACTGAAAGATTGTAAAGAAAATGATCAGTTTTCACTTTGTGTTCTTTTATCCTATTTTCCCACAGATGAGTATGATCAAAGCTAGATGCATAAATCAAGCCTTAGATGGCAGGTTTTGTGACTCAGTCAGAGTACATTAGTTTGCCCGTTTGTAACGACCACAGAGATACTCACCTTCAACCCCCAGCCAAGCACCTGTCATAAGGTACAGTTAGTGTGTCGCTGCTGGGCTGGGCAAGAGCTCAATTTCTGACCGGTTGTTGTTGATCAGTCATTAAGTCATGTCCGACTCTTTGTGACCTCATGGACTGCAGCATGCCAGCTTTCCCTGGCCTTTGCTATCTCTCAGAGCTTGCTCAAATTCATGTCCATTGAGTCAGTGATGCCATCCAATCATCTTATCCTTTGTCACCCCCTTTTCCTCACGCACTCAACATATCCCAGCACCAGCGTCTTTTCCAATGAGTCTGCTCTTCGCATCATGTAGCCAAAGTATTGGAGCATCAGCTTCAGCAACAGTCCTTCCAATGAGCATTCAGGGTTGATTCCTTTAGGATTAACTGGTTTAATCTCTTGCAGTCCAAGGGATCATGGATGGATACATTTGAAGAAATCAGAACCCTAACTGAAAATAATGTAAGCTCACTGTTATAACTGCATTATAATAAACACCACAGTAAACTTTTGAACAACCACAAGCATACAGACTTACAAGACAGAGTAAAACAAACAGTCCTGTAGCCTTGGAACATAATTTGTATTCAGTGACAGTTTTTAATATGTGCCCGAAACCTAGAAGAGCGTATATAATAAAGTAAGCACTGATTAGACGTGAGTTGAATGCGAGGATGAGTGTGTCAGAGTGAACTTTAGGAGCTTTTATGTCAGTAATACTTTTGAGAAGCCAGAGTGAAGATGCTAGAAAACAAGATGACTGGGAAGGGTAACATCCACTCTGAGAAGCCTGCACGCCTGGGAGATGTTTTTAGATCTCTTTGTTAGGAAAACGAAACAAAGGTGCTGCTCCTCACACGATTCTCTCTGCAAAGCTGTGATTCATTGCTCTGCAGACAGAAGCAGAACCAGATGCACTGGGCAAGAAGCTCATAATTAAGAGCCCGGAATGTAATTACCTTCTTTCTATTGTGAAGGGAGAAGAATAATTAAAAAGCCACATCAAAGCAGGTGCTCACAAAGGACTCTGATTGTGCGGGAGTCACAGAGGAATCTGTACTTGACAATATCAGGGACTTTTTCTTCTCCCTAAAGTGTTCCATGTTTTGTGAAATAATTGCTTCAGGTCTAAGGCAATTGTGTTGATGCATTTCAAAAATCAGAGCAGCAGACATTTATGACATGGCTACCATATGCAGGTGTGTGTGAAGTTTTGATGCCTGTCCTCATGGAGCTCACAGTCTACTGTGATATAATTATCCTGGAGCCGGGACACAATTTACAGTGCTTACTTAACTGCAGCTTTCTCTTTTCACCCCTCAGACTGGAGGAGTTTTTACTCCTAGAAAAATGGTCTAGGTCATGTAGAGATTTCAGGAGACCACTTATCTGGGCCTGGAATGAGGTGGTGGCCAGTTGGTGACAGCCACGGAGGGAGAACATTCTGGCCATGGAGCAGCAGGATCAGAAACAACTGGCCAGAAATGCTCGGCCTTTGGGGAAGAGCAACAAGAAGGTCAGCATGGTGGGAGAGAGTGTGCCTTGGCTAGAAGTCAAGTCGACAGACACTGCAGGTGATGGGTGGGGAGATCACAGCAAGTCGTTTGCAAAAATGGACAAGATCAGCTCCCTCTCTGTGCTCAAGCCACCTTCCCAGCATCTCTTTTCCAGACGTGGAGTCTGCTCCTACCCCTTGAATCTGCTCTATCTTTGGGAGAAGCATCAAGAGGGAGACTGTTATTAGTGCTTATATATGGAATCTAGAAAGACTGTACTAATGAACCTATTTGCAGGCAACAGTGGAGGCGCAGACATAGAGAACAGGTTCATGAACACAGTAGGGGAGGGAGAGGGTGAGACAAAATGAGAGAGTAGCATGGAAACCTGTACATTACCATATATAAAATAGCCGGTGGGAATTTTCTGTATAACACAGGGAATTCAAACGTGGTGCTCTGTGATAACCTAGAGGGTGGGAGGGAAGTTCAAGAGGGAGAGGGCATATATATATATATATATATATA
>SJYQ01000465.1:335216-363094 GCA_006410935.1 Redunca redunca
TACTTTATTTTTATGGGCAAGAGGAATCTAAATATGATCAGCCTTGAAGTACATCATGAAAAAAAGTGGACGAAGGGAATAAAAGGGATTTAAGGAACCATAAGTGGAAGAAGAAATCGAAGCTTAAAAATGGAAACATGAGTGTAATGAAATGTTTTTCATAGTTTTGGTTTCTTGTTATTTCATCACTTCTCTATCTTTTATCTTGTGAAGGTCTTTCTACAAACAGAGGAGTGACATTTTTCCCCACCTTGAGCTCAAAGCTGCATCTTTGTTATCTAGCACATTGTTCTGCAGCACTCAGGAAATGTTCATTAACCAAGGATATTTCTACATTAGCAAGTTTTCTACAGTCATTTTCACACACACACACACACACACAAAGATGCTTTAAGAAATATAAAGAGTATTTGAACAAGACTTTCTTTTAATTTGTTGTTGTTTAGTCACTCAGTCGTGTCCAACTCTTTGTGACCCCATGGACTATAGCCCACCAGCCTCCTCTGTCCATGGGATTCTCCAGGCAAGAATACTGAAGTGAGTTGCCCTTTCTTATTCCAGGAGATCTTCCTGACCCAGGAATCAAACTCGTGTCTCCTGCATTGGTAGGCAGATTCTTTACCACTGAGCCACCAAGGAAGCCCTTCTTTTACATGTGTTTATTTAACTGAAAGCATTTGTTTCAAGACAGTCACACTCTTTATTATGTTTGTTCTTGGGAAAAAAAAAACTCAACTCCTCACTCATATTATCTCTCACTTCAGACATTGATTAAAGATCTCAATGGAAGTAAGAAATGTAACATGCAAACTAGCAACATCATCTTGAACAAATGGACACTTTATGACTCTTACCTTAGCTTCTTTTATCTGTCAGTCATACAAAAATAAAGCAAACTAATGATTAGAAGTCAGGGTATATAGGTTAAAAGAGGAAGATGGTGGAGGAGTAAGATGGGGAGATCGCCAGCCTCCCCACAAATACATCAAAAACTCATCAAGATATGGAACAACTCCTACAAAGCAACCTCTAGGCAACAGCAGAAGACCCCAGGCCTCCAGGGGGACAGGCTAAGCTCCCTGGAATGAGGTAACAGAGAGGATGGAGACAGAAAAAGGGAAAAGAGGAAGAATTTCTGGACAGAAGCTTGTACCCCAAGGGAGGGAGGCAGTCCTGAAACAGGAGGAGATCCCATTCATAGGGAAGTTCCCTCGCAGGCGGGCCCAAAGCAGAGCTGCAGAGTCTTAGAAAACTGGGCAAAGCAGGGGCTTAGAGGGCAAAAAAACAGAGAAAGCTGCACTCCTCAGCCCATTAACAGCTCACAGACAAAGTTCCCAGAGGGCAGGCTGGGGCAACCAAGAGTTGGGAGGCATACAAACCTCTCCAGCACACACAACCCTCATGGCACAGAGGACAGGCCTGGGGAGCCAAAAGAAGAACACTTAAGCCCTGTGACAAATATGGGCCTGGGGAACTGAGACAAGTGAGCACAAACCCCACGATATACAGGGTAGGCCTAGGGATCTGAGACAAGGGCACACAAAACCTGCGAATATGAGGGCAAGCTCAGGGGGCTGCGGGAAGCCCACCCTAGTCTCCGTGATGCAGAGGGCATGGTCAGGGAGCTGAGAAAAGATCCGCACAAGCCCCTACCTAGCAGGCTTCAGCAGTGCAGGGCAGGACAGTGGAACAGAAGCACCAGCAATAATCCCAGGGACAACTAGGAGCTGACGGCAGTGAAGATACACTGAGAGTTGAAGTAGCTGCAGAAAGAGACATGGCTAACACTGCCAAAACCAGAAGGACTGCGGAACCCAAAGACATACTGAACCCTTGCTGGTTTAGTCACTAAGTCGTGTCGTGTCCGACTCTTGTGACCCCATGAACTGTAGCCTGCCAGGCTCCTCTGTCCATGGGATTTTCCAGGCAAGAATACTGGAGTGGGTTGCCGTTTGCTCTTCCAACTGAACCCATAGACACCACAAAACCTACTATTGGACACTGCACTGCCCTTCAGAGAGATGAGATCCAGCTCCATCAACCAGAACGCAGACACAAGCTCCCTAACAAGGAAAACGTGACAGGGCCCTAATCCAGCCCCATCAATGGGGCAGACTCCACAATCGAGAAGAGCTACGACCTTGAGAACCTTTTCTTTTTTCTTATAAATTACACTGCTTATTCCCGCTTCATATTTCCATCTTCACATTAGACTTTTGCAGTGCTGTGGAATTTCCCTTTTTGTTTTTATAGTTTTAAAAACAGCTTTTTGATTTTGTTTTTGATATATTAAACTGCTTTTCCTATAGTTCTTTACTGGCTGTAGCTATTCCTGAATATATATAAAACTTTTCCACATATATCTATTTATCTTTGCTTTTCTACTTTTTCTTTTATCCATTTTTTAATTAACCTCTTTTCCAAAAAGGTAATAAAATTACCCTTTTATTATCCTATTTTCCCTCCTTTTCTCTTTTCCTTCCCTTCTCCTCTTTTTTTTCTCTCTTTTTTCTTCTCCCTTTTTTCTTCAATCTTTCCTTTTTCACCAGGTAAGTTAAATTCTTGTTCTCTTTGTTATATTACACAGCTGACACTATGTGCATAGTCAGTTTTCCAGATTTAGCACTAGCTAGCTCTGCTTTTACTTGATCAATATCACTTTTGATTTCCCTTGTTCACCAAGTCAATCTTCGGTATTCTTTTCTTTAGAATACTTTGGTTATAACTGTATGTGTGGAAGTGTGTGTATATGTCCCATTATTTTTGTAATTACCTGCTCAATCTGCTTGATCTTCTCCCACTAGACTACAGGCACAAATCACCCCTAACAAGAAATCAACACAAACTACTCAAACAAACTTTACCTCCAAGTGCAAAAACCAAAAGGAAGAAGGAATATAACCCTGAAGTCTGGGAAAAGGAGATGTCAAGCGGAGCAAGTTAGAAAAAAATGATGAAAAGGCAGAGAAATATAGCACAAATGAAACAGCAAGGTAGAAACTCACAAGACCAAATAAATGTAGAGGAAATAAGCAATCTACCTAAAAGAGAATTCAGAATAATGATAGTAAAGATGCTCTGAAGACTTGAAAATACAATGGAGAAAATGCAAGAAACATTTAACACAGTTTATGCAGTCACCAAGGACATANAAAGATGCTCTGAAGACTTGAAACTACAATGGAGAAAATGCAAGAAACATTTAACACAGTTTATGCAGTCACCAAGGACATAGAAGAAGTAAAGAATAAGCAAATAGAGATGAATAACACAATTACTTTAATTAAAAATACTCTACAAGGAACCAGTAGCAGAATAATTGAGGCAGAGGAATGAATAAGTAAGAAGGAAGATAGAATGGTGGAAACAACTGCTGAAGAGCAGAATAAAGGGAAAAGAATGAAAAGAATTGAGGATAGCCTCAGAGATCTTTGGGACAATATTAAACACACCACCATTTGAGTTTTAGGGGTCCCAGAGGAAGAAGAGAAAAGGAAAGACACTGAGAAAATTTTTGAAGAAATTATAGTTGAAAACTTCCCCAACATGGGAAATGAAATAGTCAATCAAGTCCAAGAAGTGCAGAGAATCCCTTACAGGACAAACCCAAGGAGAAACACATTGAGACACATATTAATCAAGCTTACAGAGATTAAACACAAAGAATAAATATTAAAAGCAGCAAGGGAAAAGCAACAAGCAACATACAAGGGAAAACCCATAAGATTAACAGTGGATCTTTCAGCAGAAACTCTGCAGGCCAAAAGGGTATCACAGGATAATTTAAAGTACTGAAAGAGAAAAACCTATGACCAAGATTACTATATGCAACAAAAAGCTCATTAAAAATTGATGGAGAAATCAAAAGCTTTACAGATAAGCAGAAGTTAGGAGAATTTAGCACCACCAAACCAGCCATGCAACAAATGCTAAAGGGGCTTACATAGCCAGTAAACACAAAAGAAAGGAAAGACCTACAAAAACAAACCCAAAACAATCAAGAAAATGCCAATAGGAATACATGTATCAATAATTACCTTAAATGTAAATGGATTGAATGCACCAACCAAAAGATAAAGCAAGACCTATATATATACTGCCTACAAGAGACCCACTTCAGACCTAGAGACACATACAGACTGAAAGTAAGAGGATGGGAAAAAAATATTCCATGCAAATGGAAACCAAAAGAAAGCCAGAATGGCAATCTTTATTTCAGACTAAATAAATTTTAAAATGAAGAATACTATAAGAGACAAAGGACCACTACCTAATGATCAAGGAATCAATCCAAGAAGGCATAACAATTGTAATTGTTTATCCACCCAACATAGGAGCACCTCAATACATAAGGCAAACCCTAACAGGCATAAGAGGGGAAATCAACAGTAGCACAATAATAGTAGGGGATTTCAACACCCACTTACACCAATGGACAAATCATCAAAACAGAATCAATAAGGAAACAAAAACCTTAAATGAAACAATAGACCAAATGGACCTAATTGATGTCTTTAAGACATTTCATCCAAATAAAGAAGAATACACTTTCTTCTCAAGTGCACATGGATCATCCTCCAGCATAGACCACATCTTGGGCCACAAATCAAGCCTCAGTAAATTTAAGAAAACTGAAATTGTATCAAGTGACCACAACGCTATGAGACTAGATATCAACTACAGGGAAAAAAAAAACTGCAAAAAACACAAACTCATGGATTTTGTGTTACTAAAATGCGTTACTAAATAATGAAAAGGTTACTGAAGCAATGAGAAGGGAAATCAAAAGATTTCTAGAAACAAATGACAATGAAAACTCAATGACCCCAAATCTATGGGGTTCAGCAAAAATAGTCTTAAGAGGGAAGTTTAAGCAATAAAATCATACCTCAAGAAACAAGAATAGACAACCTAACTCTACATCTAAAGCAGCTGGAAAAAGAAGAACCAAAAGACCTCAAAGTCTGCAGAAGGAAAGAATCATAAAGATCAGAGCAGAAATAAATGAAAAAGAAATGAAGGAAGCAATAGCAAAGATTAATAAAGTTAAAGCTGGTTCTCTGAGAATATAAACAAAATTGACAAACCACTAGCTAGACTCATCAAGAAAAAAATGAGAGAAAAGTCAAATCAACAAAACTAAAAATGAAAAAGGAGAGGTTACAACAGACTACACAGAAATACATAAGATCAGAAAAGAATATTATGAGCAACTATATGCTAATAAAATGGACAACCTAGAGAAAATGGACAGATTCTTAGAAAAGTTCAACCTTCCAAGACTGAACCAGAAAGAAATAGAAAATATGAATAACCCAAGTTCAAAAACTGAAATCAAAACAGTGATCAAAAAGCTCACCCCCCAAAAAAAGCCCAGGGCCAGATGGCATCACAGGGGAATTCTATCAAACATTTATAGAAGGGCTAATGTCTATTTTTCTGAAACTCTTCCAAGAAATTGCAGAGGAAGGAACACTTCCAAACTCATTCTACACGGTCACAATCACCTTGATACCAAAACCAGGCAAAGACAACAAACAAAAAGGAAAATTACAGGCTAATATCACAGATGAACATAAATGCAAAAGTCATCAAAAAAATCTAGCAAACAGAATTCAACAATACATTAAAAAGCTCATGCACCATGATCAAATCGGGTTTATTCCAGCAATGCAGTCAGTCAGTTCAGTTGCTCAGTTATGTGTGACTCTGAGACCACATGGACTGCAGCACACCAAGCTTCCCTGTCCATCACCAACTCTCAGAGCTTGCTCAAACTCATGCATCTGCAGTGATTTTGGAGTCCAAGAAATGTTGAGTTTTAAGCCAACTTTTTCACTCCCCCCCTTTCACTTTCATCAAGAGGCTCTTTAGTTCTTTGCTTTCTGCCATAAGGGTGGTGTCATCTGCATATATGTGGTTACTGATATTTCTCCCAGCAATCTTGATTACAGCTTGTGCTTCATCTAGCCCAACATTTCACATGATGTACTCTGCATAAAAGTTAAATCAGCAGGGTGACAGTATACAACCTTGACATACTCCTTTCCCAATTTGGATCCAGTCTGTTTCATGTCCAGTACTTATTGTTGCTTCTTGACCTGTATACAGATTTCTTAGGAGGTAGGTCAGGTGGTCTGGTATTGTCATATCTTGAAGAATCTTCCACGGTTTCTTGTGATCCACAGAGTCAAAGGCTTTGGCATAGTCAATAAAGCAGAAGTAGATGTTTTTTTGGAACTCTCTTGCTTTTTTGATGATCCAGTAGATGCTGGCAATTTGATCTCCTTTTCATTATGGGGACTGGAATGCAAAAGTAGGAAGTCAAGAGACACCTGGAGTAACAGGTAAATTCAGCCTTGGAGTACAAAATGAAGCAGGGAAAAGGCTAACAGACTTTTGCCAAGAGAACACACTAGTCATAGCAAACACCCTCTTCCAACAAAAGGAGAAGACTCTACACACGAACATCACCAGATGGTCAACACCGAAATCAGACTGATTATATTCTTTGCAGCCAAAGATAGAGAAGCACTATACAGTCAGCAAAAACAAGACTAGAGGCTGACTGTGGCTCAGATCATGTACTCCTGAGAGCAAAATTCAGACTTAAATTGAAGAAAGTAGGGAAAATCACTAGACCATTCAGGTATGACCTAAATCAAATCTCTTATAATTATACGGTGGAAGTGACAAATAGATTCAAGGGGTTAGATCTGATAGAGTGCCTGAAGAACTATGGATGGAGGTTTGTGACATTGTACAGGAGGCAGGGATCAGACGATCCCCAAGAAAAAGAAATGCAAAAAGCAAAATGGTTATCTGAGGAGGTCTTTCAAATAGCTAAGAAAAAAGAGAAGCTAAAGGCAAAGGAGAAAAGGAAAGACATATCCATTTGAATGCAGAGTTCCAAAGAATAGCAAGGAGAGGTAACAAAGCCTTCCTCAGTGATCAATGCAAAGAAATAGAGGAAAACAATAGAATGGGAAAGACTAGAGTCTCTTCAAGAAAAGGAGAGATACCAATGGAACATTTCATGCAAAGACGGGCACAATAAAGGACAGAAACTGTATGGACCTAACAGAAGCAGAAGACATTAAGAAGAGGTGGCTAGAATACACAGAAGAACTGTACAAAAAAAGATCTACATTACCCAGATAGCCACAATGTTGTGGTCACTCACCTAGAGCCAGACATCCTGGAATGTGAAGTCAAGTGGACCTTAGGAAGCATCACTATGAACAAAGCTAGAGGAGGTGATGGAATTCCAGTTGAACTATTTCAAGTCCTAAGAGATGATGTTGTGAAAGTGCTGCACTCAATACACCAGCAAATTTGGAATACTCAGCAGTGGCCACAGGACTGGAAAATGTCAGTTTTCATTTCAATCCCAAAGAAAGGCAATCCCAACAAATGTTCAAACTATCTCACAATTTCAGGGATGCAAGGATTCTTCAATATATGTAAATCAATGTAATATACCATATTAACAAAATTGAAAGAATAGAAACAATATGATCATCTCAGTAGATGCAGAAAAAGTCTTCAGCAAAATTCAGCACCCTTTTATGATAAAAAATGCTTCAAAAAATGGGCATGGAAGGAACCTCCCTCAACATAGTAAAGGCCATATATGATAAGCCCACAGAAAACATAATTCTCAATGGTGAAAAACTAAAATTCTAGGATCAGGAGCAAGACAAGGGTGTCCACTCTCACCACTATTTTTCAACATAGTTTTGGAAGTATTAGCTACACAATTAGAGAAGAAAAATAAATAAAAAGAATCCAGATCAGAAAAGAAGAAGTAAAACTCGCACTATTTGGAGATGACATGATCCTATACATAGAAAACCCAAAAGAAACTATTAGAAAATTACAAGAGCTAATCAGTGAATTCAGCAAAGTTGCAGGATACAAGTTCAATACACAGAAATCACTTGCATTCCTATATACTAAAAATGAAAAATCAGAATTAAGGAATCAATCCCATTCAGCATTGCAACAAAAAGAATAAAATATCTAGTAGTAAACCTACCTAAGGAGACAAAAGACCTGTAAATGGAAAATCATAAGACCCTGATGAAAGAAATCAAAGATGACATAAACAGATGAAGAGAGATTCCATGTTCCTGGGTGGGAAGAATCAATATTATGAAAATGAATATACTACCAAATGCAATCTACAGATTCAGTGCAATCCCTATCAAATTACCAATGGCATTTTTCACAGAACTAGAACAAAAAAATTCACAATTCATATGGAAACACAAAAGACCCCAAATAGCCAACACAGTCTTGAGAAAGAAGAATGGAGCTGGAGGAATCAGCCTTCATGACTTCAGACTATACTACAAAGCTACAGTCATCAAGACAGTATGATACTGGCACAAAAAAAGAAATATAGACCAATGGAACAAGATGGAGAACCCAGAGATAAACCCAGGTACTTAACTTATTTTTGCCAAAGGAGACAAGAATATACAATGGGGCAAAATAGCCTCTTCAAGAAGTGATGCTGGGAAAACTGGACACCTACATGCAAAAGAGTGAAATTAAAACACTTCCTAATGCCATGTCGGACTCTCCTGATGGTTCAGTCAGTAAAGAATCTGCCTGCAATGCTGGAGACCTAAGTCCTATTCCTGGGTCAAGAAGATCCCCTGGAGGAGGGCATGGCAACCCACTCCAGTATTCTTGCCTGGAGAATCACATGGACAGAGGAGCCTGGCAGGCTGTAGTCCATGGGGTAGCAAAGCATCAGACATGACTGAGCGACTAAGCCCATTTCCTAATACCACACACAAAGATAAACTCAAAATGGATTAAACACCTAAGTGTAATACCAGAAACTATAAAAGTCTTAGAGAAAAACATAGACAGAACATTCAACATAAATCAAAGCAAGATCTTCTTTGACCTATCTCCTAGAGTAATGGAAATAAAAACAAAAATAAATAAGTGGGACCTAATTAAACTTAAAAACTTTTGCACAGCAAAGAAAACTACAAACAAGATTTTAAAAAAAGAAAAAAAACCCTCAGAATGGGAGAAAATAGTAGCAAATGAAACAACTGACAAAGAATTAATTTCCAAAATATACAAACAGCTCATACAACTCAATACCAGAAAAACCCAATCAAAAAGGAGGGGAAAAAAACCTAAAAAGAAATATCTCCAAAGAAGACATACAGATGGTTAATAAGCACATGAAAAGATGCTCAACATCACTCATTATCAGAGAAATGCAAATCAAAACTACAATGAGATACCACCTCACACCGGTCGGGAATGGCCATCATCAAAGTGTCTACAAACGCTGAAGAGGGTGTGGAGAAAAGGGAACATTCTTGCATTGCTAGTGGGAATGTAAACTGTGGAAGATGGTATCGAGATTCCTTAAAATACTAGGAATGAAACCACCATACGACACAGCAATCCCACTCTTAGGCATATACCCTGAGGAAATCAAAATTTAAAAAGACACATGTATCCCATTGCTCATTGCTGCACTATTTACAATAGCTAGAACATGGAAGCAACCTAGATGTCCATCGACAGATGAATGGATAAAGAAGGTGTGGTACATCTCTACAATGCAATACTACTCAGCCATAAAAAAGAATGCATTTGAGTCAGTTCTAATGAGGTGGACGAACCTAGAGCCTATTATACAGAGTGAAGTAAGTCAGAAAGAAATACAAATATTGTATACTGATGCATATATATGGAATCTAAAAAGATGGTACTGATGAATTCATTTTCAGGGCAGCAGTGGAAAAACAGACATAGAGAACAGACCTATGGACATGGGGGGAGGGGAGGTGGGAGAAGGTGAGATTTATGGAGAGAGTAACATGGAAATTTACAAAACCATATGTAAAATAGATAGCCAATGGGAATTTCCTGTGTGACTCAGAAAACTCAAACAGGGGCTCTGTGACAGTCTAGAAGTGCTGAGGAGGGAAATGAGAGGGAGAGTCGAGATAGAGGGGACATGGATGTACCTATGGCTGATTCTTGCTGACATATGACAGAAAACCACAAAATTCTGTAATTATCCTTTGATTAAAAATTTTTTAAAAATAAAATATGAGAAAAAGAAGTCAGGATATAAAAGGAGAACAGATCACAGAAAAGCCAGAGCATCAACTTGCAAAAATTCCTCCAAAGAGGGTAGGACTGCCTGCCTCCAAAAGAGTGCAGAGGGACACACACACACCACACCCCCAACACTAGATACAGCGGTCCTTCAAGTTAAGCATCAAATTCATTCTTTTTCCAATGCTATAGATCATACTGTTGTGACATTTTTTGGTTCTGATGTGACCCGAAATGTTTTAAGTGACTATGTATTAATTTTATAATTTGAAAACAATGAAAGTATCTTCATTATGAAAAATGTAATATGAACACTTAGAAAGCTCACTGAACTATTTAAATTAATTCTTTTGATTAAAAATATGGTACTACCATCAAACTAGTCAATCCTAAAGGAAATCAACCCTAAATGTTCATTGTAAGAACTGACTATGAAGCTGAAGCTCCAATACTTTGGCCACCTGATGCAAAGAGCCAGGCAACTCATTGGAAAAGACCCTGATGCTGGAAAGATCGAGGGCAGGAAAAGAAGGGGAAACAGAGGATGAGACAGTTGGATGGCATCACTGACTCAACGGACATGAGTTTGAGCAAACTTTGGGAGATAGTGAAGGCCAGGGAAGCCTGGCATGCTGCATTCCATTGGTTGCAAAGAGTCAGACATGACTGAGCAACTGAACAACAGTGGTACTAGAAACGTGCAGAGAAGATTTACTAACATATATAACATCTGACATTTCAGTCACATCTTCAGCTGTTTTTTTTTTAATGGATGTATTCCAAAGCTAACTAAATATACTATGCATTTATAAAAGTGCAGAAATGAAAATGAAATTCCAGAAGAATACTATCTTATGTGGTTGCAACAGTGGTGACTAAAGTTTAATTAGTTAAATATTATTTATTCATAGCAATCTCTTATTTTTATTTTAGAATTTCCACACTTTGCCCTTAGCAACAACCATTAATGCAAAACCTCTACCTAAAACTCTGTTCTCAAGCATGCTCATTTCTTTTATTTTTTTGAGTCATAAACAACAGAAGCACAGAAATATTAATGACTTGTTTACAGTCAAAGATTCCATGCATTTTCTGTTTCACCTACTTGATTTGTTTGATCCGACCAAATTTGTAATTTTTGTTTTTCTGAGAGATGTAATTGATTCACAGGAGGATGTAAAATAAGAGTAATGAAACACTTTGTAAGAGAAATATTTGACTTATGAAATCATAACAGATAGAAACAGTAAAGCAAGTGGATATGTTCCCAACACCTACAAGAGACTGATTTACAGACATCATAGACAGAACAAAATCTCTGTCCAGCCCTAGCCACCAACTCTTGTTAATCAGTACTGAGAGCTAATGGTCATCTTCTTTCTGCTGGCTTTACAGGTGGTTCAAACATGCCTTCTCTAGTTATTTTTCTTGAATGTTTATTTAGTAGAAAAACCCAGAGTACCTGCTTATAACTATGTGTGTGACAAGACTGTAAAATATAGCATTTTGTTTCCAATATAATGGAGAACTTATCAGAAAACCTCAACTGTGTATGTGCCTGTATTTTTCTTCCAATATTGTCCCCACAATTGTTATTACTTCTTTACCTAAGGGAAAAACAGAAGGGTACAGAGAAAGGAAAATGTACATTTGAGGTTTTAGTTACCAACCATAAATCTCTCCATTGTTTCCGTACTGCCACAATAGAAATACTTGGAGGAAAGCATCTTTATCATCATTTTTTAAAAAGAAAACTATATTAGAGCTATCTGCATTTGCACTGCAAATTTGGGAATCCTTCTATGCTTAGAGACATGTATGTTAATTACTCTGGTAATCATTTGGCCACTCACTGTCCCAGGTGGCGCCAGTGATAAAGAACCTGCCTGCCAATGCAGAAGAGACATGGGTTCAATCTCTGGATCAGGAAGACCCCCTGGAGGAGGGCACAGCATCCCACTCCAGTTTTCATGCCTGGAGTATCTCATGGACAGAGGAGCCTAGCAGGCTGCAGTCCTTGGGATCGCAAAGAGTCGGACATGACTAAAGCGACTTAGCATGCACACACGTCACAACTGAAAACCATCCCACAGCTCAGTTGTCCCAAAGCTGTGGCTTATTCTTTCCACACAATGTGTGTGCTGGGTGTTGGCAGATCCGAGCAGGGCTGGGCATGGCTCATCCCCAGGGGGAGGGTCCCTCCAATGTCTCACGTGCCTTGGACAGGGGGCTGCCTGACCATGGACTTCCCAGGCTGAAGGCAAGTTAAAACCAAACCTTCCCTCCTACCAGGTCTGCTAAAGTCCACTGGTTAAAGACGGACTTGGACATCAGTGCGGCTGGGAAATAGTCTCAACTTTATGTGGGAGGAACTGCCAAGTCATGTGGACACCTGGAGTGACTAAGGCTTTAGGAAAGGAATGCATCGACTACAGCCCTATCACCTGTGACATAGTTTTATGTGGTACACAGGTATAGTAACATTCATACAAATTCATAAGATAGGTATTTGGCACATTTCCTGCAACCATAATGAATCACAGTTTTAGACCATTTAAATAAACAGGTGTCCACATGGCAGGTTTTCTGGTCCAGGAGTCAGCAGTCGGCGTGTACATGTTAAGTGGATCATGGTGCCCTTAGGTGACATGTCTGAAAGGTGTCTGTAAGGTGACACACACCCACTCACTGCTCTGCTCTGTGACTTCATCTGACTGGGTCTCCTACCCACCTTTCCTGACATCATCCAAATCAAGGTCCAGAAAGAAAATTTTAAATCCTGTCAGATTTAATGATTACGTGAGGGGGGAATCTTCTTCTGAGTTTGAAGACATTGTTTTTGCTCCAACAACTCAGACATCCTTCATACCAGCTACATGAGGCTCCTGTTTGCAGGCAGAATGCACGTGTAACAGTATCTATGTTACAATTTCAATTGCAGAAAAACTGTGATGACTAGGTATCTGTAAGTGACAATCATTTGAATATCCTGGAAGCATTTTAGATATTTTAATGCTAAATGCACCTAGTCAATTCTCTTATTGGAGCTAGATCTATTTAAATAGTACAAATTTAAAATAACTATTTTAATTATCTTTTTTGTCTTTCAAGAATTACTTTCCTTGAAACAAAAATGAAACCATTTCACTTAGAATTCTCTGACAATCTGTCACACATTAAATGTGCAGATCTCATGGGAGAACACTTTATAAAACTATATGATGTTAAAAAGTGAATACTTTTTTCTAATGTGACTCATTAGTATAAAATAGATTATTTCTGATACTGGAATCTTAAAATTTTCTATTTTTAAAGACATATAGGAAAAACGTGGCTTCCAGAACTTAAGGACTAAAAACACAAACACATTTATAGAGAGAGAGTTTATAGAAGATATAGACTCATTTTAATAGCTGATAAAACACAAGATGCAATTATTCACTGATTATATGAGTAATTTGAATAATGAATTAAATCAACACCTCTTTAACTTTCAGAAATCTGATTATTGAGGGGTTCAGTGCTGAGGAAATAGATAGAATACTGCACAACCTAGAAAGTGGGATTACTAACTATCATATAGAAATAGAAAGTTGCTCAGTCATGTCCGACTCTTTGCTACCGCATGGACTATACAGTCCATGGAATTCTCTAGGCTGGAATACTGGGGTGGGTAGCCTTTCCCTTCTCCAAGGAATCTTCCCAATCCAGGGATTGAACCCCGGTCTCCCATATTGCAGGCAGACTCTTAACCAGATGAGCCACAAGGGAAAAATGATGCCCAAAGTGCTTCCATCCCCTAGAACTGGAGTCAATGTTGCTCTCAGTGCAGAGGGAAATCAGAAGGCATTCATGTCACCTATGCGCTCTAGTTGGTGATGGACAGGGGAGCCTGGCGTGCTGCAGTCCATGGTGTCGCAAAGCGTCAGACATGACTGAATGACTGAACTGACTGACTGACCAGCTCAAGGGCCACAGCCCCTCCTCAGCCTTCCAGTGTATTACCAGCTGTAATTTTCCACTCAATTCTTTTCTTTAAAGTCTAGGGAAATCCCCCCAGTAAGTTCAAGGTGCTAGTCTTTCTGTAGTGCATTTTTCAATGAAAGTCTACATTCTGAGCCTTTTAAAATAATCTATTTCTGTGTATTTATAGTCATAACAAAGATTAAATGTCTTATTGGGATGAAAGACAAAAATTAAGTGACCAAATATTTATTGACACACAAATATGTTATCTAGGAGTTGGCAAGCAATGTTTCCATGCATTTACATCATTTTAAATTCAAATTACTACTGGTNTGGGTAACCTTTCCCTTCTCCAAGGAATCTTCCCAATCCAGGGATTGAACCCAGGTCTCCCACATTGCAGGCAGACTCTTAACCAGCTGAGCCACAAGGGAAAAATGATGCCCAAAGTGTTTCCATAAAATATTCTTCCCATCCCCTAGCACTGGAGTCAATGTTGCTCTCAGTGCAGAGGGAAATCAGAAGGCATTCATGTCACCTATGCACTCTAATTGGTGATGGACAGGGGAGCCTGGCGTGCTGCAGTCCATGGTGTCGCAAAGCGTCAGACATGACTGAATGACTGAACTGACTGACTGACCAGCTCAAGGGCCACAGCCCCTCCTCAGCCTTCCAGTGTATTACCAGCTGTAATTTTCCACTCAATTCTTTTCTTTAAAGTCTAGGGAAATCCCCCCAGTAAGTTCAAGGTGCTAGTCTTTCTGTAGTGCATTTTTCAATGAAAGTCTACATTCTGAGCCTTTTAAAATAATCTATTTCTGTGTATTTATAGTCATAACAAAGATTAAATGTCTTATTGGGATGAAAGACAAAAATTAAGTGACCAAATATTTATTGACACACAAATATGTTATCTAGGAGTTGGCAAGCAATGTTTCCATGCATTTACATCATTTTAAATTCAAATTACTACTGGTACTTGTGGCTAACAGACTTGAAGTTGAACTCCAATCACACCCACTTCTTGGACTCACAGCCTTGTATGCATGAAGGACGTCCACACCTTCATGTAAATCTGTCCACAACCCTGCCTGTGGGCAAAAGTGGGACTTGTTTCTTTTCTAACCAACCAAATATGGTGCACGTGCTTAGACATCACCTCCATGATTGGCTGTGTTACATAATCTTCTGTCTCAGCAAAAGGTTGTTCTTCTCTGCTTCAGTTGGTGATTCACACGCACCATGGTGAGAGGCTTCTAACTTTCAGCAAAGGCTCCAGCCTGCATCGAGTTACTGCAATTAAACAGACCCCATCAACCACCTCCTGCCCTTGGAAGTGGGCTCTTCCAGCCCAGCCTCTGGGAAAAGAGGCAGCCCAAAAGCCAAGTGACAGACTCTGAGCAGAGGCACCACCTGAGCCCACACTCCTGACCGCAGAAATGGTGCTATGTCAAGTGCTATTGTGGTCATCGAGGTGCAATAGCAAACTCAGGGAAGCTGAATTGAAAACCCAAGTGACGTGCAGAGTGCCATGTCCACTGAGCCTTCTCCATCGCTTCTTAGCAGGTGTGTCAAAGCCAATTATTCTCTTTAGGTGTACGGAAACTATGCAAATATTATGGATAACAATATTCTTTACTTTAATCAATTACCATCTGTACCAGTGAAGCATCATGTGGTGCTATTACACCCTTCTCTACAGCCAAGAAAAATGATTATTTTGATTCCAGCAGATCCATTTATAGTATCAACAGATTTTTCAAGCATTCAAGTTTTTCACAAATTACCATTGTATGCCAATAGTGTCTTTGAAAGAAAACCTGGCGTAGGAGTCAATAAACTTTTGTTCAAGGCTGATATCTGTTGGTTGTAATCCTGTGACAATAAACACATTTCCTTTACTTTCCAGCCTTCTGCTTCCTCATTCTGGTTCCCACCACCTGTGACACTACTGTGAGCGGCTATCTGTTGAATAACTGTTTCATCTCAGTAGTGTATGGAGATGACACAGCATTCTTTTCAGTCCTTAAAATAACCTCACAAAGAGGGTGTTATTATCTCCATTTTACGGATGAGGAAACAACTCAGTTATCAGGTAAGGTGTCCACCTGTTAAACAAAATCACAGGCATTTGAATCCAAGTTTCTCTGGTCCCAAAACTAGAGGCCTTTTCTCCTTATGGTTCAGTATTTTTGTAATTCATACCTGTTAACAATGAGTAAATGGGCTTCCCAGGTGGCACTAGTGGTAAAGAACCCACCTGCCAATGCAGGAGGCTTAAGAGACATGGGTTGGATCCCTGGATCGGGAAGATCCCCTGGAGGAGGGCATGGCAACCTACTCCAGTATTCTTGCCTGGGAAAATCACATGGACAGAGAAGCCTGGTGGGCTACATTTCATGGGGTCCCAAAGAGTGGGACATGGCTGGAGTGACTTAGCACACACTCAGCAAATAAGTACTGGCATTTGTGCCCAGTTCTTACTCATTAATGATAAAAAGTTGTATTTCCTGATGGATCACGTAATAGTTATTTCAGAACCCAAGTATAAATAGGACAAAAATCACCACACGCTTATTAGAAATAATCTGTCTACTAACAGATTTCTTGGGCCTGACTTGTCAGAAGGGTAATAATGACCAATGTTTTCATGCTCTAAATTTGAACAGTGTTAAATTGCAGCGTTCAATATCCTTATTATTTGTCTTTCAATTTCTCATTCTTGGTCGCTTCATTCTCAAATTCCCACATAAAAAGAATAAAGAAGGGCTTTACAAGATAAACCTGTATCTTATTCTGGATTAAAGTATTAATTCCAAGGGATCTTCATTTTTCCATTGTGATTAATAAAGGCTAGCAGAGTTTCTCCTTAAGGTTGTTTTTAATGACTTTCACCTGCAATACTAATTTAACATAGATTATGTGATGGCAAAATAACTGAATTAGCATTTCCTACTTTATAATCCAGACATAATGTACTAACTTAGTAAAGGTTACCATTTCCCCAAAACACCTACATGTATCTATGTATCTTTTCCATCACAATTTAGAAATCCTGGTGGTCCCCGTCCTTGACAAGGATGGCTGGTCTGAGCCCCTCCAGACAGCTGGTCATTCACTTTCCTTCCCTCTATGGAAAAAACACAATGATACAAGCTACTTTTCGCTTAAAAGGAAATTTAGAAATTGCTAACTATATAAAACCCTTGATAAATGGATTAAAATATGTATCAATTTGTGGGTGCCTGCTAAGTTGCCTCAGTTGTGTCTGACTCTGCAATCCTATGAAATACAGGCCACCAGATTCCTCTGTCCATTGGGTTTCCTAGGCAAGAATACTGATGGGTTGCTGTGCCCTCTTCCAGGGGATCTTCCTGATTCAGGGATTGAATCTACGTCTCTCATGTCTCCTGCACTGGCAGTCGGGTTCTTTACCAGTAGCACCACCTCGGAAGCCCCTATGTCAATTTAGCATATTTTAAATGAATAAGCCAAGTGTGATGAGAAAATTATGAAAAAATCTAAGCCTGAATATCGGTCATTTGGTAGAGAATCTGTCATGATGTTCAGTTCAGTTCACTTCAGTCGCTCAGCCATGTTCGATTCTTTGCGACAAAAGAATTAGTAAGGCAATAAATGTGAGTTTTGCTTTGCACAAAGTTCTCATAACTTATTTTAAAAGGTTAACCGTTAGCCTGTCAGGTTGTCCCTGTTCCCTCGGTCATCATTAGGATAAGAGGAGAAAGGGGCCAAACCAAGAGGAAATATGGCCTCATTCTCACAAACTCACTCAGTGCCAATTTCCACAGGTAAATTTCCAACCTGAAAAGTGAGAGTATCTTCCACAAAGCAGGAACCCTGGCAGAGGAGCTGAGAGGCACGAAAGATATTTTTACACAGAATATAAAATAAGTGAAACTCTTTTGAATTGCAACTGAGTGTAAGCCTTATTTGTGCCAAGAATAGTTTAGTGTGGCTTTTCTACTCAGCACAAAAAGAACATTTTTTCATGGTAAAATAGGATGCATCATCCAAGAAGACTGCTATGGAGTTACTTGGATGGCAAGCTATGGCCCTGAAAAGAGTTTGTCAGCAAGAGAAGCTGTAGAGCTGAGCTCAGTGTGGGACTCGTATATCTGACCAGTCTCATCCTTCAATAGCAGTGGGTCTTTTCATCTCTGACATGGACATGTGGCAGACCTCTCACCTCAACAGCCTCCAACCTGGGGCAGGAAGTGCAGGTACACATACCCGCATGGTCGTGACCTCAGGAAGCTTCACAGCTCTGCCTCTCCTATTTTATTACCTCGATGCTCAGTTGCTCAGTCATGTCCAGCTCTTTGGGATCCCATGGACTATAGCACACCAGGCTCCTCTGTCCACAGGATCCTCCAGGCAAGAATACCGGAGTAGGTTGCCATTTCCTTCTCCAGGATATCTTCCTGACCCAGGGATTGAACCTGCGTCTCCTGCATTGCCGGCACATTCTTTACCACTGAGCCACCAGGGAAGCCCTAATTGATGACACAGAGTTCTTAAGCTTCACTATTCAAATGAAGCCAAGATTGATCAGGAGTTGGAGTCTTGTACTCAGATTTCTGTCTGACCCCTGCCCAGGTTGCAATCAGAAGTCACCCAACTTCCCTGGGATCTGGAACACAAGTGTCTAATCCTGACACGTAGGAAGGGCCCAGAAAATGGGAGGTATTATTTTATATATTTAGAGATGACAGAGAACAGAGACAGAAACCTCAAAAATGTTATACTACATACACTCAGGGAATTGGTCTACTGTAATCTGCATTTTTCAAAACTATTTGTTGCCAAAAAACTAATTTTTATATTTTCTTTCTTCTTTAATATGTCACTTATTGTAGTCACATCTTAATCCCACCAGTGTTTGTCAGGATAACTTTGTAGGTACAAAGCCCAACACAACTAAAAATATCCTCCCCTGTGAGCTGTGCCACGGGGCTTGGTGGTTACAAAGAAGGGGTGAAAGGGCTTAAAGAAGTAAATTCATCTCAAAACAGTTTTACTGTTTTGAAAAATGCCAGATTTATTAATATTAAAATCCTCTAAAGTTAAAAAAATAGATTGATGAAATAAGCTGATATTTGTAATCACTATCACTCCAAAGAGAAAACATTATCTTACGTTTTAAAGACAATAATGTCCTTATTATTTTCCAATCTGACTGGGCTACGGTGAGTCCCTTGATGACATAGGTAAATGTAACTGAGTTCATTTGAGGGGAAGTATACTCTATTGTAATAAATTAGCATTTGCTTCAGTGGTTTGAAATAAAATGGAAAAAAATTATAACATTTTTCTTCCTTACCTTGTACAACTGAGCGATTTTCTTTCAAACTTTGTGAATAACTCAGTCTGTGGCTATAATGATATTCTTAGTACATTTGCAGAGCAAAAAAAAAAAAATGATGCTAATCACTTACTGAACAGCTTCACACAATGAAATCATGAAGCAGCTTTGTTTTTGTCTTTCCTTGTTTATTCAAATATATTCTCTGGAACTAGTTTTTCCCTTGCCCCTGATGAAACTTAGAACACATCCCATTACTCCTGATTTTTTTTAAAATGAGTAATACAAGTTTCTCCAGGTGGTAATAACTATAGCTAGTCAAAGTTGATACAACTCAAAACTTCGTTCAATGTCACAGCTCTGCCCACGTCCTGTGGAAAGAAAGCCCCTAAAAGCATAAGAAAGATGTGATTGGAGAAGAAATATATCTTCTCACGCTGTTTTCTTGATAAAGCAGATTAAGCACTTTGACACTGAGTTCCCCAGCAGACACTGGGGCACCACCCATGGCAGCAGAGCCTGGTCCTCACATCTGGAGCAGGGAGAGGGCAATGCTGAAGCACAGGGTCCTGAGCGACCAGCCTGGCAGCCAAACCACAGTCTCTTCCAGACTCAGCAGATGCCAGGACCTGAGGGCTAGCCCTCAGCTTGCAGAACCTTACCTGAAAACTCAGAGGGCGGGAGGTCTTTTAGGAATGAAGCCTTCATGGGGTCAGGCAGCAGAATCAGCCAGGAATGCAGCAAAGCGAAGGAAGCGCCTTCAGACTTGGAATCCGAGGAACCATGGAGGAGGCTGGAGGAAAGTGATGGTTTGACTACAAATCTTTATCCCTGAGGCCTGAGAAAGAGGAAATTGTACAAAGAAATGTATTTACAAATGTTTCCTAACCCACACATAATCTGAGACAAAACTTCAGAAAGAAATCAAGAGTATTCCCCACACAGAGGTTTCCACCCCTCTCCCCACCCCATAGCTCCCAAGTGATTCCAGTTCCCTCTTTGTTTATGTCTTGGAGACCCAAGTCCAAGTCTTTATGAGTAGCAAAGAAGCAAAAGAGAAGTAAACAGCAAGATCGTGAGAATTATTTTCATGTTGCACAAAATTCCTTCTAACTCTGATGCCGCAGAGTAGCCGGAGGCGCTGTCCTCGCGGCGCTGAGCACCGCTGCTCCGTCCGTCACCTCCTCAGTGGTAACTGGGTGGGGAATGCAGACTTTCTGTAAATTCACCTTGTCAGAGATACTCAGAGCACAGCAGGAGCCTCCGCTCCAAGCTCCCTTCCAGAGATGATCTGAACCAGACACCCAAACTGTCCGGACCCTCCGGTGGAAATGCCTGTCTGGAGCCCCCGCACCATCCCCTCATCCTTCCTGTTCAGTTTCTAGCACATTGATTTTGGCTCCTGCAGAGACACGGAGGTGCTGGTCTGAAGGCTGGGTGCTGTCTGTTCAAAAGAAAGCTGTGGCCAGGGGAAGGGAAATCAGAGATCACATCATGTTTTCTAAAACAGTTTCCTTCGATATTAGCTTCTCTGATTCATGGTTTAATGTTTTTTAAAAAAAAAAAAAGTGCTGGACTTGAAAAGCATACTCACTCATCCTTCTGAAAATGTTTTCTTTTCACAAACAAGGGGCAATTTTATTTTTTAGGCTTATGATGCCAGGAAAGATTGAAGGCAGGAGGAGAAAGAAGTGACAGAAGATGAGATGGTAGGATAGCATCACCAACTCAATGGACGGGAGTCTGAGCAAGCTCCGGGAAATAGTAAAGGACAGGGAAGCCTGGCGTGCTGCCATCCATGGGGTCGCAATGAAACAGACAGGACTGAACAACTGAACAATAACAACAAAATGATAGCACATTTCAGGGTCCACAGGGAACAAGCGCTCTGCCTGGACTCAGCCACCATGGTCTGCTAACGTGTTTTTGCAAATCTGGAAAATGAGTTTTCTCAGTGATTATATAATTCTTTCCCCAGAAACACTGAAATTTAAATTGTCAAGAGAGGAAAACTAAATTTATCTTAATACATATCGAATAAAAAATGCCAAGCTTTATAAACCCGTGTTTCAAAACAGTTCAACTGTTTCAACCAGATGATAGGTCCAGAACACTCTTTGTGTCATGTCAAAAGCAGAATCATGCTTAGTTAAGATGAAAAAGGCTTTACATCTGCACAAGAACATTATGAGAGAGGGAGAGGCCACATTCACATAACTTTATTCAGTATGTTCTCATCGTTCTATTTTATCAATAGTTACTGTTAACTTCTTGTTGTGGAGTGAGTGGAATAAAACACGCAACAAGACTGTAAAGCTTGTTTTCTTACCAAGGTCCTTTGTTTTTTTCTTGAGTAAATTCTCCTTGCCTTACTTTACACCTTTTGTCAATCTCAAGATTTCTGGAAAAGTTATGAATAAGATTTATTAATGATAAAAGTTATTAATAAATTTCTCAGTGCTTTTCTGTAGGGGTGAGCTCTGGAAGGTTTTTGTGGTTTCAGAAGTGTTTCCTGTGATGGCCTCTCCTTTTGTTTCCCCCCTCTTCACCCCCTCAACCTCCACACCCTACTCTCCACTAGAGGTAACTGTCTTCCCTGGGTAAAGGTGTAGAGAGGGGAGCGGAGTTGACAACTCTATCCATCAGCCTGATTGCACCAGACCTGACTTCATCCTCCTGCTAAAAGAGGAAAGGGTTTTTCCTTCCCCTTGACCAATACAAATTCCTTCCTTTCTGTGTGCATCTTCTCATTATTCTCATCTTGCAGGAAAAGAAACTTCAAGTTGGAATGTTTAAGTAATTTTTAAAAAGATCACAAAGCTGAGAGGAGTTAAAACCTACTGGTTTTGCCCTACTCTTCTAGTTTGTCTAGCATCATCACACTGTCTCATTTTATTAACAAATCATCAGAGGTTTTGCAAATATAGTTGTTACTATTGTTCTCACAATCTTTAAAAATATTTCTCATTTCTGTGATACACTCAATTTTGAAATTATCCATTTTTATTTAGTCTTTAGACTTTCCCAGGTTCCCAGTCATAAAGAACCTACCTGCCAATGCAGGAGACATAGAGTGACATGGGTTTAATCCCTAGGTCAGGGAGATCCCTGGAGGAAGGTATGGCTACCCATTCCAATATTCTTGCCTGGAGACTCCCTTGGACAGAGGAGGCAGGCAGGGTCCATGGAGTCACAAAGAGCTGGACACGACTGAAGTAATTTAGCACTCACAAATTAATCCTTTAGTTTTTCACATCTAGCTACGCTTTAATTCAAACAATTCAAAACTTATAAACTCTAAACTCTATAGTGGCTGTTGGTCATACTGGTTTATATTTATTCATAGTCATGTCTGACTCTTTGCAACACCATGGACTCTAACCCATCCAGTTCCTCTGTCCAAGGGATTCTCCATGCAAGAAAACTGGAGTGGGTAGCCATTTCCTTTTTCAGGGTATCTTCCTGACTCAGGGATCAAACTCAAGTCAACTTCATTGCAGGCAGATTCTTTACTGTCTGAACCACTAGGGAAGCCCATTTATTCATTAGAGAAGTTCATTTCTCACTCACTACAACATGGATGTACTGGATTGGCAAAGGCTCCTTCATGACTTGGTTCAGGGGCCAGATCCTATCCACCTTCAGGCTTGACCATCCTTCCAGAATACCTTCTTGTCGGGAGCCTCGTTAGGCATTACTGACAAAATGGAGGCATGGCTCCAGCCCCCTCTCTTCATTCCGCAGGCATGGACCCGAGATGAAGGAGTTAGGCCTTGTAATTCTGACTTGTTTTTTTCTCTCTTTGGCTGAATTGACTGAAAAGGAATATTAAGGTGCTTATTGTTCTTGAGAGGAGCATGAGAAGGCACAAAGCCTTCTGCAGCTGTGCTCAGAGAATAATTAATAAAGTTAATCATTGACATTTGTTCCAGGACTTTTACAAAAGAGTGTTCCAGGATGAGCACATAGGCTGTAGCTTGAGGCCATGGGAGGGATTGCTATCTGAAGCCTATTTGTGAGGAAAATGTTTATGGCAAAGGAGTTTAGTGAATATAGGGCTTAGAAATAATTAAAATAGAAGTTGAAGATTTAAAGAATGTTGTAATGTTAGCATATTTTACTATAGCTTATAGAGGTTAGGAATTTTAGAGATACTATAGCTAGAAGCCTTTTTAAGAGATAGTGAGCTCAGGATGTTAGGGGCAAACAGGATTTAGAAAGATAAATAAACTGAGGAATGTAGCATGAGTTACAATGTAATCACAAGTTAACTATAGGACACATAAGAGGAAGTAGATAATAGATGGTAAAACTGATTCTGAGAATCGCTAAAGCAGGGACTCTGAAGAGCAACAGTGATTTATGGAGATAATAAATCTGGGTGAGGGGGAACTGAAAATGTCAAACCTCTGACCTAATGTTTTTGTAAAAGTATAAAGTGAAAGTGAAGTCTCTCAGTTGTGTCCGACTCTTCGCAACCCATGGACTGTAGCCCACCAAGCTGCTC
This sequence comes from Redunca redunca, assembly GCA_006410935.1. Classification (NCBI taxonomy): domain Eukaryota; kingdom Metazoa; phylum Chordata; class Mammalia; order Artiodactyla; family Bovidae; genus Redunca; species Redunca redunca. The sequence goes on from SJYQ01000465.1 coordinate 359,114, forward strand.
TGTCCATGGGATTCTCCAGGCAAGAATTCTGGAGTGGGTTGAGAGAATCTTAAACTTGAAATAAATAGGCAGTCCAAGAAAACTGAGAGGCTGCCTCACCACCAACACCGTTCGTCTCTTCATGTTGAATCCCTGGCTGCTGGGGCTGGACTCCGGCACCGTCTGAGGTAATGTATTGGTCTGTATGGGGTCAACAGAAGAGGAAATTATGTATGTGCCAGGAGTGACTGTGATCCACAGAAGAGAACTGTGTAGCTGGGTGACACGGTTCAATGTCACTTGGAAAAGTAAGTTTGCCACGTGGACACTTAACCAGTTTCAGACACGATGGGGTATCATTATTAGAACTCATATGATTTGGAAAAAAAAAGGGAAAAATATGTATTTCATTTAAGTTTTGTGCTAATATTTCTCAAGTTTTGCTCTACATTTTTAGGAATACACTCATAGTAAAATTCTACTTGAGTTTTCTTTCTATTTCTCTTGTAATTATATCAGTCTCTTGAAGTTTGTTGACAAGCAAAGTGAGTTAAGTGGTATCATCTTATTTTCGCATTATCTCTACTACAAAATTTGGTCAAGGAAATTTATAAAGCTAGATGGATTTTAATCCTGAACATTTTCATTCAAACACTGAAAAAAGAGATTCTATCAGTCTCTCTAGTGATTCCTTTTTTCTGGTTGGCAATAGTCAAGAATATATAGGAAACAACATCCTTGCTTACCCTTCTGAGAAAAGGCTGTCATGACTTACCAAGTGACTGTTTCAGTTCAGTTCAGTTCAGTCACTCAGTCGTGTCCAACTCTTTGTGACCCCATGAACTGCAGCTCACCAGGCCTCCCTGTCCATCACCAGCTCCTGGAGTGAGTGTTTAAATCCTCTTAAATCTGGACAGAGAGAGTATGCAAGATTTAACCAATCCCTGTAACAGCCATTTACAATTAAAGTTCATTCTTATAATAAACTAAGAATGTAATTCTGCTACTAAAACTGTCTCCAGAGGAATTTTCTCATAATGTTCACATGAAATTCCAATAAAGTTCTTTAAATTATGGTGCTGACTTGAAGACTTTAAATACAACACTTAACATTTAGCTTTAGACCTGAATCTTGTAACAGGTTATGAACATCAGTGTCTAAGCAATTAGAGTGTTTCCAACTCCCCTGAGATAAGCACTAAAGTATGACCTAACTCACTGCCCCAAAAATGGTTATGATTGAGCAAAAAAAGAAAACACCATAAATCCAAGTGTTTGTGTTTGAATTCAAATTTAAAGAACACACAGAGACACACAGGATTTAGAAAGATTAGTTTTAAAACCCTGATTAACCAATAGTCTGTATAGATCATCAGGTTATATCTATACATAAAAATTGTTTTGTTTTGTAAAAACTAGTTTGTATTGAGGATATAGTCGAACTCAGATCAATAATGCTAAGTTCGTCATGTACACAGTATGATCTCAAGGGTTTATTAAAATTCACAACAAATGTTAAGTTCTTTACATAGAGATATTTAACTGAGTGCACTTAGAATACAGAGGTGATCATTGAACAACATGGGTCAATCTGAGTATAAGTTATAGTCAGCCTGTATGTCCCAGTTTTGTCCATCTAGGGAGTCAGCTAACCATGGACCTTGTCTCATGTTTACTATTGAAAACTACCTGCCTGTGAGTGGACTGGTGCAGTTCAGACTTAAGTTGTTCAAAGTCAATTGTATATTTTTTTCATTTTAACTCATACTGGGAATCCAAGGCATAATGTATTCAGATCTGACCACACTAAGGGCAGCATTTATTTTTGAGGTTGTTGCTTAGTTGCTAAGCTGTGTCCAACTCTGTGATCCCTTTGACTGTAGCTCTCCAGGTTCCTCTGTCCATGGATTTCTGCCAGACAAGACTACTGGAGTGAGTTGCCATTTCCTTCTCCAGGGGATCCTCCTGACCCAGGGACCAAACCTCCATCTCCTTCATTGACAGGTGGATTCTTTACCACTGAGCCACCTAGGAAGCCCTGTTATGGAGGGGGGTGGGTTTTTTTCTTCAGCCAGGACCTTGCCAGGTTGTTATCATCTAGCTATCTCTTATCAGCTATTTTTACTTTTTATTGCTTCTGCAAAAGACTATATTTTGCTACTCTGCTCACTCCGCAAAATGATTCTTATTCTTTTCAGGCAGTTGCGATGTTAGGAATTGTTATAGATACAAAAGGTCACTCATGTTTTGGGAAAGTAATTTGTTAATGTCCTTAACAGTGAATTTTGCTACCAAGGAAACAACCTAAAATTTCTCCTCCTAATAAAAAAATAGGTGAAAGTTTTATTTGCTTAATTCCAGGCTCCTCTGGCCTTGGAATTCTCCAGGCAGGAATACTGGAGTGAGTAGCTATTTTCTTCCCCATGGTATCTTCTCAACCCAGGGATCAAACTCTGGTCTCCTGCATTACAAGCAGATTCTTTATCAGCTGAGCAATCAGGGAAGCCATTTTTCATGCCAAGGAAATGAAATAAAATTTCTCTTTCTAATAGAAAAATAGAAGAAACTCATTTATATTTGCTGAATTTTACTATCTAGGTTAAAATATGCCCCCGTTTTTAATTTGAATTCACATATACAATATGAAAATAACATGCATTTAAAATTCATTAATGGCAAAAACCAAACCAAGCAGCAAGAAAAGAAAAATTGACCATTTTGCTCAGTGTTTAACAAAACAAAAACGAAGCACACTGTGGATTAACGTCCATCAGTAAAGTACAGCTGCCCTGAACTACCCTTGCTTCTTTGCTTCCACAGTGTTTCATTTCTGCTCAGAAGACATAACCTTCTTTGCTACAAAAAAAAAGATATTTTTTCAGGAGGGAAGACTTCTTATTTTATCTTATTTTCTTCTTTTTCTATTTTTAATGGGATGCCAATTACTTTACAATATTGTGTTGATTTTGCCATACATTGACATGAATCCACCACGGGTACACACGTGTACCCCATCCTGAAACCCCCTCCCACCTCCCTCCTCATACCGTCCCTCTGGGTCATCCCAGTGCACCAGCACCGAGCACCCTGTATCATATATCAAACCTGGACTGGCGATTTGTTCCACATATGATAATATACATGTTTCAATGCCATTCTCCCAAATCATCCCACCCTCTCCCTCTCCCACAGAGTCCAAAAGACTGTGCTATACATCTGTGTCTCTTTTGCTGTCTCGCATGCAGGGTTATCATCACCATCTTTCTAAATTCCATATATATGCATTAGTATACAGTATTGGTGTTTTTCTTTCTGGCTTACTTCACTCTGTATAATCGGCTCCAATTTCATCCACCTCATTAGAACTGATTCTAATGTGTTCTTTTTAATGGCTGGGTAATATTCCATTGTGTATATATATCACAGCTTTCTTATCCATTCATCTGCTGATGGACATCTAGGTTGCTTCCATGTCCTGGCTATTATAAACAGTGCTGTGATGAACATTGGGGTACATGTGTCTTTTTCAATTCTGGTTTCCTCAGTATATGTATGCCCAGCAGTGGGACTCCTGGGTCATAAGGCAGTTCTATTTCCAGTTTTTTAAGGAATCTCTCTCCTAGTGACTATACTAGTTTGCATTCCCACCAACAGTGTAAGAGGGTTCCTTTTCTCCACAACTTCTCCAGCATTTATTGCTTGTAGGCTTTTGGATAGCAGCCATTCTGACTGGTATGAAATGGTACCTCACTGAGGTTTTGATTTGCTGCAAATTTTTTTCAAGCTCTTGAGATTGTATTTTTTCCTTCAAGAATCAAAACCAAATAAAAAATTAAAAGCATTTAATTTTTTCCCTAAATTCATTTTATGGGATTTTTTTCTAATAAAAAGCCAATTCTTATTTGATAATTATCTAGTTTTTTTCCCTTCATGAAAGTATCATGTAATTAAGCGTACCAAATATACATCAACTTTGCAATAAATAAATTTGAAATATTTAAC
>SJYQ01000465.1:368398-429454 GCA_006410935.1 Redunca redunca
GATCCAGAAGTCTGCAAGCAATAAATGCTGGAGAGGGTGTGGAGAAAAGGGAACCCTTTTACATTGTTGGTGGGAATGCAAACTAGTACAGCCACTATGGAGAACAGTGTGGAGATTCCTTAAAAAACTGGAAATAAAACTGCCTTATGACCCAGCAATCCCACTGCTGGGCATACACACCAAGGAAACCAGAATTGAAAGAGATACATGTACCCCAATGTTAATCACAGCACTGTTTATAATAGCCAGGACATGGAAGCAACCTAGATGTCCATCAGCAGATGAATGGATAAGAAAATTGTGGTACATATACACAATGGAGTATTACTCAGCCATTAAAAAGAATACATTTGAATCAGTTCTAAGGAGATGGATGGAACTGGAGCCGATTATACAGAGTGAAGCAAGCCAGAAAGAAAAACACCAATACAGTATACTAACGCATATATATGGAANCAGATGTATAGCACAGTCTTTTGGACTCTATGGGAGAGGGAGAGGGTGGGACGATTTGGGAGAATGGCATTGAAACATGTATAATATCATATATGAAACAAATAGCCAGTACAGGTTCAATGCATGATACTGGATGCTTGGGGCTGGTGCACTGGGATGACCCAGAGGGACGGTACAGGGAGGGAAAAGGGAGGGGGGTTTAGGATGGGGAACACATGTATACCTGTGGCAGATTCATGTTGATGTATGGCAAAACCAATACAATATTGTAAAGTAATTAACTTCCAATTAAAATAAATAAATTTGTATTAAAAAATATTACACACATTCACACTACTATATATAAAATAGGCAACCAACAAGGGTCTACCATATAGCAAAGGGAATTCCACTCAATATTTTGTAATAACCTGTAAGAGAAGAGAATCTGAGGAACGTGTGTGTGTGTGCACGCGCGTTCGTTTGCTGAGTCATATCCAACTCTTGCGGCCAGAAGGACTGTAGACCACCAGGCTCCTCTCTCCATGAAATTGTCCAGATAAGAATATTGGAGTAGGTTGCCATTCCTTCTCCAGGGAATCTTCTCAACCCAGGGATCAAACACATGTCTCCTACATTGGCAAGCGAATTTTTCACCATGGTACCACCTGGAAGCCTATGTATGTGTGTATATACAAACACACACACACACACACACATACATGAATCACTTTGCTTTATACCTGAAACTAATAAAAAATAAAGCAAAAGACAAACTTAAATAATTAAAAATATCAGGAAACCCACTCGAGCCCAGGGTTGGTCCCAGTGCCCTGTACCTTATCCTTGAAGCCAGAACTAAGTCCACCCCTGCACCCCTACCCCAAGGCTAAAGAAGCCATGTGGGCTCTGGCACTAAGATTCCAGGAAAGCCTGTCTGACCAGCAGGAAAGCCTTTCACCAGCAGCTTAGGAGGCAAGTCAGGGGCAAATGAAAGCTGGACAATCCCCATGGATCCCTCACAGTTCTATATGCTGTCAGGCAAAACTGACCTGGATTTATCATAACACTGTTCTGTTAGGATTTGGCTCTTTCTCTCTTTCACAAACACCCAGCAACATGCAGACAGAGCCATCCCCTCCCAGACACCCATCAGGGCCTCCTGAGGCAGCCACACACCACACCCCAGGAGCAAAATGCAGAAGAAAAAATTCATGGTGTGTTTCCCTTTAAGGTAAAGGGTCACTCAGGTGCCCAGCAATTTCTGTTTGGCTGCATGAATCAAAGGATTCCTTCTCACCAGGTTGGACCTGCCAGCAGGAGGAATGAGAGCTTGGTTCTCTCGCTGGAGTTGCTTCAGCTCCTGAGAAAATATTCCCACCACTTTCCACAAACATTGAAAGCCAGGGTTCTGGAGAAGGGTGGCCTTTGCCAATATTAGCAAATGTTTCATTGCCCTAGGAACACCTTGCTGACTTTTAAATGAAAACATTTTATTCTAAAAATATACTTCAAATGTAACCTCTCAGCTCCCTGTCACACCAATCCTATTGATTCCTCTCTCACTGACCGTTATGTGATCTGATTTTGTAGCTATTGCTGAATTGGTGATTTGGGAGTTTCTACGGGGTGTGCTGGGACTGTGGACCCTCCTAAGATAGCACAACATCCAGTACCCAGTTTTCCAAGACATTTAGTCAATTTGCTCCTCATCGATTTCTAACTGAATGTTGTTTATGTAGCTCCGATTGGAGATTCTAAAGCATCTCAAATGATCATTTTGGACTGTAAAGAAATTCATCATGTGAATTCAATGAGTTCCTTCTTAATTGACATATATTTCCATACTTGGGCTTTGATAAATTTATCTTATAGGCCTTCAAATTAAATTAACTAGAGAATTAATTAGTCATAAAAGAAGAGCAGACACTTTGCTGACAAAGTCCATATAGTCAAAACTATGGTTTTCCAGTAATCATGTATAGATGAGAGTTGGACTGTAAAGAAGACTGAGCAACAAAGAACCGATGCTTTCAAATTGTAGTGCTGGAGATTTTTGAGTCCTTTGGAGAGCAAGGAGATCAAACCAGTCAAGCCTAAAGGAAATCAACCTTGAATATTCATTAGAAGGTCTGTGGCCTTCCAACACTTTGGCCACCTGATGCAAAGAGCCAACTTATTGGAAAAGACCCTGTTACTGAGAAAGATCGAGGGCAGGAGAAGAAGGGGGTGACAGAGAGTGCAATGGTTGGATCGCATCACCGACTCAATGGACATGAGTTTGAGCAAGCTCCAGGAGATAGTGGAGGACAGAGAAGCCTGGCATGCTGCAGTCCTTGGGGTCACAAAGAGTCAGACACAACTTAGTGACTGAACAATAACAGCAAGAAAGAGCACATTTGTAATCGAAGGAAAACCTTTTCTTCAATAAAATCACTTTCATCATTGGTGAAAATCACATTCATCATTTCAACACCCAGCCTGTGATTCTGTCTTGGTATAAGGTTCTAGGAACCCAGCAGATACTCTACTAACTGAGCTGGTCCCCTCCTCTGTAGGCAGCACTGGCACGTGGTGAAATCTGAACACTGGACGATGTAACTTTCACTCTCTTCCATGAAAATGTTCCTGTCTTACCACCTCACCATTCACCATGACCTTTTACTTCCTGGGCCTCATTTATTTCTCAATTAGGCAAGTGATGTCTCCTAATTTTGTAGATAATCCAAGTTTAAAGTCTTTCTTTTTCTCTTTTCCCCTCTTTCCTTCCGATGTTGATGCTTAGCATCTTGTCTCCATGTCTTGTAAGGAGGAGGGCAATTATGGGAGAGAAGAAGAGAAATATAGCAGTTGACCTAAATTCTAAAAATACTCCCACCACTAAAACTCTGTCATTTTAGCCAATTTATTGAAATGCTCTGGGCTTTGATTGACAACGAGAATTAAAAAACAGTTCTTCAACTCAACGTGCTAAACCCTGTCCTGGGAACTGTCATGTCTGCTTTCCCGTCTGCGATAATTCCACTTTCAATGGATGCTGACCCTTGGTTTGAGACTTACCACGTGCACTGCCGTTATATGTTGGCAAAATCAGAACAGTATGTATTTAAAAGACACAAGGCAATAGTGTGATGCAAGAGTGGTAAATAATTTCTAAAGGGGGAATTCCTGAGTACATAACTTTCCATGCTCCCTGTCACTCCTGATTTTCAGTGCCAAGGACAAGATCATGTAATGAAAATGCAGCATCAACATCACCGTTTTGACAACTGGATTAAATACTAGTGGACTAGTATTAGTAAATACCAATGTCTAATTGGAATTAGACATTCCAATTACAGAACAACGGTTGTCTCCAGGAGAGATGTTCACAAGTCTGGGGTAAAACTTGTACATTTTTAAAAATCCATTTCTGAGTCATTTACCCCCTCAATCCACAGCTAGGAAATGACCATGAACTCCAATAGTTCAGGCATCAGATTGCTGCTTCCCAACTGGTATGTAATTAAACTATCCTGACTGTTATCCTGATGCAATACCAAATCACATTTAATACAACTGCTTGTTCAAAAATTTTATGTAAGTGCTGCTAAAACTGACTAATTATTCATGTTTCTGTTTGTATTTAATTCCTCTGGGGACACACAGAACTGAATTTCTTTCAGTATGATTTCATTTCAAGTCAATGTTTTCCCCATTAGAAAAGTCTTGAGAAATTGGTAGAGGAATAGACCTCATAGACCCTAAGAAGAATATTTTTTTAACTTTGCTGAGACCAGGCAAATGGTATTTTCCATCCCTCAGTAATGTCACTTACACTCTACCTTTAGGCTTTTTCCTGGTGTTTTCTTCCATGAGAATTCTGTCTCTAACAACAGTATTTATAAGTGTGCTAACTCAGAAGCCCTTGCTATTTCTTCCAGTTACAGGTTTTGGTGGTTGTAAATTATCACCATCAATGTTTTACAAGAAAGAAAAACAAGAAAACACTAAAAAAAAGAAAAATAAAAAAGCTCCTGTACTTCTGAATATGCATTATGCAATGAAATTTACATTTAGATTTCCAAAAGCAATCTTCATTCTTATTTAAACTCATGTATATATAAGTACCTATACTTATATATGCATGAATACCCACACATAAAACTCAAAATGTTCACTTAAAACAACGCATGCTTTGAAATGTGTTTCTAGCATTAAAAGCTTTAAGGAAATGGATATGCTTTTAAAACAACAGTATTAATCCAAACTACAGGTTTAAAAATAAAAGAATGCCACCTAAACTAGCAAATATTTTTTGTATAGGCCTTCCTATTTAAATATTTACAGAAGCAATGGGAATTAATACATATGACTTGCTTTTTTTTTTTTTTTTTAGTATGTGCATAGCAGAAAGTCCCTGCAAAGTGAACACAGAGCACATTCTTTTTACAGGGAGAATACTGAATTTTCTCCGTTGCATGCAGTGACCTTAATAAAGCACTTTTTGGAGGGTCAGAACATCAACCACATTTTCATTTGTCTGGCAAAAACACAGAAGCAAAATAAGTGTTCCACTGACTCAGGAAAATAATAACTGTGAAGTTAACATTTCAATAAGCCAGTAGATCCTATTATAATTAGTATTAATGCCCTACTCATAGCTTCACTATTTGTGTTAAACTTTCTCTTGCCCCTAAGAGTGGAACTAATTTCACTGACTCTTAAACAAGGAAACATTATTCATTTAAATAAACACTATGTTTGAAACATTCATTTTCCAGATTAGAAAAAGAAGCTTATGCCAAAAAGTGTTATCCACCATTTGAATATCCTGCTCCCATATTTTTCTGTGTTTAGATTTTGTGTTTTCACATTTCACAGTTAAATTGCAACTGCAGATTACTGGCTTATGTCTTCAAACTTATAGACACTGATGTTTTAAATAATTAGGTAAAAATATTTTATTTAGAAAGGAAATTTTGAATTCAAACCCCAAAACTTAATTATGAGTAGGTTATGTTCTCTAGCTGTTTTAAACCATACTATGATTTTTATCAACTTTAAAAGGTCTGCTGCTGCTGCTGCTGCTGCTAAGTCACTTCAGTCGTGTCCGACTCTGTTCGACCCCATAGACAGCAGCCAACCAGGCTCTCCATACCTGGGATTCTCCAGGCAAGAATACTAGAGTGGGTTGCCATTTCCTTCTCCAATGCATGCATACGTGCTAAATCACTTCAGTCGTGTCTGACTCTGTGCGACCCCATGGACAGCAGCCCACCGGGCTCCTCTGTCCACAGGATTCTCTAGGCAAGAGTACTGGAGTGGATTGCCATTTCACTTAAAAGGTCTAGGCTCCTTTTTTTCAATATCCACCTGTTTTTAGCTTTCTCAGCCACAATTATGAACAGATGAACAGAAGAAAAGTACCTGTAATTTAGCAAAAGCCTAGAAGTGATTTTTTTTTAAAGCCAGATAGTTAAGGAACAGAATGTGTGGACTTTTCCAGAATACATACAGTTCCTCAGCACAGCTTCACTTCAAGTGTGCTTTTAGCTGCCATGTCTAATCCACTGAAGAAATTCACATTACTGTGCTTCTGTGGGTTTTCATGAATTAAACTGGCACTTTCTATTACAACCTTCTATTTGGGGGGGTTTATAGTAATTTCACTGGAAAATGTAATTTGATACAGAACTACACGAAATTGCGGCTAGAGGACATCGAGAATAAATTAAAAGGGAATGAAAGTCTTTTTGGTGGCTTTAATTTATAGAAGTTCAAAGACAAAATAGAAAATGTGCTGGACCTGTGACTCTGTTAGAGTGATGTCTGCTATGGTGGGGGCAATTTGCATACCATCAAAGTACCATGGATGCATCTGAATTATCCTTATGTCTGGAACATCCCCTGATGCAAAGGCCTGAGAACCTCTTGTCCACAAAGCTAACAACAGCTTTGATCTTCTTCTTTAAGATCTGGACATTCCCACCAAGGTTGGAGAGAACAAAGCGTGGTTTAGAAGATCAGTTGGTATCAGAGCCAGCAGAAACCACCATCAGATACAGCAGAACACCTGTTACCTAGAAGACACACAATAAGCATTTCTTTAATTGAATTGACAGATTACATAAAAATAACTACAAATGGGGGGATAAATACAGATTCATAAAAAGAATGTTTTCGTACTAGGAAAGTAACAAATGTGGTGAGGCAAGTTTAAACCAAGCCATATGCAGCACAGATGAAGGAATCAGGAATGTATTGCCAAGAGATTTCATTCAGTGAAATGATGACATAATAGCTTTTATATGCATGAATAATTTCCATGTGGAAAGGAGATTATATATATTTAGGAGGCATAGACAAAGTTGCAGCATGAGATGAATAGTCATTTTGAGAAGCAGAATTTCAGCTCAATTTGAAACACAAATTTCAAGCTTTGGAAAATCCAGGGAATACTGCTTTGTGTTGGGTGGTGCTCTCTCATGGTGATGTGCTGAGAACCAGGATCCATGCACCTTTGTTCTGGTGTTCTTAGGAGACAAAATCACAGTGAAACTTTCTCAAAATGGTCCATCGAAATCGCTTCTTTGGAATGTTCATAAGAATAGTGTAGGAAAAAAGTTTCAAGGCCAAATAAATTTAAGAAACCCTGGGATATCATTAATGAGAACTATGAACATCCAGAGGACGGGCATATGAGACCCACCTCACCTGCTGGTCCATGCTTGGTGTTACTGCAGAGGATCTCATAAGTGCCTTGGGAGAAGGGAAACCACCAGAGATGCTTCTGGGGACTGAAAGGCAAGATTGGACAGTGGGTACCTTGTTTGGTTTTGTTTCCCATCTCTTACATACTGCGGTGCAAACACATGTGAGATTGACCAGGTGGGAAATGAGAGACAGGAAGAAAAAGGAGAGAGATGGAAGGAGGAAGGGAAGGGAAGAGAGAAGGAAGGAAAGAATGGGGGTTGGAAATTAAAGATAAAAATGGAGAACGGGAGGAGAGACTGGAGGGAGGAGGTGAATTCAACCACACAGTTGTGGCTACAACACATTATTTTTTCCCAGACTTTTACTGTGCAATAAAATATGTATCCCCAAAACATACAAAAGAAAATGGAAATGCACAGCTCTAAGAAGCCTGAAGCCTCTCTGAGCCAGCCTGTGTTATAACCCCTTGGGATCACTAGAGTGGTGGACATGACAAGGACCACCACGTGGCCCCACTCCCCAAGCTCAGCCAGGTCTCCAGTGCAGGAGAACGCTCTCCTGAAGGAATGATTCTGAGTCCTATTCACAGCCTGGTGTGAAAGCAAGGTGCTCTCAGGGTGATTCAGGAAAGTGGCACTTTAACAAAAGCACTTAAGAATGGGCTCTATTGCAATACGACACGCTTCATGGTTACTTAAGGAAAAAAATCAGTGTTGGAGAAAAACACGCTTGGTTAGGCAGTTACTTTTTCAGCAACCAGTATAATGAGTATCACAAAAGGTTAGAAGTACTGACACCCCAAAACCATTAGATTTCTACACAGATGAAGGATTTGCATAAAACCCATTTGGGTCTAGGTAAGCAGCAGAGTGTTGATGCTGCTCCCTGAGCACAGAGAGGCTGCAGATGAATTGCTTCACTTCACGCAGGCAAAACCATCTGGGGACCTGCTTGCGGTTAAAGATGACTTTGAAGAATGAGCAGAATCAACAGTCCTGAATACAGGAGTCAGCGAGCAGCCCAGACCTGCACTGGGCAACTTCACTTTCATTAGCAAATGAGTGGAGTCAGAAGCGGTCCCCATGATGGGTTTATGCACACACTGCCTTGGGGTTTCAGGCAAAGACATTATTTCAAAGGTAAAGATCAATTATACACTAATTTCCCAGCTGGTGCCACTTCCTCCACAGGGAGAGAGGCACAATTTGTGCACAGGGGACAGGAAAAGTGGACGTCAGCATCTACACCTCCGCCTCGCTCTTTCTAACAAAAAGGCCGCCTCATCTTGATATGTGTCTTTGCAAAAGCTGTGCTTTAAACAAAGAACTCTGTTTCAGTTGTGTCTGGGGTGCCAGATGCTCACACATTATCACTTTATTATCCTAGGCTTTCTTCACTGGACCTCAGGTGAGCAAGCATTTGCAAATTTTGCATATTAACAATCTACTTGAAATGTAATCTCTATACCACCTAACATTCTAGGTCACAAGATTGCAGGTGGCTTGAGGAGAAAGAAGGAAGAACAGGGGGAAGGTTTCCCAGGTTACCTCCAGCACTGGGCATGACAGTGAACTCAGGAAACACTGCTTTCACATCTTTATTATGAAGGAAATAAGCTGAAAGACAACAGCCTCATGTTTAATGTAGGCTAGAGACATAAAATCAATTCTTCTTTTAAAATAAAGGCACTAAAGTCTATATTTTAATCTCAGAGGTGTTGAGAGCAGTGCATCAAGATGCCAAGTATCTAGAAAATTAGTGTGGCATTCCACTCTTCAACTGTACTATATCATTGGATGTTCACACAATTTCAGGGCTTCCCTGGTGGCTCAGATGGTAAAGAATCTGCCTGCAATGCAGGAGACTCGGGTTTGATCCCTGTGTCAGGAAGATCCCCTGGTGAACAGAATGGCAACCCACTCCAGTATTCTTGCCTGGGGAATTCCATGGACAGAGGAGTCTGACAAGCTTCAGTCCATGGGGTGGCAAAGAAGTCGGACATGACTTAGAGAATGAACAACAACAGCAAACGTTTAGTAGATGTATGAAAGCATCCTTTGTCTTCATAATGCTGGTAACCGGTGTTGGTACAGGGAGTTCTCCCCCCACTCTGCCTCTGCTCGCCGGCTGTCATCCTCTGACCCTTCCCTCATCTGTGACACCTGCTGCCCGTGACTCAGTGTGCAGGAAACGACCAGAAAGTTTAATTCCCACAAAAATTATTTCTCATTACCAGAGTTTAACTTTCTGCTTCCACAGGAAAGTGGACAGAGGAAAATACGTGTGGCAACAATAGACCTAATAATGGCTTCCCTGGGAAAGTGAAATCCAACCACAACATGACGATATTGACAGAGGCTGTTTTAAACAGAGCAAAGCAAACAGCTGAGGCTTTATATTTAAATAACCTTTCAATAACTTCAAAAGATAAGCACAAACTTCTAATTTCAGTGTTGTCACTAATTTTTAAAAACAAATACTTGGCGATAAAAGACATGGATGACAGTCATGTATGGATGTGAGAGCTGGACTATAAAAAAAGCTGAGTGCCAAAGAATTGATGCTTTTGAACTGTGGTGTTGGAGAAGACTCTTGAGAGTCCCTTAGACTGCAAGGAAATCCGACCAGTTTATCCTAAAGGAGATCACTCCTGGGTGTTCATTAGACTGACGTTGAAGCTGAAACTCCAATACTTTGGCCACCTGAAGGGAAGAGCTGATTCATTGAAAAAGACCCTGATGCTGGGAAAGATTGAGGGCAGGTGGAGAAGGGAACAACAGAGGATGAGATGGTTGACATCATCAACTCCATGGACATGGGTTTGGGTGGACTCTAGGAGTTGGTGACAGACAGGGAGGCCTGGCGTGCTGTGATTCATGGGGTCACAAAGAGTCGGACATGACTGAGCAACTGAACTGAACTGAACTGAGACAGATCACATCTAAAGCACCTGTGAGGATGGGGTTTGAAGCCGGAAGACGTCAGGGCTGACTAAGTGTCAATAGTGGAATTTTCTTAGTACCTATAATTCTAAACTGGAAAATAGTAATAATAACATCATTGCTCAAACCAGAAGATGTGCATGAATTATTACTTTAAACAATACCTAAAAACGCAATTTATAAACTGCTAGTTCAAAATAAATACTTTTAAATGCACTATTTTTAAAATGTGCTATTTTTTAAATTGATACAAATGAATGTACACTCTGATTACTTCTTGGATCTCCAAAAACATTTTCTTGTCCATTTCTTTGCCAGAGAAGCACTTGCAGGTCACCGCTCTGCTCTTTTTCTTCCTGATTATACACTCATGGTCTGTCTCTGCCCATCATATCTCACACGGCTTCCCACTGAAATGGGAATTCCCACCTCCACTGCTTGAATTTCCTTCACAGATGAACCACAGGCAGGAGGATAAACTGTCTAGAGCAGCAGCAATGAGAGTGCACCAGGGAGATGTCCCAGGGCCTGAAGGGTGGCCAAGATGCCTTCAGGAAGGAGCTACTACTGCCGGACATCAATGAAGGAGCCCAAGAGTCCCCTCTGTCACCCAGACACCCTCATCTCAACGTAGAGCATCCATACGACAGGTGTTTCCCATCTGAGCCTGTCAGGTCCACACGCCCTTCCATCCTGCTGCCCTGGTGCAGCCCCAGCCTGCCTCCCTGAATTCCTTCCCAAGCCCCTGCCTCCACCCAACCATCACCACCAGGCTGCAGACACAAAATGCCAGCCCATCAGGTCACTCTGTTGCTGAAATCTGTGGATCTGATTCCAGTTTCTCAGGATGAAACTTGAACTTATGATCATAGAACCCAAGACCCTCAGAGATTTAGTCTTGGTCCTGTCTTTGCCCTGGGGTCTCTGCCTCCTAGAAGTTCTCCCCACCTCACTTGGACACCTCTCCTAACCATTTTTAAATGTTGCCGTGTTTTAACTGAAATATGATTTCCAAACCCTACAATTAGCCCATTTTTTACGTGCTCACAGAACCATGTGGCCATCTAAAGGGTTGGCTTTAGAATATTCTCATCCCTGGGAAAGAAACGCTATGCATCTCACTCTAGTCCCCACCCCCCGCCCCATCTCACTCTCCTCCTCTCCCCCAGGCCCTAAACAACCCAGAACCTGCTTCTGTCGCCATGGATCTGCCTGTCCTCTGCATTCCATCAGAATCATAGATTATGTGGACTTTTGCTTCCAGGTCTTTCGTTCAACATAGCATCACTATCAGCCACACAGTGTCATACTGGTATCAGCCTGCACTCCTGCTCACAGCTGAATGACATTCCATTGTATGAAAGCATCACAGTGCGTTCATCAGTGGAAGGACATTTGAACAGTTTCCACCTTTTTGGCTATGATGGGAAATATCGCCGCTATAAACACATACACTCACATTTTTGTGTGAACACATATTTCCACATCTCACCTATGTACCTGGGATTGGAATTTCTGGGTCATATGGTAACTTCATGATTAATCATTTGAGGAATTGTCAGACTGTTTTTTAAGGACTAGGTATCATTCTAAACTCCCACTTCCAGTGTATGAAGGTACAGAGATGACTCGTGAAGACTGACCTTTATTCTGGGGGATCCTTAGGGTCAGCCGTAAGCTTTTGTTTCACGCTATCCCAACAGAGAGCACAATTTTGAATATAAGGTAATGCCGAAATATAGACAAACCCATTCAGTTACTGAGTGCAGGAATATTACAGGTAAAACCTGGAAGACTCAGACATAAAAGACCTGGAAAGACAGCAGCAAAATGGAAACCATAAAGGTGCTAAATAAGAAAGAACTTTATGACAGGAAACAAAGGTTTTTTTTTACTACACATGTGTTTTTTCTGAGAAATAGGTCAATTGGAAATGCTCTAAAATAAATGTTTGAGGAGATATTTGAGTGCCCGACACCTAACCGAGCCTGACAGGAGTGTGAGTTTCCACTGCAGTGTCATGAGAATCACTTTGCTCTCTGGCAGAGCTTTGGGAAGAGGTGAGAGCATGGTCTTCTCATTTTTTCCCATCTGGGATGCTCTGCGAGTGACATAGCGAGTTCGTATTTGTGTTTCATATCTTGATCTTCTTTTTGCCCCTTTGACACTGTCATTTACTGAGTTATGTCTCAACACCCATGTTTCCTGAAGTGTGTGCTGGTTATAAAAACTCCCCATGTAGCCATATCGGAGGCCTGAGCAGAGGGTCTGCTGCTCAAGGTCCCAGGGTACAATTAGGGGACAACAGGACCCAGCCTCAAGAAACCCCGGACCCTCAGCCTCCAGTTGTGAAGAGGCAGTCTCTCTGGTGAGCCATTGCTGTTTCTCAATGTATGAAGAGATTACAGCTGCTCATTCAGAGAATGCCTCTTGTTCCAAACCTCACATACTAGTCTGACTTTCTAAGTGTGACCCCACCCTTGCTCCGTAGGAAAGGCGTCACACCAGTGTGGTCTGAGAGCGAGGTGGTCCCCATACAGTGGGCACCTGGACCGGAGGGCACCTTCTGAACCCTGCCTGCCTGTCCTCAGCCCCTCTGGGTGCCTGTCCTCAGCCCCTCTGAGTGGACCTTGCCTTGTTTGACCACAGTGAACACAGGAAATGGAGGCACAGCAGCTGTGGCTCAGACCAGCTCACAAATTAGACGTGCACGAAACTGACATTTAATGAGGGAGTCTTGAGAGCCTCTTATATCCCAGCATTGTTATGAGTGCTGAGGATACAGAAGTCACAGAACACGAGATGTCTTGTCTTCCATGACAGCAAGTAAAGAGGACACCAGATATCCACAGACATAAACAAGTGGAAAAAAGCTGTGCCGTGCAGGGGACTGGGCAGTGCATGACAGACTCCTGCCTCAGGCCAGAGACGTCCAGGAGTATGGAAGCTCCAAGTGAGACTGAATGTGCCATTGCTAGCAGAGGGGATGTCTGTGCTGGTGTTAACCAGGCATGCCTGGGTTAGCTGTAGCTTTTCTAGCTCGAGTCTCCTCATCTGTGAAAATTAGGGGGGGGTGTGTGTGTGTGTGTTGGTCACTCAATTGTGTCAGACTCTTTGCACTCTTTGCAGCCCCATGGACTGCAGCCCACCAGGCTCCTCTGTCCATGGGATTCTCCAGGCAAGAATACTGGAGTGGGTTGCCATTTTCAGGAGATCTTCCCAACCCACGGATGAGTGTCCTCAACTGTGAAGGTGAGATAATAACAGCATTAGCTCATGGGCTTCTCATGAGGAAAAGAGTTATAAAATGCATCTGCCACAATAGCACCCATAAGAGGACGCATCGCTGGAGTTAACCACTGCTGTTTTGCAGTGGTTGTTACTATGAGCTTTCACGTTCAATTCCAAGAAGGAAGACACCAAGAAGAAAAGTTAGTGATGTGGGTTCACAAATAGAGACTCAGTTCACACAGATTTTAGCCACAGGAGTAAGGAAGACTGTGTGGTGATTCAAAGTAACCTGGGCAGTTAATGCACATGTCCATCTCCTTAGAGTCTTAGAATTACTCACCTCATAAAACCTTCTCTCCCTTCTCCTAAGGTCACTTTCTCCTACATTCCACTACACTGGTACATACGTTTTTCATTATATAATGGCTGAAATCAGAAAGCAGCCCCAAACTATCACAAATTGGACTTAATCTAAATTCACTGACTTAGTTAACATTGTACCTTGACCTTAGAGAATACTTACAACCTTCAAAACATCACCCAATTACACTCTATAAAGCCTTGAACAAAACATAAACTGTGATTTGTTAAGACATCTTCTCAGATGCAGCCAATGTCCATTACCTTCAGTTTTATGCAATATTCTCCATTCCGGTGCTTCAAATCCCAATTTTCTTAACTCTTAAAAAAAAAAAAAGCCACCCTCTTCAATTTTGCACTTTCACCCCCTTATCAACACTTTCCCATCTGGTCTTGTTTAGACAGTACTTCTTGGTGTAAATACTCTTCAGTTCAAGAATTCTAGAGCACCACTGCTGTTTAGGATTCCCTTGGTTCAGACATCTAAATAAAAGCACTTTGAGATAATCTTTTTAAACTTGAGGATAAAAAAAGAAATCAATTTTTAGAAATAATTGAATCCACAGTGTGATAAAAAAAATCATATTAAAATAATTAAACACATATTTATAGATATGTACAGTGACATTCTGCTTACTAGAATACTGCTAAGGACATCAAGCCTAACTCAAATCTCACTTGCCTGACTGCACACCGTGAAGTGAACAGCAGTGATGATTCGTTTCAGACAGAATAATCGCGAAGTAATCCTAGACCTACCCATGCTCTGGAGGATGGAGCAGCTGATTGGACTTGACCCAAATTGAAGTCCTTCCCTTGGGAGTTGAAATTAAAGTGAAGAGATTCCAGACACAGCTTGAACTGAATTCCTAACAGAGATGTGACAAACAGGAGTGATGACAGGACCAAGCGCTGCCTGGTTAGCCGTGCGATAGACGAGCAGCAGCCGTCGACATGCACAGGGGATGGGGACCCTGGACAGCACAGGGGTCACAGCCACTGTCCTGTAGCGACTTGTGATGGAGCGTAATCTGCAGAAATGCTGAGTCACTGTGCCGCATGCCTGAAACTAATAAATATTGTAAATCAACTATACTTCAATAAATAAAACTAAAACACATTTTATTGCTGAAAATTCCAGCCAAGAGGAAAAAAAGTGGAGAAATGGAGAGAACACACCTGGGCCCTTGACTCATAATTTCCAATTCTAGCTCTTTCCTATAACCTGGCTGCATTTTCTCAGACATCCAGTATTTCTCTAACTAAATCCCTGGTTTTGATATTTTTTTAATCAGTTTTTGTTTTTTATTTTGAGAGGGTTCAAATCAAGACATTTAGCCAGACTAAGATTAATTCTGCTAAAAAGAATTGGTTTAGAATTAAAACTTGGGCAACAATTTGACAGTGTGATTGGAGACTGTGGACTGAGATAGAGAACAATATTCTGAGGTGAGACTAGAGGATAAAAAAAGCAGAGATGGGAGAGACTAGGTGTTTGGGGAGCAGTGACCATCTTGAGATGAAAGGTATATTGTGCAGAATGGGACAGAATGAGAGGAAAGTCGGACGAAGATGAGGTCAAATAACACAAGAACTTAAATGCATTAGTAATTATCCGTGGGTGTTCAACGACTTTTGTGATTATGGCTAGGGAAAGTGTTCCCTTCCAAAATTCTGCACAAATTATTTACTTTTATATTCTGCCTCCTTTTCCCCTCGTGAAAAAGTAAAAGTGAAAGTGAAGTCACTCAGTCGTGTCCGACTCTTTGCGACCCAGTGGACTGTAGCCCACCAAGCTCCTCCATCCGTGGGATTCTCCAGGCAAGAATACTGCAGGGGGGTTGCCATTTCCTTCTCCAGGGTATCTTCCCAACCCAGGGATCAAACCCAGGTCTCCCACATTGCAGGCAGATGCTTTAAAATTCCATTTCCATGATGTGGATCATGGCAACTTGAACATAATTGAGAGCTACTCTAGGATGTGGCTCTTACAGCCATGATCCCACCTTCATTTTTCTGTGTGATACAAGGGATCCATTTAATAATGACAGGATTCTTTCAGGTGTTCTCCTTTCTTTATTTCCCCTATTTTACGGTGACAAACTGCCTCTCAGAATATAGCAGTGATTGTTCAAGACCTCTTGGCAGGGAGGTTTAGGGCCTAGAGACAAAGTCGAGGGTAGCCCTCATCAGTGGTTACTGGACAAGCTCCTTAGAGGAGCAAGGACTTGATTTCATCCCAGAGGAAAGAGATGGTTAGAGGCTCTGAGAGGAGGCAGAGGCGGGGCTGGAGCAGGCAGGCAGTCTGGAGCCTCACCGTCCAGTTGCTGGGGGTTCTGTCTGAGTCTGGGGCCGTCACCATTTAGGGGACCCTCTTCTCTCGTCCACATGGTGGAGCACTTGAAGGGGTAAAGGACGCAGTGAAAGGAGAGCATCCGTGCCCCAAATCTCCACTGCAGGATAACCCGATCAAGTCCACTGGGCAGTGGAATCTGCTTGTGTAGAAGCCTGGGCCATCCCTGGGGCATGAGGACAGGGAGGGTGACCCAGGGAAGCCTTGCCAGGACCTGCAAGGGGGCTCCCTGTACTGAGCCCCATTTGCCTTTTACAAGGTGACTCTTCACCCATAACTGTTCTCCAGTGATTTCATTTGTGTTTTTTAGGTCTTCTAAGTCAGATGGTCGTGAGCCCTTAGATCCTGCTCAAGTGTGTCCACTACCCTCCTGACTGGGAAGCAAAGTAGCCTGAGCTTGGTTCTGGAGTCCCAGGTGCTAACAGGTGTAGTACTGGAGACCAGTGGGCACATGGCCCATGGAATCTGAATCCTGGCATCACCCCCATCCACACTCGCTTGTTCAGTGGTCTGGCTACGTATTCTGTGAACACTGAAGGTGCATGGCCAGAAAGCAATCAGTCCCCAGATGGTTTCTGAGCACGTTCTGTAAGGTCATCATGTGCCCTGCAGTCTAACTGCACAGGGGTGTGTGTGCTCTGCAAAGACGAGATCAGAACGCCCAGTGCCACTTAGCTTGGATGGAAAATTCCCATATATCTTCCACTTGAAAAGCAAAAACAACACTCTGCCACTCATAGTTCTTCAGTTTTCTCCTAATGTTCTGGTAACAGCTTTGATTCTTCCCCTAACTCCAGCCCCTCTCCAGGGTAAAGGTTAGTACAGAAGCCATGAGGCTCCTTCACTCATCTCAGGCCCCATTTCTAACATAAACAGTACCTGTTTATTGTTCTCATGGGTTCTTATCAGGATCAACATTTGCAGTATTTCTTCTACTAGATGTCCTCTGGAACTGGAACTGCAGCTGCTGTCTGTGCTACACTTTCACACACTGTGATCTGAGCACAGGACATGTTGTTTTATTTCTGTTCAAATTTTTCTCCAAAACAGCCTTGATACAAATGCTCTCTGCCACTCCTCTGAGCTGCATTAACTCCTGGGATGTGAAGAGCATCCGATGAACTCTCAAAGCAAGACTGTAACTTTCTATAAAGGGTATAAAGAACATGAACATTTGCCCACCAATAGGAACTATACTGTCAAGAAGCCCCAGCAAATGGCTTAATACTGTAGCACAGATTCTTTTTATAAGCTTATTAAGCAATTAGATTTTGCTGTCATAGTCTATAGGGATTCCCTGGTGGCTCAGACAGTAAATGCAGGAGACCTGGGTTCGATGAGATACACATTTCATCTTTAGAGGTGAATATGCTCTAAAAGATGTAAATTCAAGAAATCAGCCTCAGTGATATTATCTTTTGGTTTTATTCTGCCCCTTTTATCTCATCTACTGCTTGGTTAAAATATTAGTCTGGTATGTTTTAAGGTCTCACCCCAGATGCTTAATGAATTGTTTACCATTTTCTCATCAGAAAACACTGCAAACTACGAGGTAGTTTGTACTAGGGATGGAAGGCAGCAGGCGGCAGTGCAGATGCGGTGCATCTTGATCCACCGCAGTTCAGCCGCTGGACAACGTGGCTTTTCTAGAGTAAGTTAACCTGGCAACCAAGGTCACTTGGTGATGAGCCCTTCCTTCCACCAGGAGGACGGTGGCCACTCACCACAGTTCATCAGAAAGCAGAGGGGCCTGGGCCTATGGTATCTCTGGGTCCTCCCGGCCTGCTTTGACGGGCAAGTACAGCAACCCAGCCTGGAAAGTGTGCTTTCCCCGGAGGGATGAGGGTCCAGCTCAGCAGGAAGGAAAATCCTGGGGAGGAGGCAGGGGCTGCCCCAGGTTGGAAGGAACGAAGCTCCTGAACTCTCTGACCAGAAATCCTGGGCAGGCTCCCCCAGTCTTGCCCCACCCTGGAGAGAGTGTACCTAATGCGAGAAGCAGGTGAACCCGAGAGCCTGGAGGAGAGACCGAGACAGAGCTGCCAGGGTCTGTCCATCTGGCTGTGCCTGCAAGCCCACTGCCTCTGATCCTACACAGCCTTCCCTGGAGAATCAGCCCCTGCTAGAGGAGCCCAGCCACCCCAAAACCTGGGCATGTACATCAGACCCCATACACACCTCAGGTTCCACCACTGGTGATGCTGTGGGACCAAGTCTGACCCACTCTCCTCAGGGCAGAATCATCGTGTTACTCACGTCACATCATGTATAGTATTCACCCAACTCCCCCCNCATGAGGACGGTGGCCACTCACCACAGTTCATCAGAAAGCAGAGGGGCCTGGGCCTATGGTATCTCTGGGTCCTCCCGGCCTGCTTTGACGGGAAAGTACAGCAACCCAGCCTGGAAAGTGTGCTTTCCCCGGAGGGATGAGGGTCCAGCTCAGCAGGAAGGAAAATCCTGGGGAGGAGGCAGGGGCTGCCCCAGGTTGGAAGGAAGGAAGCTCCTGAACTCTCTGACCAGAAATCCTGGGCAGGCTCCCCCAGTCTTGCCCCACCCTGGAGAGAGTGTACCTAATGCGAGAAGCAGGTGAACCCGAGAGCCTGGAGGAGAGACCGAGACAGAGCTGCCAGGGTCTGTCCATCTGGCTGTGCCTGCAAGCCCACTGCCTCTGATCCTACACAGCCTTCCCTGGAGAATCAGCCCCTGCTAGAGGAGCCCAGCCACCCCAAAACCTGGGCATGTACATCAGACCCCATACACACCTCAGGTTCCACCACTGGTGATGCTGTGGGACCAAGTCTGACCCACTCTCCTCAGGGCAGAATCATCGTGTTACTCACGTCACATCATGTATAGTATTCACCCAACTCCCCCCAACTTGGTCAGCCGGATCCAGAAAAGGTGGACTCTGCTGAAGACACGTCACACTGGGGCCATTGCTCTTCTGCATCCTATGTCCAATCCCCCAACACATCCTGCGTCTAGACAGCTCGACGTTAATATTGGCTCTGCGGGAATTTAGTTTGGTCATTTTTACTCCTACAGAGAATCCTGTAAGGTGTATTTATGTGTCACTGAGGGTGCTTTCAGGATTGTGGATCTAGTTTGGGGAGTGGACGAGTCTAGATCACATGCCCAGTAAATTCACTTTAGGTATAATCTCTGATGACTGGGAAAGCATTCAGCATGGAACAGGATAATGAGAAACGTTTGATGACAGAGGCAATTATTTGGTCTTTTAAAGTTGATTTTTAGAGAGGATATGTTAGCTCAGTATAACATATTTAGTCCCTTTACGTTTTTAAAATTTTTTTCATTTTATAACTGTTTTTTCTGACTTCCCCACCAATCACACATCCTCCACACAGAACCATGAGTGAATCTTCAAATGGGACCCTTTTCTCTCTATGCTGAGCGCTCTGGAGGCGCTTTATTGGCAGCTAGTTCCCTCCATTTCTTATGTGTTTTAGGTGTTGAAATAAATTGCCTTCTTTGGCTATCAGGCAATCCACCATCGAACAGCAGAACCCGGCCGGCAGCTTTCTTGGAATTCTTCCCAGAATCTAACCAGAGCGTCCTCAATCATAACTGATTGGAGGTTGGAAAAGGGCAGGTGGAATTCACATACTGACAGTGTGTTATCAGAAGATGCAGCCACCTTTAAAAACCACACGAAGGCCCAGATTATTTTGTGAGTTTACTCGATTGCAAGTGGCCCAATGTGATTGCCTATGAGGGCCGATGCGTGGGAGACAGAGGAAAAGGAAAAGGTGAAAGAGCTACCCAGACGCTGGCCATATACTCGGCTCACACAGCCTGAACATTTCATCCTCACAGCACTTCATAGATGAGAATTCTTTATTCCATTTTACAGAGTGGGAATCTAATTCAGAACTACTGATACAGAGTAATTTGGATGTGGTTACCTAGTAGCTGAGCCAGAACTCTGGCAAAGGAGAGTTGAAACATCTGTTCTTTCCATTAAACCCTTGCCTCTGTTGAGATCCAAGTAACCTGAAATTCTGTAATTTTGCCACCATTTAATGTGACGTTTACTCCTTAGGACAAGCTTCCTCGATAAAAGCATTGTTTGTGCACTTACATACACAGTGAGCACTTATAATGCCTGGGATTCTCGGAAATACGCTGAGAAACATATGAACAGTGAATCTTAAATTGGAACTCCCTTCTCAAATTTCAGCGTCTTCCAAACTAAAAGAGGGAAGGCCTTTGCCTGAGGAATGGACAAAAGGCATGACCATCGTCCCTCTGGGTTTGTGGGACATTGATTCCAGGACTCCAACAGACACCAGGAACCACAGACACTCAAGCCCCTTGTATAAAATGGCAGAGTCAAATAGATACACCACCCTTGGTTTCCAAAAGGGCTCTGCATCCACAGATACAGCAAACCTCAGACAGGAGCTCCAAAGAGGACAGCTGTTACCCCATCACTGGATGTTCAGTTCACATATGCAAAAATATGTTACTTCCAAGCTCAGCAGACTTTTACATACCATAGTGTTTATAAGATTTCAAATGTGAAAGCCATATAAACCCCAGGCTGACCTGTGACAGCTACCTATGAGGTCTTGCCCAGTTTTAATTCTCGAAACCACCATCTATTCACCAGCAAAGTGAGCACTTTCTTTAGTTTGTTGTGGATCTTCAATAAGGTCTGAACAAAATAAAATATTCGAGGAGACTGTCGGCACATAAGTGTTCAATAAATAATCATACAGTGGATATTTAGCATCTCAATAAGATACTAGTCCCTTCCGATATAGAAATAGCAGAAAGAATTGAAAAATGAGTATGTGTCCTTCCATTGGCCCTCTTCTCCCCTCCCCCAACCAAGGATGAGGAGAGATGTCAGGAAAATAGGCTTTGAAATGCAAATTCTGCAACTTCCCTTCCACTCCCCACCTTCAGAAAGAATTGAATTGTCCTAAATGTAAGACGTTTAGAATTAGAGGGAAAAGAGGGAGCGGGTGTGTAGCTAGTTGAGGCAACTTCTTCAAATAATGGGAAGTGATGAAAGCTGACATTTTCATCCCAGAGTCTACTTGCTGCACACTTTGTGAATGCACAGCAGATGCAATACCCTCAAAAGGGACTTCCTGTGGATTAATTTCAAATACTCAGGAACCTGGGCTCTGCCCTAGAAAACACCTTCTGCCCACATTTGGCCCAGGAGCAGACAGCCACCGCCTCCGTGCCTATACCATCCATGTTGACCACCCCTGGACCAAAGGTCCTGAATGTTTAGAAGAGGTCCAGTCCTTTTCAGATGACCATGAGGAGCTGAGCAAGAAGGCGGCATTCCAAATTAAATGATGACACAGAATTCCTAACCAAATCGGCAGTATGGGGAGCTCAGAGCACATCGTATTAGAGAGAAATTAAAGGTGAAGGACTTTACCCGTTAGAATAGGAACTAAAGCTCATGTGGGCTGGAGCAGTTTTTTTCTTGCTATCTCCACCCCCTCAGCTTCAGGCCCCCAGGGACCTCGTGCAACCTCAATTATAAGAACAAATTCATTCCCATCAAGTGGTACCCAACTCTAAAGAGATCATTCTATGCTCTCTTGCAAACTGCATTTTACTATATTTTAAAATGAAAAATAGAAACAAATGGGCCCTTTTTATGTGGCTTTTGCAAACATGAGTCTCTACAGTTGGCAGACTCATGCAGTTTTTAGCAACGAAGCCAAGTCTTTGCAAATAAATTCGATGATTTGACGTAGAAAAGGAAAATTAGCATACCACGTAAAGATAGTTTCCAGGAAAACTCCTGGTGAGAAGAAGGTGATTAGGCAGAACCCACAGACGCTGCCTGCAAGCTTAGGGGAGGCTTGGACTGCTTTTTCAGCCTTGAGGACAAACTTGGGGGCCGGTGCAGCCCCTGGTCTGGAGGGTCAGCGCCATGAGTGCCAAAGGACGAAAAATGTAATCGCTGTCTTTAAGGAGCTGACATCAGCTGGAGTAGATACAAAGAGAACACATATGTGTGTGTGTGTGTGTGTGTGCGCGCGCGCGCACGCACACACAGTTGCTCAGTCATATCTGACTGTTTGCTACCCCATGGACTGGAGCCCACCAGACTCCTCTGTCCATGGAATTTCTAAGGCAGTATACTGGAGTGGGCTGCCATTTCCTTCTCCACAGGATCTTCCTAACCCAGGGATCAAGTCTGAGTCTCTTGCATTGGCAGGCGGATGCTTACCACTGAGCCACCTAGGAAGCCCTACAAAGAGAACAAAATAATCTCGAAAAAAAAGATATGCAGATGAAGTCGGCACATGGGGAGTATCCCTGGTGTCTGTCCTAGAGAAGACGACTGCAGTTTTAAGGACAACTAGGTCTTACTCTGAGAGTGTGTTTTGGGGTAGGGGGTGAGTGTGTGTGGTGGGGCTGTGGTGGGAGCAAGCCAGCCAGTAGACACTGACATTGTAACAATCCCTTGTTAAAGTAACAGATGGCACTGCAGAATGCCTGCTGTTTGCCTGGTGTGGCCTTAAGTCCTGTCCTTTAACTATGAATAACAGTGTTTAGAGTGACAGCACCATGTATCACCCATTTGAGAGGAAAGGAGATGCTATTTCATAATTATGCTGAAACAACAGGTATCAGCCATGACTTTCAAGGAAAAATAGAGTAAACATTTATCATTTTAATAGGTTTTTTAAAAATGAGATACAGAAGATTGTCATTTGTCCAAAGGGGGAGATTTTAGGAGGGCAGCGCTAGGGCCAGGTAACTGGGGAGAAGGGCAAGACTGTACAAGAAAGGTTGAGAACAGGTGAGAGGCAGCTTAGAAGTAAAACGGACAGATGTGGTGCCTGGCTGAGTGTCACAGGTAAAGAAGTCCAGTGAAGAAATCCAGTCCGAGAAAGAATAGCTCCAGTGAGAAATGCTGAGTTCCAGGCAGCCTTGGTCAGACGAGTCTGCAGTGAAGAAAAAAAAAGGAAAATATGGCCAGCAGTGTTGATATGTTATGTGTACTTTAACATAACATTTAACATAACATTTCTCCATTTTAAGTTCAGTGGAGAAATTAAGAACGTGAGGAGAAATTAAGAGATGAGGGGAAAAAACCTAGACGCATATTGGAGCTGGCTGAATCAAGTAAAAATACTGATAGCCATATAGTTTAAGGACCCAGAAAAGAGAAACAAGATGGTTCGCCTTGTGCGTCACCCAGATTAATCCCCGAGCTCCACAGGGTTTACTATCTTCATAAATTAAAAGCTCTACCTTTTAACTGGATCTGAAAAAAACATTTTTAGGACATGATTTGGGACATTGTTTATGCAAGACGTAATTGGAAACAAGTGATAAAAGTATTGATTCCCAATTACCTGTTAATACTGGCTTTAACTTTTTCACTCAAAAAGAGGCTGGATTTGAAAAATCAGTGTTCAACCATTTCACCTTTGCAGTGTTTCTTCCTTCCTGGCAAAAGTCCAAATAAGCGTTGTCTTCCATTCATTGCTTCTAAACTTTGACACTTACCTGAATTTTATTACAAAGACAGCCGTTTTCCTTTCTCAGCTCTTTTATAGACAACGTATGAATTTTCTGTTTTCAGTAGAGCCAGCAAAGTAACAACCACAAACAAAGAAGCATCTGCAGATGCTTCTTACTCAAGGGTTTTTTTTTTTTTTCAAAGGATTTTAAAAGTAATGTGTTGTTTTCTCCTCACAGTTATTTCCTGTGGTCCTGTCCCCAAATTGACTGTTAATTTCATTTTCAGAGTGTTCGGTACCTGTGTGTAAAAATACAGTTGATAGTTGCATGACGTTGTGGTTATGATTTGAAAGTACAAATACATCAGAAGAAACGGCCCTAGATCCACATGGTCCTGGCACCCGTGTTCCTAATCTTCCATGCAGTGGCTTATCCATGCACTCACTCAAGCCGTTTGATCACTGGATCTGATAATATCCTATTCGTGATGGACAGCTCTAACTGCGCTTCCACTGGGTCCACCCCAGTCATGTCTGTCTCTACTCATCTCAGAAACATGGTGGCAGCAGCTACTTTTAACAAAGCTTAGTTGTGACTGCTCCAGAATGCCAGTTGATCGTTCTATAGGAGATTTATGAAGCAGTGTTGTCCATCACAAATGAGTTTCTAGATTTACCTTATCAAGTCTAAGAGAATAACACCATTTTGATCTATGAGACTTTGTCAAAGGATATAAAAATATGATTTGAATTTTGCTTTTCTTTTGTGAAATTGTTCTCCATTGTAGCTTATTTAGACAATGTTACCATCTTTTAAAGATGTACAGAGACTGTTACAGAGCTGTAGTATATATACGGAAGTGAAAGCATGTCATTAAATACTAAGGATCATGATGATAACCATGGTAACACTTCAGTGTGCATGCTAAGTTGCTTCAGTCATGTCCGACTCTCTGTGACCCCAGGGACTGTAGCCCACCAGGCTCCACTGTCCATGGGATTCTCCAGGCAAGAATACTGGAGTAGTTTGCCATGCCCTTCTCCAGGGGATCTTCCTGACCCAGGGACTGAACCCGTGTCTCTTCTGTCTCCTGAATAAGAAGCCAGGTTCTTTACCACTAGTGCCACCTGGGAATCTCAACACTTGAGCAGCTGAGGTCAAAAGACATTTCATAACAGTCAGCTTTGCTGGTTCCTTCAATTTTCTCTCTCTAAACTCAACATATAACATTAAGTGATATCGTATAAAGGATTCCTTAGTCTAACCCTGAGTCTGCTGAATCCGAGTCTCTGTTCTGGGATCCAGAAATATCCTCTATTAATACGCCGTCTTCGTGATTCTTAAATACTTTAAAATTTGCATGCTCAGTCTCTGACTTTGCATCTAAATTCACGACAAGGTAGTTACTCAAGGGCTCAACTCCAATTCAAATCTACTCTAGAATTAACTTGGAACTTGTAGGTTGATTCCTTCATATCTCTTCTTAGTTAATTCCTACCTTAGGAAGGATTTCATTTACAAGGTCCCTTCTTTCCCTATACCTTCTGCCCCATGTGTGGTCAGTGCTTTGACTCCTAACACATCCACTCCTTTGGGGCTACGATCCTTCTTCCCAGCCCCTTTCTTCATCCTAACTCTTCCCAGAGAGAGGGTCCCCCATGTTTTGCCTCCCATGTACTACTCTAGCCTACCTTTACACAGCACCCCAACCTTGAGCCACCTACAACCCCAAAGGAAGCTAAGAATGAAAGAGACATTGGAGATTCTAAAGTCAGCTCTGGCTTTTACCACCTGGTGAAAGTGGACCAGAGAAGTCCATGGACTGGTGCGCCATCTCACTGAAAGATGCTAGAACCAGCTCCAGCCACATGCTCTGGCCTGTACATCCATAATAAAACACTTGTATTACACACTCTTGTGCCATCAACTGTACTTAACAATTCATGTGCATTTGGTGGCTTCACCTTTTCAGCTCTTCTCCAACCTAGATGGTCGAGTCTGCTATTATTCTTGGCAATAAAAACTCTAGATATCAAAGCAGCTTTTGGCTTGAGCTTATTCTGCAATTTTTAAAATACTGAAAAACAGTTGAAGGAGGGCACTTGATCAATGCTTTCATGAAATATTTGGAGTTTTAGCTCACAAACAAGTCTGAGTAAACAGCAAAACTGAAATAAAACTCCAAAGACTGTTAAGTGTTAGTGCCAAACAAATGCCCCCAGGAATGGTGCCAGTGGTATGTGTTTATGTTTTAAATAAACAATTTTAACTACATGATTATGTTTACATAAATTATCCAAATAGAATAACATCTGAAAGCTCCAGGAAGCCACCTTCATATTACACCCTAAGTAAGTGGTGCACTGTTATGAGTAATGCGTGAAAGTGAAGAAATATATAATTAATTTGAGATTTATTACCAAAGAAAAAGTGTTTATCTGTAAACTGTCTGGAAAAGTTCAAACAAGCCAGTTAACGCAAAATGTTTGCATCACAGTAAAATAAAGAAAGTCACCATCTCAGTGCCTCCTCTCCCTCGATTCTGGAGGTTGCATCTGGGCAGTGGTATCATTAGCCCTTTTGTCTTCCAGACGTGGGGTAGGGGAGGGGGCAGGCGGGAGGATGACTAGGATGGAAGAAATGAAAATGACAGAGAAGGTGGGCTGGCTCCTGCCTCAGGGAAGATTCTAAACTCTTTCAGCTTCTACTGGGTCTTTGTGACATTACAGGTGCTCCCCAAGCAGAGGTGCTTTAATTAGTTGACAAAGCAAAGCTTTAGGTCTTGTTTCTCATTCAGTCCAGTGGTTTGGGCCCTTGTCTGGAAACAAGAAAAGAGTAGCAAGAGCTGGACCCAATGATAATATTTTTCATATATTTTTTTAGGTGGAAGAAGAGCTGCTTTATAAAGCTGTGTGAGTTTCAGGTGTACAGCAGACTGATTTTTCAGATTGTTTTCTATTATAGGTTATTACAAGAAATGGAATACAGTACCCTGTGTTGTACGTATGTCTCTGTGTTTATTTTGAATACAGTGTTGTATATGCGTTGATCCCAAACTCCTGATTTATCCCCCCACCTGCCATTTTGAGTCCAAAGGCCTGAGGACAAGGGGCAGCAGTGGCAGATCCACAGTCAAGCAAGAAAGCCGGGTTTCCGCTGCTTCTGCCTTTTTGTTCCGTTCATGCCTTCACCCACATTGGGAGGGCAACATTTTACAGTGTGCAGCAACTCAAATGCCAGTTTCATCCAGTAACACCCTCTCGGATTCTCCCAGAAATAGCTGCATGCTCTGAACAGCATCTCACGTAGAGAAGCTAATGATGGTCTTAGACTTTTCGAGGCTCCTGGAAGCATCTGCTTGCTACCTGGCTTCTTGAATACTCAGCGCTGAAAGGTCCTCAACTCTGACCACATTTAATCTGGGAAATGCAGACCAGAGAGGGAGGCACACAGAAGCACAGCTGGTAGATTTGCCTGGATTGACAGTTTGGGGTGGGGTGGGGAACTTTGCAGGATGCTACATTTACAGGGTCTTGGCAAGCCATCCAGATCTCAGTGGGAGATGCTTATCACAGTAAGGTTAACCATGCCACAGAAGACTCTGCCCTAAAAGACAACCTTTTCCCAGAATCACCCTCCTCTTATTCTTTTCTGTGTAGTAGTTATTCCTGAAAAGTGTTTCAAGGGAATGATTGCTTCCACTTGTCTTTAAACTCACTTTAAAGCATAAACCACTTGCTAAATCTGGACGACTGGAAGAAATACTCTGAAATGAGAGGGGTGACCCCACTGCAGATTCCTAAGTGTGTGAGGAGGTTTAGAGCTTGGGTGCTCGGAGGAAAATACGTGAAGGTTTCCCAAAACCCTGGGGAAGCAGCGGGCACAAGTGTCTGCTGAAGTATCTGCATAAGCAGCAGAGGTATCTGCTGTTGAGCAGGAAATGCCCTGACCTTGCTCCTAGACCATGTCCTGATGTAATTTATCTTCACCGTTGAGCTCTGTGGGAGGCAGAACAATGCCCCCCAAATGTGCTCACAACATGCTCCTCCCTGGACCCGCAGATAGGGTCCTTCAGTGGCAGGGACTTGCAAGCATGCTTCAGGTAAACACCTGGAGGTGGCAAACTACCCTGGATTCTTAGTGTGCTTCTAATGTGATCACAAGGGTCCTGCCATCTTGAAATGAAAGGAAGAAGAGGGACAGCAGGATGGCACCTGGCGAGTCCTCAGCACTGTGCCACTGTGTCTGGATGCAGGGGGTCGGGGGACTGCCAAGGTGGGCATTCTGAGAGCTGAGAAGGCAAGGAGACCACCTTCCCAGGAGCCTCCGGGAGGAACACGGTCTTATCAGACTCTTCATTCTGGACTCCTGCCCCCTAGAACTGTAAATGGATACATTTGTGCTGTATTATAGCTCCTGTTTACAGTAATTACTTAGGGCAGCCCTGGTACATGATCTCAGAAACCCCCTCCTTCTTCCCCACCCCAACTCAGAACTAAACAACAACCATTCCGAGGTGACACCCACCCTCCCACCTCAGACTTGCCGTCTACGGAGAAGCCCCTGGGCTTTTCCCTCATCCACTAGGTCATGACCTGAGTGACCCTTGACCCATACACACAAGTGCATTAAGTCCACAGCATTCATGACACCACCCAGCTCTGGATGCTCCCATGAAACAGTGAAAGCTCTCTAGGAAGCTCTCAGGCCCTGTTACCTATAACATTCAAGAAATCCTGAAGTTCTTTTAACTCCTCTGATACTATCCATTTAACCTCAGATCACTTCAACTATGGCTCCCCTTGTCTTAAGGTCAGTAAAGAAAATAACCCCTTTGCCATGGAACCATAACCAACACAAAACACAGAGAAGTAAGGGGAAGTAACTGATAATTTTCTTAGTCTCCAGATCAGTGTTTGGGATGAGATGGTCTTGTTAACGCAGCCCAAGTGTCAGGTAACCAGCTGATGGTCTCGCAGCTACTAACGGACAAAGTCAGGTCTGGGCGCCTGCCTCCAAAGTAAGAATGTTCTCTGCTTCATCATGCTGACTCCAACCTCATGGGGGTGTCAGTAAAGCTGCATCAGCACATGCTGTCTAACTATGTAGAGAAATGGAGAAATACATCAGTATTCCTACTACTTTTCTTCCCATCTCATCCATGCACCTTGTCAGGTTGCTATGGAGATCAATGGATATATGGGCAATGCCTCTGCAAGAAATAAAGCACTACTGCCTTCCTTCAAATATTCAGATTATTTTATGACATTTAGAAAATGTTTCCACTTAAAAAACAGAGAACTCTATACCTAAAAATCTCCTTAGCTAATTAAGATGCTCTTAGCTAATAAGAGGATGTTTGATTAGAACATTACCTATTAGCTTAGCACGCACACACATTCACATACTGAAATAGCTAACTATAAATCAGCTAATACCCATGAAGTGCTTGTTATATGCCGGGCTCTGTGTGGGAAGCTTTGGGAGCATTATTTTTTATCTTATTACAATAAACCAGAGTGATGGTTTGGCAGTTTGTTTTTAATTATTCCAGCCTAAAGATTAGAGAAATTAGATTTAAAGTTCAGAAAATTCTTCCAAGCTCACACAGATTGTGTTAAAGGTGAGAATTTGACACTTGCAGTTTGAATTTTTCAGTTTGTAAATCCAAAGCTGAATTGTGATATAGGCTTAGATTTGTAAATTTTATCTTCATGTAAACCACTTAGTGTTTAATTGCAACATAAGTTCTATCCCAGAAAAGATGTTGTGTATATAATTATCATTGGTCCCAAGGGATCTGGTAAGATATTTTAAGCAGATAATTCCAATTAATTAATCCTGTGGTGAATCACATTCAAAGCACGTATTCTAGTGTGATGGCATTGTATATGTTTATTGCAAACACTAAAGTTAATTATCCTCATCCTGATTGTAATGTATGAAGTTAAGATGAGCTAGGACCGGAAATTGGAGAAGGAAATGGCAACCCACTCCAGTATTCTTGCCTAGAGAATCCTATGGACAGAGGAGCCTGGTGGGCTGCTGTCCATAGGGTCACACAGAGTCGGACTTGACTGAAGCAACTTAGCATGCATGCATGCATTGGAGAAGGAAATAGCAACCCACTCCAGTGTTCTTGCCTGGAGAATCCCAGGGGCAGGGGAGCCTGGTGGGCTGCCGTCTATGGGGTCACACAGAGTCAGACACAACTGAAGCGACTTAGCAGCAGCAGCAGCAGCAGGACCAGAAATGTCAGCTTTAATATGGCAACATGAAGTAGTCCTCCTGGAATTTGTCTAAGGTAAGCAAGACACAGAAAAACAGAAATGAATAATCAATCTTCATCAAAAATTGAGACTTTTTAACATGGGGACCACAAATATGAGGAAAGAAAGATAAAGAGTAAAAACTAGGTGAAGATGAAATAAAAGACACTCAGAGAAGTGCTGGAATTTAATAAAAAGTCACGGGCTCACGCTTGTCTGGGAAATGGTGTGGCCTGGGGTCTGAGACCAGCAAACCATAACTCTGTTAACAACAGTCATAGATGCAGGGCTGACAAGGTTCCAGCCCCTGATCTTCAGTGCAGAGTCTCAGTGAGCAGAGGAGACGAACAAATGAGCGATTGCACAGAAGAGCCATAATTCGAAAGAACAACATGCTGGTAGAACACGGGTGGAGGAGAGGTACTTTGTGTCACAAACAGTGCTGCAGGGGCAATTTTGCATTGTATTTGGAGAATGTGGCTTTGAGGGCTCACACCGACACAGACACAAATACATACACACAAAACCCAGTGAATAAAGGAGAGTTCCTGTTTGTTCAGAGCACGCAGCTCCAGCTCATTCCACTTGTGAAGCTCTTGCCAAAAAAAAAAAAAACTAAAATAATTTTAAGCCACTTGTTTAGAAGCAACTTACTTTGTTCAAAAGTGTAAGGGTATAAAAAGGAACAAGCACAGAACATCTGAAATATTCTATAAGAAATAAAGGCATATTGTAAACAAACTGAGTACACCACAACAACAAAAATGTTACTAATGAAAATTTTGACCAAATATATTGACATGAATAAAAATAGAAAACAAGAAAGAAAGGAAGAAAAGAAAATATAGCCTCCATGAAACAGGATCAAAAAACAGAAGTAAAAAAAAACAAGAGGGCTATAGAGATTTAACAAAAGAGATGAAACAAACACAAGTGAAATTAAAAAATTAAAAGTATTATGGCAATCAAGATCAAATTACTTACAGTAAACAGGAGAGTAAAAATCACAGAAACAGCAAGAAACATGGAGGGCAAGAAAGAGAGAAGTAGACAAATGAAATGGAAACAAGTTACACAGAATACGGAAGTTAGGCCAGTGAAAATGGCAGCTTACGGGGTTCCAGAACTACTTGGTTTCATGGAAGCAATGAGAACAATCATAAAAATTGTCAGATCAACTCTTTTAGAACTTTGGAAATGAATCAAAGGTTTGCAACAATCCAGAACGTTTCTTAAAAAAAAAAAAAAAAGAAATGAATATTGGTAAGAATGTGAACGCTAGCAGTTTATTCCCACATTCCTCTCCCCAGTTCTGTTCAAGCCATGAAAGCCCCAGCCCCCGTGGTTAAAACTAGCAGCCTTCTTCAGCTCCACATACATTCTTCAAGGCTAGACCACCTCAGAGCAGAGCCCACACAGTCCTCAGGGAAAGGAATATAGTCCAAGAATTTCAGGCACAGCCAAACAACAGTGCAAGCACAGAGAAAGAATTAAAGACAAACATGCCGGAGTGCGAATGTCCAGGGAGCATTGTTCCTACAAGTCATTCTTCAGCAAAATATCAGAAAATGAACCTCAGCCAACCAATTAGTGAATTAAATTATTATGGCAAAATTCCAGCATTGAGAATTGAGTAAGTGAATTGTTTGACGGAAGTCTGAAATACATATGTTAATTATGGTTACAGGAAAAAATGTAAAAATTATAAATCTTGGCAATGTAGAAATGATATTAAATTGCTAAAATTGGAAAGAGAAAGAGTGTAGGAGTTTCTGTACAGCTCTGATTTTCTCAATTTTTAAAAATAGCTGATTGACAGAGATCGTTAAATACTGCTAAGCCATATGGTGGAAATATAAGTATATTTGAAATTGCAAAGATAAATAAAAGAAAAATAGCATAATCAGTTAAATACATTTGGTGGAGAAGAAAGAAGAAAATACTGTATAAAGGCCTACAATCCTCTTTCTGAAATTTGTAATTCCTGATTTTCAAGATACTAATTTATTTAGACAATTGTTCAACTCAAAACCTGATTTGAATAGGAGGCTTTCTATAATCTCCTTTTTTCTGCCCTCTGTGATCATACAATATTAACATTCTTAGTTCTGTTTGTTGGTATGTCATGCATGGGTAAGCACTTACACCTTCACTCTAAAATTCTAAAAATTTGAATTCTGAGCATGTGCCCCAAGGATTTTGTCAAAGGATGATTTATATGAATTCTATTGTTGTATAGAGGAGAAAACAAACAGGTATTATCTGGAGTTCTAACAGCATCTTTAAAAGTTATGATCACCTTGCTAACCATTAGAGCAAGGAGTAATACAGAGCAGAATTTTAAAGAAGGAAATTCAGTGAGTCAGACAGATGTAAAATTTATTTTAAAATCTATGCAAATAAAAGCCACAGCACAATGTGTGAGCTAAGAAATAATATCAAACATGTCTATTGTATATAAATAAATATAAATGGGCTAAACTCATATGCTAAAATAAAAAATTAGAATTTAAAGTAAATCTAACTTTCCATTGGAGGCAGATGCTTTAATCTCTGAGCCACCAGGGAAGCCCAAGTGGTAGACAAGCAATATCTATAAAACAAAGAAACAGAAAAAGTTCATGCAAAAAACATTCAAAACATTCCAGACAAATGAAAGTAAGCAAAACTACATATATTGTAATCTTTAAAAAAAAAAGTGACAGCATTTAGGATTGTAAATAAGTAAATAAATATCTGTCACAATGGGCACTTTACAGTGATAATGAGCTCCTTTTATTTTTATATCTGACAAGGGAATGCAGGTAAAGTCTTGCTGCAAATACTGTGCAGCTGGAGGCTCCCGTGGGTACCATCCAGGTGTGTACTCCCCAGTGAAGGAGTCTGAGTCTGGGATGCTGTGAGAGACAGTGACCAGAAAATCAGCCAAATGTGTAAGAGTAAAACATCTCCCCCTGCTGACCCATTGGGTCAGTAGTTCAACAACGCTGTGTTTGAGGTGAAAGGAAAATGTATACCCTTAAATACTCATAAGGTTTAAAATTTTCATATGGAATGGGAATAAACAAGCTCCAACTGAAGAACTGAAAAATATAACAAAAAATAAATACAGGGAAAACAAAATGGTAGATAATACAAATGCAAATTTTTAATTTAAGATCATTATAGTAAGGGTAAGACTAAAAATACTAATGCTAGCTAGTTATTTGTGATAAACAATTAAATATACAAACACTTACCACCCAGTAGAGAAAAAGGGATAAAATATTTTAAAATAAGAAATATTATGATGGGGAGAGTATAACCCTTCAAATTAAAAGAATTCCAAGACGTTATTTTGATCACTTTTATGCAAATAAATGTGACAACCTGTATGAACTGAGTAAGAATGATGAAGCAAGGGCAGAGATGCAGCTATTCAGGGAGCTGCCCACCGCCCTTCCCCCCAGCAACCTCACACTGTTTCTAAAATGCTACACTTTCCAGTGGCTTTACTGGATAATTACACCAAATCATTAGGGAACAGATCATGCCAATGCTTTTAACCTCTTCCAGAATTTAGAAAAAGAAAGAAATATTACAAATTCTTTTCGGGACATAAAACCAACATTAAAACAAACTCCAAAATGGTATCACAAGAGAAGAAAATTATAGATCAATTTTATAATTAAATGAACTGAGTCATAGCTCATAGATTAAAATGAACTCCATAGACTTTGAAATGCACTTAAAACATAATCATCCATCCTTCTTTTGCAAAAGCTCTTAAATAGACGCACTCCTTAAAGTTTGCAAGATGCTTAGTGAAAAAGCCACAGCAAGACAAGGTTGCTGATTGGCACCCCAAGGGTCCTTGCGCTGTAGGTCAAGGTGTTTTCAGGGACAAAATGTCCCCTCCCCAGCTTGTTTAGTTCAGCTGTGAAGGTCATTTACCTGAAACTGATATGTATATACCAGACTACACATCTGGACACGAGGCAGAGATGGCATATAAAAACCAGGAAACAGAAGGTAAAGTAATGGTTTGTTTGCAGATTTTATGACTGTTTATTGTTAATTTAAAAATCAACTGAAAAACTATTATAATTCATTATATGCCTAAACAGAAAATTCATATACAGAAATCATTAGTCTGCAATAGACAAACCCAAGCAGTTAAGAGATGGAAGAAAACCCATAAAATATCTAGGAAGACAATCAGCTCCCAAAATACATATCAAGGTGAGGGAAATTTTAAAATGGAGCTGAAATGCAAATGAAGCCTTGAGCAATAGAAAACCATGCTTAATCTTGGGGGAAATAATTAATTCAACAAGAGTGAACATCCTCCCTAAATTAATCTTGAAAGTTAATGCAGTCACAATACAATAGCAACAATATTTTGGGAGGAAAAGAAGGCGGGGGGTAAAAGGCAAGTTTTCAAACTTTATATGGAGGTGTAGAAAAGTGAAAATACAAAGAAAAACTTCTGAAGAAAACTAGTACAGAAAGAAAGACTTCCACTTCTTGGGAATGTGGAGGAGGTGTATTCCCCCCGTGTGTATGCTTAGTTGCTCAGTCATGTCCGACTCTTTGTGACCCCATGGACTGTAGCCCGCCAGGCTCCTCTGTCCATGGGATTCTCCAGGCAAGAATACTGGAGTGGGTTGCCATGCCCTCCTCTGGGGGATCTTCCTAACATAGGTCTCCGACATTGCAGGTGGATTCTTTACTGTCTGGGCCACCAAAGAAGCACATTCCTCCTGTAAGTAAAACTAAAAACCCTGATGATATATATAAAACAAGCACAGATGTCTCAGAGAGGGGAATGGCCATGTTCTCAGAACCAAGGAAGGACCTGGGGCTGAGTTCCCTGGGTTTCATTTCTCCCTAATATATCCTAAGCTCTACCCTGGTGGTTCAGTGGTAAAGAACCCACCTACCAATGCAGATGCGGGTTCAATTCTTGGGTCAGGAAGATCCCTTGGAGTAGGAAATGGCAACCCACACCAGTATTCTTTTCTGGGAAAACCCATTAACAGAGGAGCCTAGAGGGCTATGGTCCATGGGGTCGCACAGAGTCGGAAACGGTCTAGTGACTAAACAACAGTGTCTTTTTAACTGAATACTGTAGGAGCCAGCAACCAGGAAACACCAATGAGGGAAAAAAACACACAAAAAGCTATAGTGAGCCTGCTCTGTCAGGTCAGAGGCCCAGGCAAAGGGCCTGCTGGCCAGACCGACAGTTTTGTAATAATCTCTGTCCTGCAGCCAAACAGCACAGAGAATCTTTAGCTGCACCCACCTGGCCAGCAGAGGCGAGTGGGACCCCATCCCAGACTTGAGGCTCCAGGGGGTGACCACCCCACCACAGAGTCTCAGTCCACAATGACTTCACTCAAGTGCTCCAATTTTTGAAAATTAAGTGATTTTATAGACTGCCTTTCTAATATTTATTTTGTCAGCCATAGTGCTGTCACAGAAAAAACTGTTATCAAAGATACATAACATGCATTTTATATGACAGGTGTGCGATGAAGATAAATCAAGAAAAATGATCGTTTCCTTAAACTGTATTCATCTCTAACATGGGTCTCAGGTGAATTAGGGGCTGAAAAACAAGAAGTGCATTTTCATTTTAAATGAGCAGTTATTGGTAATCATTACCATTTGAGGATAGAGAAGAAAACTGTCTCCCCGAAGGGAAAATCCTTCCAAACGCCAACTCTACTTCCAAAGGCTGAAGTCGACTGGTTGTGCGTGCTCAGCTCCTGCTGCTGCTGCTGCTGCTGCTAAGTCGCTTCAGTCGTGTCCGACTCTGTGCGACCCCAGAGACGGCAGCCCACCAGGTTCCCCTGTCCCTGGGATTCTCCAGGCAAGAACACTGGAGTGGGTTGCCATTTCCCTCCCCAATGCTCCTCAGTTCAGTCGCTCAGTCGTGTCTGACGCTTTGTGACCCCATGTATCACAGCACGCCACGCCTCCCTATCCATCACCAACTCCCAGAGTTCACTCAGACTCACGTCCATCGAGTCAGTGATGCCATCCAGCCATCTCATCCTTTGTCCTCCCCTTCTCCCCCTGCCCCCAATCCCTCCCAGCATCAGTCTCTTCCATTGAGTCAACTCTTTGCATGAGGTGGCCAAAGTACTGGAGTTTCACCTTCAGCATCATTCCCTCCAAAGAACATCCAGGGCTGATCTCCTTCAGAATGGACTGGTTGGATCTCCTTGCAGTCCAAGGGGTTCTCAAGAGTCTTCTCCAACACCACAGTTCAAAAGCATCAATTCTTCGGTGCTCAGCTTTCTTCACAGTCCAACTCTCACATCCATACATGACCACTGGAAAAACCAGAGCCTTGACTAGATGGACCTTTGTTGGCAAAGTAATGTCTCTGCTTTTCAATATGCTATCTAGGTTGGTCATAACTCTTCTTCCAAGGAGTAAGCGTCTTTTAATTTCATGGCTGCAATCACCATCTGCAGTGATTTTGGAGCCCAAAAAATAAAGTCTGACACTGTTTCCACTGTTTCCCCATCTTTTCCCCATGAAGTGATGGGACCAGGTGCCATGATCTTCGTTTTCTGAATGTTGAGCTTTAAGCCAACTTTTTCACTCTCTTTCACTTTGACCAAGAGGCTTTTTAGTTCCTCTTCACTTTCTGCCATAATGGTGGTGTCATCTGCATATCTGAGGTTATTGATATTTCTCCTGGCAATCTTGATTCCAGCTTGTGCTTCTTCCAGCCCAGCGTTTCTCATGATGTACTCTGCACAGAAGTTAAATAAGCAGGGTGACAATATACAGCCTTGACATACTCCTTTTCCTATTTGGAACCAGTCTGTTGTTCCATGTCCAGTTCTAACTGTTGCCTCCTGACCTGCATATAGTTTTCTCAAGAGGCAGGTCAGGTGTTCTGGTATTCCCATCTCTTGAAGAATTTTCCACAGTTTGTTGTGGTCCACACAGTCAGAGGCTTTGGCATAGTCAATAAAGCAGAAATATATGTTTTTCTGGAACTCTCTTGCTTTTTCCATGATCCAATGGATGTTGGCAATTTGATCTCTGGTTCCTCTGCCTTTTCTAAAACCAGCTTGAACATGTGGAAATTCACCCCTTCTAATTTGAAACAGTTTCTCCATGTTACATGATCTTGTGTGCAGTTGCCCAATGTGCTCTCCCAGACCACTGAGTTCTTAATGCTAAAATGACAACCACAGCTAAACATAGTACTGATAGTAGTACGTAGTAACATAGTAGCTTGTTTCCTGAGTTTGGAGAAGGGGGTGGTTGCAGTTTATGTCAATCTAAGAAAGTCCTACCTTTTTAATATAAATTTATAAATTTATTTATTTTAATTGGAAGCTAATTACTTTACAGTATTGTATTGGTTTTGCCATACATCAACATGAATCCACCATGGGTGTACATGTGTTCCCCATCATGAACACTCCTCCCACCTCCCTCCCCATCCCATCCCTCTGGGTCATCCCAGTGCACCAGCCCTGAGTATCCTGTATCGTGTATCAAACCTGGACTGGCAATTCTTTCACATATGATAATATACATGTTTCAATGCCATTCTCCCAAACCATCCCACCCTCGCCCTCTCCCAGAGTCCAAAAGCCTGTTCTATACATCTGTGTCTCTTTTGCTGTTTCTCATACAGGGTTATCATTACCATCTATCTAAATTCCATATATATGCGTTAGTATACAGTATTGGTGTTTTTCTTTCTGGCTTACTTCACTCTGTATAATAGGCTCCAGTTTCATCCACCTCATTAGAACTGATTCAAATATATTCTTTTTAATGGCTGAGTAATACTCCATTGTGTATATGTACCACAGCAGAAAGTGCTATTTTACACATCAGTTACAAGTCACCAGGAGCCTCAGCAGAGAATAAATCCCCAGGTTGCAGCTCAGGGCCCTTGATTTCAGATTCCTGGAGATGGAGCCCTGTATCTGCATTTTATCGGGCTCCTCATGCGGTTCTTAGATACACCAGATTTTGAGAATTGCATGGTTGCAGTTTTGCTAAAATAAATTGCTTCCTGTTTAGGCAACATCCAAGGGTTTTATGAGGTTTTTATACTTTTGTAACATATGTCCAGCCTGCCTCTCTGTCACCTGTCCTTTTAGTCATTTAGCATCAGAGAAGCTGCTGCTTCCATTTGAAGAAACCCAGTACTTCAAAGAAACACTGCAAAGAATGACTTATAATAACAAGCTGGAGAGACTCAATATTTTGAAATTTAATGCTTTCTAAAATATTGAAATTTAATATTTTTAGAATTCTGAAAGGAGGAGGATTCTGGAATCCTGTAAAAGGTGGTTTCCAAAAGGAAAATACTTGAATTGGAATTAATTGACCAGTTACAGATTGGTTAAACTTTTAAAATATATTTAAGAAAAATTTATTAACCCCATAGACCCCCCAATCCCTCTTCTTCTTCTAAAATGCTGCTGGGAATGAAGTCTAATTTGCTGTCAGTTTTGGATACAGCTCCCATGGATTCCAGAATTCAGTCTT
Source organism: Redunca redunca (assembly GCA_006410935.1). NCBI lineage: Eukaryota > Metazoa > Chordata > Mammalia > Artiodactyla > Bovidae > Redunca > Redunca redunca. Next base: position 406,669 of record SJYQ01000465.1, read on the forward strand.
CTTTCAGCTCCCTGATTCACCATCAGATAGACTCAGACGAGTTCCCACCTCAGGGACACCCCCAAGTGGAGCCAACCTGACGCAGCTTGGAGGCAGGACCCTGTAGGTATAAGAGGGAATGTGGTCTCCTCCAGGATGTTCAGCAGCATCGGTGACAGCAGAAGATGGATAAGCATTGGAATCCATCAAAGATGACATAGGACAACGTAACATGATACATCTACTTGGTGGCCTTCCTCTGTATTCTCTTTTTGTGGTGAAATTTAGCTTGAAATCTGAAGACAGATAGCTCCCTCAAAAAGTTATTTTAAGACTGCACAAATATTTTCAAAGGTAGTTTATTTGAAAATAGAATGTTTGTCTCTTTCCTTGCAAAGGAATTTCAACATCCTAACCTTTGCTTAAGTTGGCATCCAAAATGTAGTTCCAGTAACCATTCATTTATTAATTCAAAAACATTTGCTAAGCAGGTAAAAAAGGATAAAATATTTATGAAACTCACACTCTGTGGCTCTTAGTCAAATAATTACTATAGTGAAAAGGATTTAATATATTTTGTATTTACAACCTGGAGGCAAATAAGTTTCAGTATATCCAATTAAAATATGTTGAAGCAAAACTTTTACATTCCACTGATGCTAAATAAAGGGCTTCCTGTTGGCTCAGATGGTCACTAATCTGCCTGCAATGCAGAAGACACGGTTTCAGTCCCTGGGTTGGGAAGATCCCCTGGAGGAGGGCATGGAGACCCACTCCAGTATTCTTGCCTGGAGAATCCCATAGACAGAGGAACCTGGTGGGCTACAGTCTCAAGGAGTCCAATATGACTGAAGTGACTTAGTATGCATTCATGCCTCCCTTCCTCCATCAACATTTTGAGAAACAAATAAGTAACATGAATAAAATTTTCAGATGCCAAACCTAAAATACATTCTTTCTAAACTATTGAGAAAGGAGAGTAACTGTGTAGTACTCTATTTTTCTGCTGTTGCTAAGTTACTTCAGTCGTGTCCGACTCTGTGCGACCCCAGAGACGGCAGCCCACCAGGCTCCCCCGTCCCTGCGATTCTCCAGGCAAGAACACTGAAGTGGGTTGCCATTTCCTTCTCCAATGCATGAAGGTGAAAAATGAAAGTGAAGGCGCTAGGTAATACAAAATAGCTCTATGTTTTGAACAGAAAGTAGCAAAAAACAAATAAGAGCAGTACGTGGTATGAGAGGTGGGAAGACAATGACTTCTGAGACTGGAGACCCTGGTGGGGAGGGCCTTCGGGTGATCTGACTTCACACTGTTGCTGCACAGCGTGCCTTTGGACAATTCAGTAGATGGCAGATTTCTTAAGAAGGAAGCACAGAACCCCAGGTTCCACCATTTCTCATCCTGGGCTTAGCTGGAAACAATGCTGTAGACGATGTGACCTCCACAAGAACACCAAACTCGCCCAAAGCTGCTGTCCCCTGACAACAGTGTCACGAGGTACTGGAAACAGATAGACAGCGTGGTCAGTCATGGTCTGGGGTCCACGAGAGTGCCTTGCACAAAGGTGGCCACTTCCCCCCTCAGGACCCAGTCCCTGCCCACCTTCCCGATGAGTTCTCTCCTGACCAATCAAAGCCTCTCTGCCTCCACCTCTGTCCTGGCCTAGTCGCACTTCAACATAACACCTTGTTTTATCTCCTTTACAGTACTTACCACTGCAGTAAACTATATTCCATGTTGATTTAGTGTTTACTCTTCTCTGCTAAAATGTGATGCTTCTTGGGAATGGCCTAGCTCTAGCCAAAGAAGCAGTGTCATTCATCTGACCAATATTTATTGTTATGTCACAAGCTGGGGATAAAATGTCAAGGAGAGCAGACGTGATCCTTGTCCTCATGTGGTTTATGGTGCAGTGGGGAAGACGTATATTATGGTGCCGTGGAGAAAAGACATAACACAACACATGTAAAATTATAACTGTGGTGAGTGCCGAGAAGGAGAGAAACACAGGCCATCAGCGCCTATGATGGAACATCTAATTTAGTTAAGTAGATCGGAGGTTTCTCTGGGGAAGAGGCTTTTGAGCTAAGATTTAAGATGCATAGACATGAATTAAGGGACTAGAGTGGGGGCTGGAGATGCCCCATGGCAGGAGGGAAGACAGTGCCAGAAGGATGGACAGAGGATGATTAACGGGGCTGGACTACTGGGCACTGGGGGCATGAGAGACAGGAATGGGTGGGATGGATCTATGTGGCAAGAATATGCTGCAGGGCGGGGCAGGGTATGACTTTATCCTGAGAGTAATGGAACCATCGAATGTTGTGGAGGTATGAGTATACCTCTTCTTCTGTTCCTGGAGAAAATTAGCAGATTTGAGTTTTGTGAAGATGACTGTGATTTATCTATAGAAGAGATTTAGAAAGGACAGAGGTGGACCACTGGAAGGATGTCCTGGCAGTGCCCTCAGGAGACATGATTGCAATTTGGATTCAGTTAGTGATGGTGGGAAAGGAAATGAGTAGGTAGATCCTAGAAACACACAGAATGACATTTAAAGGGCTTGGTGTCGGATCGGTCGTAAGGGAACCTCACCTCCCTAGTCATCTGGGCTGATGAGTGGAGCTGCCAGTCTCAACTATAGGGGACAGTGTGGGCCTCAGAGAATGCTGTTGGGGGTGGGGGTGGATTAATTATGACTTTTACAATGTTAATTATAACATTATTTTTTGGAAAGATTCCTAATATTTTTCAGAGGATCCAAAGCTATATGACATTTCTTGAATGTCTGTGAGTTAGAAGTTTAGCTCTATGCTATTCAACCTGGACAATTATTTATATCCTCACTCTCTAGTAGCCCAGTGGAATTCTGCAATTATGTTTCTCACAACCCTTGTTGTTGCTGTTCAGTCACTAAGTCATGCCCAACTCTTTGTGACCCCCTGGACTGCAGTATGCCAGGCCTCTCTGTCCTTCACTGTCTCCTGGAGTTTGCCCAAGTTCATGTCCATTGAATCGGGGATGACTTCCAACCATCTCATCCTCTGCTGCCCTCTTCTCCATTTGTCTGCAATCTCCCAGCATGAGGGTCTTTTCCAATGAGTCAGCTATTTGCATCAGATGGCCAAAGTATTGGCCTAACAACCTAAACTTCTACAAAATGTATGAAGCATCAAATAGGCCTAACCTCCAGCAGGAGGACTTCAGAGAGAATTGGACTGGCTGTTGCCGGCTTTATCTGTAATGAATATGGGGCCAATAATATCCAACCTGCCATCAAAACCACTTCACAAAAAGGTTAGTGGAATCTCAATATAAACTTCCATAGAAACTGAGGGCAAATTATCAAAGCTTTGTTTCATTTGATACCAACATCCAGGGCCAGTCAAATAGCATTTCATAAATCACACTAGAATGATCATAGCTTGTTTCAGATCACATGGACACCCCTCTGACATAATTACCTTTACTATTTATTATCTCTTCAGTAGGTAACAAAGCCAGGAGATGTTTTAACTAAAAAAACAGTTAATGCTGAGACCTACATCTGAGGTACTTTTTAAAGTACAGCCCCAAAGTGTCTGAATGGTGGGAAAATTGCATTAGAATCAATTATCTAGAATTTACCTAGGAGACATTTTGTTGTCACTATTTCTATCATTATAAGTCTGTAGAAACTCTGGAATAGCACAAAGCAAGCCTTTCAGTTTTTAATCATTATATGTGGTACAGTCGCAAAGTCGTGTCCAATTCTTTGCAACCCCATGGACTTCAGCCACCAAGCTCCTCTGTCCACGGGATTCTTCAGGCAAGAATACTGGAGTAGGTTGCCATTTCCTTCTCAAGGGGATCCTCCTGACCCAGGGATTGAACTTGAGCGTCCTGCACTGCAGGCAGATTCCTTACTGACAGAGCCACCAGGGAAGCCAGTCATTATATGAGTTTACTTTAACATTAGTTTTTGGAAAGATTCCTAATATTTTTCAGAGGATCTATAGCTATACATCTATCTATATGGCAACTACAAATCCGCACAGATAGATGTAGTGTGTGTATATATATATATTACTCTAAAGTGCTTAATAACTATATATGTTCATGATAATATGTTGGATTTAAAACCGTATGCAAAATGTAACTATCTTAAACAATAATAACCTTCAGTAACAGCACTAAACACATTAAAAATACTGCAAACACAAAGGCAAAATGTAACTTAACAAACAGTATCTTTCTAAGTAGACAAAATAAATACTGACTTGATAGCTTACTTGGGGAAATTTATCCAATAAACTAAACAAGCCATCTGTTCACACATATCCCAAGTGATTACCAAAAAAAGGAATTTGTTAATAATCTCAAATTAAAAACAAAACCCCCCACAATTTACCATTTTGTTTCACTGCACTTTTCTCTCACTTTGGAAAAATCCAGTCTTCAATCATGCTAATTTGATTTTAGAGTAAAGGCAAATGAAATGTAGAGCTCAAAGGTTTAACGAGCCTCCACGAATGCATAAAAAGTGTAAAGGCAAGTAACCATTAGAAGAGCAGTAATGTCAGCAATGAAGTACTATTGGGCCACAGGGATGTCTGAATCCCTTCACTGACAGCACAGTGATGAAGGAACGTGACTTAGACGGAGAACACATCCCATCTGGAGGGACCAGGGAAGGCTGGTGAGGTGTCCATCACTGAGGAAGCCATCCTGCCATGGCTGCGTGGTCCTGTGGTTGGCGGAAAGACAGTGCTCCCTGCAGGTGTTTAGTGCATCGTCAGCCACACCAGCGTGTACTGATGTCCACCTCTGAGTGAGCGTAGCATCCCTAACTGCTAACACTGGCATCTTACGTTGAAAGATATTTGCAAGCAGTATCAGAAAATCTTCAGCTGAAACTCCTTTAGCATTATCTACCAAACATGAAGGAAAGTAGGAAACATTCTATCCAATGTCAGGAATATTCACATTCAGAATGTGTATTCCAGCCCTCCTCTATGTATTCCAAATTATACACAAAAACGTGCTTATATTAGTCAATTTGAAAAGGTACAGAAAAATACAAAAAAGAAAATGAAAACCACCCAAAGTCCCATCTCTAAAAATAACCAGTTACCATTTTGGTATATTCCCTTCCAATCTACTCTTAAGCATATATACCTTTTAAATACGACAAAGTTCACACCATATACAGATTATCCTGCTTTTTTTCATCCAACTTGGTATNTCCAACTTGGTATCATCATGGTTTTCCATGCTGTTGAAAATAATTTACAATCATGAATTTTAAAGTCTACATAACCAATTATGTACAGTAATGTTTTCAACAGATAATGTATTTATGGGTATGTTTTCTATTTCCAATGTTCATGATTAAAAATATAATTTCTGAAACTCTTTCTTCTGAATCCAGGGCTCTTAAAACAATTATGTTAGGCACGAATGCTTCAGTTTTCAGTCATAATAAAACAATTAACAGATGTAATGACAGTTTAACAAGCTTTTTGAAAATTAACACACAATTTTCAATTTTTAAAAAATTTGAAAAATTATAAGGGTAATGAAAAGGCTATTTCACATGAATCTTTGTATTTGAAGGTATCATGTATATTTGAAGGTCATGTGTTTTCAAAGGCTTTTCCAGTGTTCTCCGTGTAGCTGACACCGGTAGCAGGAATACTCTCAACACTGAAGAAAATGCCGAAACTTCTGCCGTCTGTGTGGCTGCGGTGGTCTTGTAAGTGAGATATCCAGAAGGTTTTCATTTTCTTATAAAGGAGAAGATCACCAGGAGTAGCTCAAGTGCTAAAGGGTCCGAGGGTCACACCTGCAGGGCCTCAGAGGGTGGCTATTACATAGAGCTGCAAACAATGGTAATACTTTGCATAGTGTAGTTAACTGTTACAACACTGCCCTTCAAACCGCAAAGCAAAGATCATTAGCTGAGAAACGCTTATTTGTAAACTAGGTTGTCTTCACAGTCAAGGTAAACTGGAAAAATATTGCTGAAATAGTCCCAGACGTGCCCAATTCATTCCCATGTCATTTTGATATATCCCCATCATTGAGGGGCATTTGTATCTTTGAGGGCATCATGAAATGGTCCGGGCTTGTCTTTTACTGTTTTACTGTTCTGGAATCTGTTCCAGAATCAGCCATTTCTCCAAGGAGGTGTGATTCCTCTTGTTGGAGTAGAGAGTGGTTATTTGTTCCTAAAGGTACCTTGCTTCTGTTTCCTGGTCCATTCCCCCTACACCATAATAATAACGGCATATGAGTTTTCCATTTCTCTTTGGAGATAGAATGCTCAGATCTGACTAACGATTAACTAGAAGAAACTGCGTCCCCACCTCTGCCCTCAAGTACAGGTTACATCAAAGACTTCACCTTCCAGAGGGGACCGTGTTTTATCCCTGTCGGCTGATGTGATAATTATGGCATGCACTGGTTTCATCTGAAAAGGAAATATTCTTATCGGAAAAAACTTAAACTTACCCACAAGCAGACTGATCTTCTCTTTTTACATTTGAAAGCACAGGTACAGATTGAAAAAAGGATTTAAACCACCAGGTGGATTCTGCCACTTCGGGTGATCCTATCAAATAAAATTCACCTTTGTTGTTCAGTCGCTCAGTTGTGTCTGACTCTTTGTGACCCCAAGGACTATAGCACGCCAGGCTTCCCTGTCCTTCACTTATCTCCCAGAGTTCGCTCCAACTCCGGCCCATGTGTCGGTGATGCCATCCGATCATCTCATCCTCTGTCACCCCCTTCTCCTCCTGCCATCAGTCTTTTCTAGCATCAGGGTCTTATCAAACTCAATTGAGAGATGAAAAACAAAGGGAAATAGGGAGGGTGATGCTGATGAGAAATAAACTACATACCTAGCTGGGCTTTGTCATCCCCTACGAAGTTGGCAGAATCAGGGCCGCTTAAAGAGAAGCCTGAAGGAACACTGGCCTCTGTAGGAAAGAAACAATAATAAACAAGCAAATAAATAATAAGCCAACACAGATTTTTACATATAAACTCTCAAGTAGCATGGTCTGAAATCATTTAATCCTGGATTATGAATTGAAAGTTTGGTTATATTACCAGCCAATTAGAAGTCTCCCAGAATAATGCATATTACATTTGTATTAATAAAGCAACTCTCACACAGATATTAAGTAGAATTTAAAATATATAATAAATGTTATCAAATTCAAAATCTTAAAAAGTACNCATATCATACTTGTATTTTAAACCTAAGTGTCCTAAAATATAAGAATATAAAAATAACTTTTAAGAATGTAATAATTCTAAGAACATGGGTATAGATTAACTTTGGGTGGGGGAGAACAAATTAGCAGATGTGTCCATCTCTTGTCTACAAATAACCCTTGAAATAAGACTTTTCTATAAGCTGGTATGACTTCAAAAAATGATAGCTTGGTTCTGAAATGATTGTTTCATTTTATGAAATTTCTGAATTTTCTTTGAGAAGCGATACTATTCCATTAGCTATAAATTTTCACAGATGGAGAGATAAATAAAAATAACACTGGCCAGGTAGAAGCTGACCTATTAACCACAGGAGAAAATGGAAATGAGAGAATCTCTGAAACACTTGTGCTACTTCTCTTTTCTCAGAAATGAATATTTTATTTATGTAAAATTATCATGTTTCAGTGTATCCTATTAAAGGCAAGGCACATGAAAGTAAAACCCACGGGAATGAGTTGCCATTTCCTCCTCCAGGGGATCTTCCTAACCCAGGGATGAAACCCTCGCATCCTGCATTGGCAAGAGTATTGTTTGCCATTGGCGCCACTGGGGAAGCAAGCCCGCCCTCCCCACAACCCCACCCAAATTGTGAAAGCTTATTTTTACTTATTTATGTGTTAATGGTTTCATGGCTATAACAAAACATAGTTAAAGAAAAGTGATGAGGTTTGACAGTTTTTACTGATTCGGGGAGTCTCTGATAAGGTCTAGTCCTATTTTCTTCACTGTCACAAAGAATTGTCATACTCTCCCTTTAGGTCTGACAGGACATGATACGTAGGTTAATTATACCCCACAAACATCACCTGAGGTCATATTGTCTAGGGCCACCCTCTAGAGTTGTTACGACTCACTTCGATAATACTGATTTCTGGCCAGAAGACAACCAGCGGAGGGCACGGATGCCATCGTCCCCTGAGCAGGAGCCAGTGAGTCGGTGCCCGGCAGCCTGCAAAACAGGCGATGAGAGGCTAAAGTTAATCATATTGGGTTCCTATTCCTTTTCCCACGAGTATTTTTTGTAAAGCAACATAACTTACCATGTAATAAATATCCCATAAAGAATTAAAGAGTTCACACAAAATTGTAATCAAATTCATTGCCATAAACAAAAAAATGCAATTCATTAGGTGAAAACACAAGAAAAAATTTATACCCAAGTGTAACCATGTCCACAGCTGGCTCCAGAAGTGTCAACACAGCCCTGACCATCACTCACCTGCCTGCTTCCTTCAGCCTGCTCTCCCAACGAACGTGGGTCTACAGCTCCTTCAGAAACTGCAGAGTTGGGAAGGGCTGATTGATGGTGATCCAGGACAGACCTGCTATGGAGCAGGGGGTGAGCCGTCTGGGAACACAGTACCCCTCGGTCTGGAAGGCAGAAACCTGAGCTGGGAGTGGACGCAGGTGGGCACTGGGCCACCACAGGCGGAGCCAGAGGCACCCTGCCTGCCTGGGTGCCCTTGCCTGGGTCAGCTTGCCAGGGGGCGGGGCTGTGGGCCAGGCATGTCTTGGCCTGGACGCGGTGTTGTCCTGGCCCTCTGAACAGTCCTGGTTCAGGACTGCTGGCTTGATAGGGAGAGAGGTAATAGCCACTCTGGGGACAGAGACACAAACTTGGGTTCAGTCACACACTTGGGGACAGCACCACGCTGGGCTCTGAGGGGGACACCATGGACAGGCTGCAGGCCAGTAGGGGGACTGGATGTCATCACAGCCACAGGGATGCAGCGCAGAGTCACAGGGTCCTGGGGGACAGGAAAGAGGTCAGAGAAGCGTGGGAGCCTTCCAGAGGAGGGCCGTTCACTGCACCCCCAATGGACAGCAGGTTAGAGAGTCCAGCAAGAACAATCCAAGACACATGGAAATCATGGGGCCTGAGGAAACAGGAGCTTGAAAGCCTTCTAGCAACACTGTTGGTTGAAACAAAAGCTGCATTTCTGCTCTGCTTTTAGCAATGGTCCTTACTTGAACTGTTTTGCCATTTCCTAGACTCAGTTTGCCAAGAGATCCAGGTGCGGGTCCCTGGATATTCAGAGGAAGACGTTGTCAGTTGACGATTCCGTTCATCTGGTGGCTGTTGGTTTCACCGGCTTAAAGCAATTTTGGCAACGTACACAGAATTGCTCATCACCTATGTTCAGATGTACTCAAAATATCTGTCTTAGTTTGCCATCATGGTTCTTTTTAAATACCTACTCTACCTGGTTATGACTCCTTTCTGTTGCCAGTATTTTTCATTTCTGCCTTTTCTCCTTTTGTCTTGATTAATTTTGCTAGCGGTTTCTCTATTAAATCGTTCTTCCAAAGAACTACCTCTCTTGTTTTTAGGTTTTATATTTTATTTCCTGTCTTCTTTTATTCTTCTTCCTTTTATTTACTTTAAGGTTATTCTTGTTATCTATTTCAAAATATTTTTTACTGCTGTTATGACATTTCTTGAATATTTGAATCATTTAGTGATGCTTTTCTAGACATATACTTTCTCTGGTAGTTTAGAGGGTAAAGCATCTGCCTGCAACGCAGGAGACCCTGGTTCCAACCCTGGGTTGGGAAGATCCCCTAGAGAAGGACCCACTCCAGTACTCTTGCCTAGAAAATCCCATGGACAGAGAAGCCTGGTAGGCTACAGTCCATGGGGTCGCAAAGAGCTGGACACTACTGAGTAACTTCACTTTCACTTCTTAGACATATAAATTTTCTCAGTTATCTTTTAGTTGATGATTCCTAAATACCCTATATTGTCAAGAGAGTCTTTTCCTTTTTATTTATTCTTTCAAATAATTTTGGAAGTGGCTTTCTGTGTATTAATAATCATAAATATTTTCCATTGCACAGTCATGATTTTGTATCTATTTGATTGTGTTACTTAATTATGTTAAACAAATGATTTATGTACTTACTGATGTCTTAACCATCTGCCCTCTCAGTTTGTAGTGCAATTGCATCAGTTGAGTCTGTCCATTTTGGCCTCATGTGTTTTGCAGCCGTGTGAGCAAGTGTGCACAGAATCCTGATGTCATAGCTTCTTGGTGGATCTTGGATTTTACTTTCCTTTATCAGCACGAAGGGTTTAACTTCTGCCCTAAAGTCTCATTGGTCTAATGCTAATTTTGTGGCGCCTGCTTTTTTATATGCAATCAGAAATTATCTCCTTTCTTCTCTTTATTTTCTGCTCTCTGTTCTGTTTCCTTTTAAAAACTTATCAGCTCCCTTTAGCTACATTATTTTTTCCCAGTTTTACAGATGCACTTTCTGTCACAGTTGTTGAACTGTTGGCTGAGTTGCTTAGCACTAAATTTCTTCACAAATGTTGGGATGTGGATTTTCAAGTTCTTTCTGAGTGGTAGGCAACTTCCATTGCTCTGTCTAGCTGTGCACCACCCCTGGCCACTATACCACACCTCTCTCCTGTCTGGTGGTATCAAGGTTTGACCCATGGTTTTAGATTTTGAAAGATTCAAAAATGAGTCTCTCAAAGACAGGGGGTTCAGTTCCATTCAGTCACTCAGTGATGTCCGACTCCTTGCAACCCCATGGACTGCAGCACGCAAGGCTTCCCTGTCCATCACCAACTCCCAGAGCTTGTTCAAACTCATGTCCATTGAGTTCGAGATGCCATCCAACCATCTCATCCTCTGTCATCCCCTTCTCCTCCTTCTTTCAATCTTTCCTAGCATCAGGGTCTTCTCTAAGGAGTCAGTTCTTGGTATTAGGTGGCCAAAGTATTGGAGTTTCAGCTTCTACATCAGTCCTTTCAATGAACATTCAGGACTGATTTCCTTTAGGGTGGATTGGTTTCTCCTTGCAGTAGAAGGGATTCTCAAGAGACTTCTCCAGCACCACAGTTCAAAAGCATCAATTCTTCAGTGCTCAGTTTTCTTTATAGCCCAACTCTCACATCCATACATGACTACTGGAAAAACCATAGTTTTGACTAGACAGACCTTTGTTGGAAAAGTAATGTCTCTGCTTTTTAATATGCTGTCTAGATTGGTCATAACTTTTCTTCCAAGGAGCAATCATCTTTTAATTTCATGGCTGCAGTCACCATCTGCTGTGATTTTGGAGCCCAAAAAAATTAAGTCTGTCACTGTTTTCATTGTTCCCCCAACTATTTGCCATGAAGTGATGGGACCGAATGCCATGATCTTCATTTTTGAAGGTTTGAGTTTTAAGCCAGTTTTTCACTCTCCTTTTTCACTTTCATTAAGAGGCTCTTCAGTTCCTCTTCACTTTCTGCCATAAGGGTAGTGTAATCTGCGTTATCTGAGATTATTGATATTTCTCCTGGCAATCTTGATTCCAGCTTGTGCTTCATCCAGCCCAGCATTTTGCATGATGTACTCTGCATATAAGCTAAATAAACAGGATGACAATATACAGCCTTGGGGTACTCCTTTCCTAATTTGGAACCAGTCTGTTGTTTCATGTCCAGTTCTAACTGTTGCTTCCTGACCTACACACAGATTTCTCAGGAGGCAGGTAAGGTGGTCTGGTATTCCCATCTCTTGAAGAATTTTCCACAGCTTGTGATCCACACAGTCAAAGGTTTTAGCGTAGTCAATGAAGCAGATGTTTTTCTGGACTTCTCTTGCTTTTTCTATGATCCAGCGGATGTTGGCAATTTGATCTCTTGTTCCTCTGCCTTTTCTAAATCCAGCTTCAACATCTATAAGTTCTTGGTTCACGTACTGTTGAAGTCTCGCTTGGAGAATTTTGAGCATTACTTTGCTAGCATGTGAGATGGGTACCCTATATATTTTTGCTTTAGCGACACCCAGTACAAAACCGAATATATACCGTAGTTCCTGTTCTGAAAATCTAACAAAACCAATGTGGTCTTCCTCCTGTGTGTGGTAATGAGGATTATATCCTTGGCTAATGATTAAAATGTTATAATAGGGCTCCGATTTCCACACCGCCACCATGGCATAAGGCAGGCTAATTTCTCCCCGATTGTTCTCTGACCCATGTTATTTTCCAATATCTCACTATTAAAATTAGATCCATCCACATTTCACTGAGTCTTTTATCCTAAAATTAAGTTATGCAATCATTTCTCTTTGATTATAACACACACTTCAAACTTAATGGACATCTCATTAAAGGAAGAGAAAGGCATATTTAAGAAAGACTGATTACTAGTCGCAGTCCACCATAGTCTCTCTGAGGGGTGACCCACAGAGGGGTGACCAGTTTATTACATGTTAGACACTATTACTCTTTCTGGGTTTATTGATGATGGATGAAGTAGGAGACAGATATGCCATCGTTTTTTTGTAAAGCATGGAAATTCATGGCAGAAAGATGGTTGTGCTTATAGATAATTCACTACCACCCTGTGCTGTTAGACCACTGACCAGGTGAGATCAGTCTGGGTGACTTCACTGCCTCTGCCTCATCCCAACTCCAGTCTGACGTGTCTATGTGTGCACACAACACGTTGGGGGTGTTAAACATGCAGTGACATTGGAATCAATGAACATGTCCTATTAAACATAAACACTCTGTTGTTTTTATCCACTCAGTGTGGTCCAACTTTTTGAGACCTCATGGACTGTAGCCTGCCAGGCTCCTCTCTCCACGGGATTTCCCAGCAAGAATAGTGGAATAGGTTGCAGTTTCCTCCTCCAGGGGATCTTCCTGACCCAGGGATCGAACCTGCATCTCCTGCATTGGAAGACAGATTCTTTACCACTGAGCCACCAGGGAAGCCCAAAAACATACACAAGGCCTCTGTAGTAACAAAAGCTTCAAACGAACACTGTTCAGTTCAGTTCAGTCACTCAGTCGTATCTGAGCAACTCCATGGACTGCAGCACGCAAGGCCTCCCTGTCCATCACCAACTCCCGGAGTTTAGTCAAACTCATGTTCACTGAGTCCATGATGCCAGCCAACCATCTGTGGCAGGTGCTTTATAGGCGAATCACCCTTCACCCCCTCACCTTCCTCCTGTGAGCTTTCCTAGGAAAAGAAAACTGCCTGAGTCACCAAGGATTCAAGTGGCGCCAGGGGACAGCTGTGGACCTGGGACCGCGAGGGTCCCACCTTGCTCACACAGCTCAGGATTCTGTCCCTGAGGCTGGCTGTTGGTGCCCCTGCCTGACAGCTGCCAGAAGTGATAAATCCTTCACCTGCAGACTCTTCCCATCCACCTACACTGGTTAATAGTCTCTCTCCTTTCACAGCTATTTCCAGTGTGTGGATGCCATCCCATTACGTCCAGCTCATCCCAGTGTCCAGTGGTAGCTGTTTCTCTGACCACCACACCCCTGAACAGCCATGGATGCTGGACCAGGCCCTGCCACAGTGCCGCCCACCCCTCCACCCCCAAATCATTACTGGTAGAGGCTGTAATAGCCACCCTGGTCTGCTGGGGCTTCTGTAACAAAGCACCAGAGGTGAGGTGGCTTAAACCATTGAGACATATTTTCTCTTCTCCCGGTTCTGGGGGCAGCGCTGGGTTCTTCTGGGGCCCCTGTCTTTGGTTTGTAGACTGTTCTGTGTCTTCACAGGGCTGTCTTCTGTGTGTCTGTGTCCTAGTCTCCTCTCTTAATGGGCACTCAGTCATATTGGACCAATATCCCATCCTAACATGACATTTGAACTTAGTCACCTCTTTAAAGACCGTCTCTCCAAATATAGTCACATCCTGAGGTCCTGGGGGCTAGGACTTCAACACGTGCCTCAGCCTGGAACGGCCTGCTGGAGTGTCCCATGGGCTGTGGCACTTCACCCATCACCCACCACGGGGGCCACACAGCTGCCAACCAGGTGAAAGGTGCTCCAACTCTGAAACCCCAGCCCCAGGGCACCCTGTCCTTGGCCGGGTTCCCTGGAGAGCAGAAACTGAGACGCACATGGGGCAGAAAGAAGCCTTGGGCGTTACCTGTTCAATTCATCAGTCTCATCAACACATCACGAGATCACTCAGACAGCTTGCCAGGTAAAGCGAGATTTCAAACACAAAGTGTATGCTAAGCACAAAAGCTTTCATTTCAGACTTGAATTGATTGAATATCTTGAATTGTATCCATTTTGATGTATCTTTATCCATAAATCTGGGCACTGCTATCGCTGGAACGTGATGTACATAGTTTCTGATAAAAAATTTCATATGCTGTGGTCATGTTTTCACTGATCCTTTGACTAAGCTTACAAGAAATAGTTTCTTATTTAGAATTAAAACCAGAGAAGCCATGACTTTAGAGGCAGAAACATGAGATTCACTTTTAATCGACTCATAGTAATTATCAAAGAGCACAAATCAACCCAACATGTTGAAAACATTAGATTGTGCATTCTTCCCTCGAAATAAATATCTTAAGTCTGAGATTTACAAATAAAATGAAACAATATTTTTCACAGGGATATTTATTTTACTGCACTTTTCACTCCTTGTGCCTGATGGACAGTAGAGTTTTTAAATGTGGCATTTTTCACTTCCTATCTCCTTCTTTTTTTTCGAAAGTAACTCTGCCCAACTTTCGGATGAAGTATCAACTTTTATCAGATGATCCAAAACACAAGTGGATTTTGAACTTCAGCCCAGGGAAGGAAGACTATCTCTATGAATTTCATCACCAGAGAGGAAGGGGAGGAAAAAAGGACTTCTGGCAGAACTTTCCAAGCTGTTGCCAGAAGCCATAGAAAGCTCACTTGTATTGCAAACCCATTATAACATTATAAAATAGTTTTACGTATTCAAGGTAATTTATGAATGGTTAACTACAGAAAGGCAGAAGCAATTAAGGTTACGTGAGTCACAGGGTGTTTTTCTAAAGTGTTAGATTCTAGTGGTGTCAGATCTATGTATATGTAAATGCAGGCCCTCAATCACAAAAACATGCCTAGATGTGAAATTTTAGCTGCTTGTATAGTAAATGTTTGTAAAACTAGTTTTACCTGAAATCCAGAGAAAACACTGGTGAAATATTTGCTGAAAATTTAATTGCTTCAATCAGTGGCACAACCTTCTGTGTATACATCTATAATGCAAAGATAGATGTATCTCTATGTAAAGATTTTATCGTTGGGACAAAGATCCTTTCATGAATCCAGGCTCATTTCAGATTAAGGTGGATTTTCACAGGTGTTTTGATGTTTCATAGCTCTTCATCAAGGCTGCATCACCTTCCCCAAATCATCCCTCAGAACCACCCTACCTTACTAATGTTTAGTCGCTTCAGTTGTGTCCAACTCTTCAGCTGTGACCCGATGAACTGTAGCCTTCAGGGTCCTCTGTCCATGGAATTCCCCAGGCAAGAATATTGGAGTGGGTTGCCATGCCCTCCTCCAGGAGATCTTACTGACCCAGGGATCAAACCCACGTAAACCAGGACAAATTTCCTTGTACTGACTTCCCATGATGGATAGTTTCCACTTGTGTCTATTGGGAAAGAAAGCTAATGAAATTCAGAACCCAGTCCATTTAGGTCTGAATTTTGCGGAAAAGCAAAGATGGGTAAGCAAGATGGCATGCATCTCCCTACATCTTTATTTCTTTTTGCAAGAACAGGACTATTAAAGTTTAAATATACTTCAAAGTATTGCACCCAAGGATCTTTAAGTTGGTGTATGCTCTGAAAAACATGACACAAGATGCCCCTTATTAGTGATTCAATCCAATTAGTGTTCTCCTTTTACTTTAAAATTAATCTCTAATTGTACATTAGATATATGTGAAAAATCATGAACTATTGTAGCCTCTTTTAGCAAATCTTCAGGAGAATATGTCTACTGGAGTTGGGTTACAGAGTAAATAACCATATTAGAGGCCAGGGGCTCCCTTCAGTGAACTCTGTAGAACTAACTTTCCTTGATCATTAAAAACAGTCTGCCTTTGTAGCAATTTTACATCCTTGGTGAATGTAGCCCTTTTATGAAGCATCTCCACTGAAGTATCTTTGATTTGATATTTTATTGAGAATTGAACAGAATTAGGACATGTTTTCTGTAGGGCTTATGCTACAATACACCCAATGACTGCAAATTCACTGATTTCATTTTATTAAACATAATCAGTAATGAGTTTAGAGTAAACAAAACAGAAGCCACTCTTTCATGTCTAGTGGGAATACTCTGAGTTTGTTTTAACTTTTAATTAATTAAGATTTCCATACAAGGGATAAAGTGTTTATGATTTCTCAGTGAATATTTATGAAAGCTCATTGTCCAAAATTCACAATCATTTATTCAGACTCATTAAAAACGTTCATGAATATTTCACCCAAAACAGAGATCATAAACTGAAGCACTTTGTCATCCTTTCAAGAGCCATCTAAAGAACATCCATGAAGGTAAACCATGCACATGTTGGTGAGCATCAGTATTTCTTCCTATGGAACATATGTTGCACCTCTTTACTTGGGATCAGCAGTGTTTTAGACCCCATCTGTCATGTTAGCAAGAGGTGTTCAATAACTCTTAAAAAGTTGGGGGGCAGGAAAGACAAAGTTCTAATACTGAGTTTACAGGTGACAATTACCAAATCCTGAAACACTGATGAATTAATCTTACAATCTAGAAGTCAGAAGTCAAACGTCATCATCAAATGACAAACTAAGATGAGAATGAATTTTCCAGCAAGTAGATCCATGTCACAGCTATTTACAGAGTGGTTGCTATGTGTCAGGCACCAGGCTACTATTTTTAATTTTGAGAATCCTGTGGACTCAGTGAAGACTCCTGAGGATTAACAGAGTGTCACATCTCTGTCTACAACAGAATGGAAAGCAGGAGCTGATATCACAATGGCATTTTCAACAGACATCTGGTGTTTATCACTCATGGACACTAGTCTTTCACGGATATGGTTCTACAAGGAGGTGAAACTCAATATTCTGAATCCTCAGCACCCATTGAAACTCAGATTTGCTTACTGTTCATTCCTCCTAAAGTGTTTTTTAAGCATGTACTATGTAGCGGGTATCTCACCATGCTGACACGTATGGTAGCCAAGACAACATCCTTGATCTCATGGATGCTAGGAAGTAAACTAATATAATTCCCAGCAGGGAAACATAATTCAAGTAAAAAACAGATAACTAAGCAGGCAGAATGTTCCCTGGTGACTCAGATGGTAAAGAATCCACCTGCAATGCAGGAGACCCAGGTTCAATCCCTGGGTCAGGAAGATCCCTTGGAGAAGGAAATGGCAACCCACTGCAGGATTCTTGCTTGGAGAATCCCATGGACAGAGGAGCCTGGCAGGCTAGAGTCCATGGGGTCGCAAGAATAGGGCACAACTGAGCGACTAACACTTTCACTTTTTCACAAGCAGGCAGAGCACTGGGAGCTGATTTAGGTGAGGTAGAGAGAACAGCCTCTCTGAAAGGGTGAACCAGGCAGTCTGAGTGAAGGAGCTGACTCGTGCCTGGCATCAGGGTGAGGGCAATCTCAGACAAGCTCAGGAAAGGGGCGGCCGTAGTCGGGGTTTAGGGTCAGGACAAGACATTTCCCAAACAGAAAACGCAAAGAAATCATCTCATTTTAGGAAAATTCGATGACTTCAGTCTTACACGTATTTGTTTATTCTTTTCTTTATTACTCTGTGTTCTTTTTTCTTGCAGTGTAGCATTCCGACATGTGACTTGACCACAGTGTGTGTGTCCGTTCTCCTGTTGACAGACACTTGGGGGTTTCTAGTGTGGGATTATTGTAAGTAAAGTTGCTAAGAACACATGTTTACAAGTCTTTTTGTAGACAAGTGTTTTCATTTCTCTTGGGTAAATACTTAAGGGGTGGAACTGCCAGGTCATGTGTTTAACTTTATAAGAAGCTGCCAAACAGTTTTCTAAAAATGGCTGTAAATTTTCACTCTCTTGCCAACAATGTGTGAGAGCCTAGCCCAGGGAAGGCTGTGCTCGCAGTGTGTGTCTTTGTCGGGGCTCACCATCACCCGTCCTGCTGGGGTGAAATGGTGTCTAACGATGTTTCTCTTCTGTATTTTCTGATAATTGATGGTGTCGAGCATCCCTCCCTCTGCTTCCTGACAACACATTTTCTTTTCTGAAAAGAAAGCATTAGTTCAAGTTTGCTCGTGTCGCCTTTGGGTTGTTTGCCCTTGGTTATTGACTTGTAGGAGCAAGCTTTCATTCTGAACACAGTCTTCTCTCCTTTGTGAATGTTTCCTTTCGTTCTGTGTGCGGCCTTGCAGTTTTTTTTAGTCATGTCTTTTGGTGGGCTGAAGTTTTTAATTTTGCTGAAGACCAGTTAATCACTTTTAAAAAGCAGATTTTGTGCTTTCTTTGTATTCTGACTAAGAAATGTCTGTGTAGCTCAAAGTGGTAAAGATATTTTTCTGTTTAGGTGTTGAATACCTTTATATTTCAGGTTTAGATGTAAGGTCCATCTAAAATCATTTTTATTAAATATTTATTTTAAATGACGTACTTTCATATACTCTGGATTCTCTTCTTTGGTTAAATTTTTAAATGTCTGATGATAAGATGACATTTATGACTAAGTGTTGCAGGTTTGGGGCCTAAAATATGATACCCCTTTGATACAGACACATTTCTAATCAATACCAAGTGACTGGTCATTTTGTAAACTGATATCTGACTGAATCAGAAAATATGTCACTCTGTACCTTTTAAATTTAAAAAAAGAAAACTTTTGTCTCACATTAGTACTTCTCGAAACTTTTTTGTTGCTGATGATAATCATTCTTTGTTATGGAGGGATTCCAACCTGCCCTTCACCTACCATTTTCTTTCTTGTTCCCTTCTTCTACTCTGTGTGTTTCCGTTTGGTGCTTAGAGTTTTTGAGCTACCTGCTTCATGAATATGCTAGTTACTTCCTGTATGGATGCTTCTGGGAACTCTCAGAGCTCCAAGGCTGAATTAGGAGAGCAAAAAGTGTAACTGTTGTTGCTGAGTCGCTCAGGCGTGTCTGACTCTCTATGACCCCATGGACTGCAGCACGCCAGGCTCCCCTGTCCTTCACTATCTTCCAAAGTTTGCTCAGACTCATGTCCGTTGAGTCGGTGATGCCATCCAACCATCTCATCCTCTGTTGTCCCCTTCTCCTCCTGCCTTCAATCTTTCTCAGCATCAGGGTCTTTTCCAATGAGTCGGCTCTTCACATCAGGTGGCCAAAGTATTGGAGCTTCAGCATCAGTCCTTCCAATGAATATTCAAGACTAATTTCCTTCAGGATTGACTGGTTTGATCTCCTTGCACTCCAAGGGCCCTCAAGAATCTTCCTCCCAACTGAGGAGCCACCAAGGCATGAACCTCTGACCCTGGTCTAACAACAGAAGGGGGCTCGGGGAGGCTTGCCCTTCCTGTCTGAGGTCCTGGTGATAACGTCAGGCAGAACTCAGCGACCTGGGTCTCCTCTCCCCACAGAGGCTGACACCCTCCCCTGCCTCCTGCATGGGGGACAGATCCAGGAGCCGCTCTGTCCCTGTGTCCCCACTGCGGTCCCTGAGCCCGGTGGCAGGACAAGAGAAAGGAATAGAGTTCTTCCTTAAACGTGCCTGTTGTTCCATTAAGGATGAAAAGTCAGTTCCTAAATGATGCTAGGACAACTGGTAAAAAAAAAAACTGGCCTCGACCCCAGGCATCAGAAGATCAAAAGGGGAAGCTAAATCAATAATTCAGAGAGGTCCCTGGGTGGATACAAGCCAAGATGCACAGAAAAATAGACGTGAAGGGTGGAAGCTGCCGGCTCCCACAAGAATGAAGTGAGAGCCAAGTCTATGCAGGGTAGATGTGGAGATGGGGGCCATACCCAGGGGACTGGACAAGGCAGTTGTACCCTACAGAGACTAGGTTCTATCGGTCTCTCCAGGCCAGGGCCCTTGACATGACAGTGAAGGGTTTGCCAAGAAACAAGACGTGAGGATGATCAGTTGGGGGGTGGGGGCTGTGGCTGACCCAGGGACAGTGGGAAGGAGGGTTACAGTGGGTTCTAACCCCCAGCAAGGGGACCCTGGAGGGGAGCTTGCAGTTCAATTCCCCAGGAATCTCTAGAAAGAACAGAACACGGACATTAGATGTGGGTCTGAAAACATGGGAGTTAATCACTGTTCATGGAGTGGCCACACGTCCCCATAACAACCCACCACCACCATACCAGATGCAAAGGGCTGGTGGAGCAGCCTTGACCCAAACCAGCTGTGTTCCTCTAGCAGCAGCCAGGTTAGCTCAGGGGGTCTGATACCCAAAGTGACCCACCCACATGGTGGTGACTGGGGCACCCCACTCCCCCAAGTGAGTCTGCTCTGACACGGCGCCCAGCGGTCCACTCAGCCCCATCCATCCAGGCAGCACCAGAAGACACCTCTGCTCCTGGAACTAGCCTAGGAGGCAGGTGCTGCTGGCATCTCAACACATAAGTCAGACTGTAGGCATCCTCGACTGAGTGACTAACACATCCTTGAGAACTACTCTTTACCTAGCATGGATGGGAAGCCTGAGTTCCACTGGCGTCTATAGGCACAGTCATCTTTCAGGCTCTGGATAAGGGATGAGCTGCCCGTGGTTTGCATGTGTGTGATTTTTCTATGCCAGTTCCATTCTTGAGAGAGAGGTTAGCAAGTTTGGAAATTATATATAATTATAATAAAATAATATAAATATTAATATCATTATATAAACATCCTTATTAAACAAAAATGACAGCAAATATATATTTATACTAAAATAAATCTTTTTCCCAGAAAAGGCTGCACTACCAATTATACAACTTCAGACTTTGACCCATTGCTGCCATTTGAAGGAGGGAGCCATGAGCTGTGGAGCCTCAGGGCCACAGGCGGCCCTGCAGCATCTTCAGGGAGCTCTCACGTGTGGGCTGTGAGACACTCACAGTCCAGGCAGGAGGAAAGTAGATTTACTTGGTTTCTAAAGTTTCACTAGACAGAGAGCAGGGCAAGGCAGTGAGTGGGGAGAGCTTGGAGACTGTGTTCACGGACATTGTGTGTGTGTGCATGTGTGTATATGTGGATGTGCGTGTTTGCCTGACTCGTGTGTGTATATGTGTGTGTGTGCACTCATGCATGTGCTTTCTTTGCATGGAACATATCTAGAATTCACACAAACAGAACTAACTGAAAAGAAGAGAAATTGCTTTACTCTTCTCGTCAGTATAATATCTGTGAGAAGCAGAATGAAAAAGAAACAGACCCAGCTGCTCCCGTGAATTCTTTGTGCCAGAGATGAAGCAGGCGGACCTTCCTGGTGAGCAGAGGGTCAGGGACGCAGCAGGGACTGCCTGGACGGAGGGTGATTTCCAGACCACACCTGTCAGGACAGAGCCCTCATGTCAAGATGCGAGGTCGCCCCGCGACCTGGCTGTGGTGTCTCATGGCTCCCCTCTGCCCAGTCTCAGGGTCCACGCATCTCCATACTGCATAAAGGCCCTCCTCACCTCGGGAGCTCCTGGGGCCTCAGAGAGACTACAGCTCACAGCTCAAGACTCCATCGTGACAATGCCACTTCCTCCAGGAAGCCTTCCCCGACTTCCTGCCCCCAGAGCTGAGGAGGCTCTGTGCATCCACTGTCTTCATAGCCATTAACATTGGCTGCAAGCATCAGGCTCTCAGGGGCAGACCTTTCTGCTTCCCAGGACACCCACGGCCAGCACACCTGTCCCCCCAGGGCAGTGTGAGTGAGTGAAAGTCTCTCAGTTGTGTTGACTCTTTGTGACACCATGGACTATACAGTCCATGGAATTCTCCAGGCCAGAATACTGGAGTGGGTAGCTGTTCCCTTCTCCAGGGGGTCTTCCCAACTGAGGGATCAAACCCAGGTCTCCCTCACTGCGGGTGGATTCTTTACCAGCTGAGCCACCAGGGAAGCCCAAGAATACTGGAGTGGATAGCCTATCCCTTCTCCAGAGGATATTCCCGGCCCAGGAATCGAACCAAGATCTCCTGCCCTGCATGTGGATTCTTTACCAGCTGGGCTACCAGGGAAGCCCAAGCCCCAGGGCATGAATATCAGCAAAACAAGGAGACAGAAGCCCAGGAAACAGAGATCAACCAAGGGGACAGGGTGGCAGGGAAGAGGGAAGGGGTGTCTGGACGGCTGCCACAGAGACAAAGCAGGTTTGGGGGTCTGAGCATCACAGGGCAGAAGCCCAATCACCCTGCTGTGTCCTGTCCACGGGCTGGGAAGCTTCTGGGCCAGGTGGCCGGCAACAGTCCCTTTCGTGTTTATAAAAAATATTCAACCACCGTACTTTGTCATAATAGTTAAGCAAATATCACAGGCCCACCTATATATAATACAAATAATTTTAAAGATCTCACCTACTACAGAGTAGATTTTTAGATCAAGTGAGAATATTTTCCCTTTTTAATAATTCCAGGCCAACTATAAACCCATACCACCCTCTGCTGGTCACTGTGTGCCTACTATGAAAATGGATGTGGACCCGGTCTGTGGACAACTATCAACAACCTCAGATACTCGGATGACACCACCCTTAAGGCGGAAGGCAAAGAGCCTCTTGATGAAAGTGAAAGAGAAGAGCGAAAAAGTTGGCTTAAAACTCAAGGTTCAAAAAACTAAGATCAAGGCATCCA
>SJYQ01000470.1:7371-25583 GCA_006410935.1 Redunca redunca
TCAGTCTGATGGTTTTTCAATTATATTCATCTTTGTAAAGAAAGAACTTTTAGTTTCATTCAAACTATTTTTGCTATTGTTTTCTATCTCATTGATTTGTGTTCTTTTCTTTACTGTTTTCTTTTTTCTGTTTACTTTGGTTTTAACTGTCTTTTTTCCCCTCTAGATTCTTAGATCATTAATTTGAGACTTTTCTCTCTTTTTTTTTTAGCATAAACATTTAATGCCATAAATTTCCCTCTAAGCACTGCTTTAGCTACTGCATACCGCAAAGTTTGGTGTGTTGTGCTCATTTTTATTCAGTTCAGAATGTTCTAATTTCCCTTATGATTTTTTTCTTTGGCCTATGGGTTATTTAGAAGTGTATTGTTTAATCTCCTAATATTTGAAGATTTTCCAGATATCTTTTTTTTAAGTTTCTAGTTTAATTCTATTATGCCAAAGAAAAGACTTTGTATGATTTCCGTCCTTTACAGTGTATTGAGACCTGTTTTGTGGCCCAGAATATGGTCTGTCTTGGTAAGTTATGTACATGTACCTGAAGGCAGTGTGTATTGTGCTGTTATTGGGTGGAGTGTGCTAAATTATGCCTAAATTAAGGTTGATGGGATTTAGTCTCTTACATCCCTACTGACTCTCTTTACTTTTTCTATCAATTACTGAGAGAAGAATGTTTTAATTTCCAATTACAGTGGAGGATTTATCTAGTTCACCTTTTATGTATCAATTTTTGCTTTTATCATCTATTTTGAAGGGTTGTTATATCCTTTTGATGAATTTACTCTTTTATCATTATAAAGTATCCCTCTTTATCTCTGGTAAGAGTCCTTGTTCTAAAGTCTACTTTGTGTGATATCATCACCCCAGTTTTGTTTTGATCAGTGTTTGCTTGGTATATTTTTTCTATCCTTTTACCTTTAGCCAACCTGTGTCTTCATATTTAAACTGTGTTTCTTATAGATAGCACACAGTTGTCTTGATTTTTTTAATCCAATATGACAGTCTCTGTTTTTTAATGAAAGTTTGTAGACCATTTTTATTTAATGTAATTATTGATTTGGTTGAATTTCAATATGGTATCTTGCTATTTATTTTCTACTTGTCCCATCTGTACTTCATTTCTGTTTTCTTCTTTCTCTGCCTTATTGTGTATTAATTGAATATTTTTATGATTCCATTTCATCTCCAGTGCTGGTTTACTAGCCATGTCTCTGTTTTATTTTCAGTGATTGCTTTATGGTTTATAATATATTTTATTGTAAATATAAATACATCTTATTGATTTTAACATATCAAAGTCTATCTTGAAATAATACACCACATACAGTGTGAAGAATCTTATGGCTATGTATTTGATTTTCTGACTCTTTGTGATGTCATTGCCATACATTTTATTCTACATTTTATAAACTCCATAATACAGTGAAAAATTTTTGCTCTAAACAGGAAACATTTTTAGAGAGATTTCAAGATGAGTAAAAATGTATTTCAATTTACCGACATAACTACTATCCTCAGTGCTTTTCACTCCCTTGTGCAGATCCAGATTCCCATCCAGTATCATTTTTGTTTATCCTGAGGAACTTCCTTTAACATTTCTTACAGGCAGGATTGCTGACAATGAATTGGCTCAGCTTTCATCTGAAAAGTATTTATTCTGCTTTCATTTTGAAGGATATTTTTGCTGAATATAAAATTCCAGGTTGGCAGGTTTTCTTTTCAGTGCTTACAGTTGTCACTGCTTTCTTGTTTGCATCTCCATGACAAGAGGTCTGCTACTTTGCCTTTGGTATTCTCTTTATCATTGGTTTTCAGCAATGTGGTTATGCTGTGCCTTGGTGTAGTTTTTTTGTTTGTTGTTTTTTTACATGTACTCTGCTGTGAGATCAATGAGCCTCTTGGATCAGAGAGTTTACAGGTTTCATGACATTTAAAAATTTTTTGACCAGTTCTTCAAATATTTCTTCTGTGCTCCCTTTCTTTCTGGAGGGATTTTATTGACACATATGTTAGGTCACTTGATGTTGTCCTATGGGTCACTGATGTTATGTTCATTTTATTTTAGTCATTTTTCTCTCTTTGCTTTATTTTGGATAATTTCTATTGCTATGTCTTCAAATTCACTGACTTTCTGATGTGTCTGTTTGGCTGTTAATCTCATTAATTATATTTTTCATTTTAGTATTATATTTTTTCATTTTTAGGAATTTCATTGTGTCATCTTCTAATTTTATCCTCAACATGTTCATATTTTCTTAAACATTCCTAAGCATGTGCAGTATATTTGTTAGAGTAGTTTCAGTATTCTTGTGTGCTATTTCATCATCTCTATCATTTCTGAGTCATTTTCTGCTGATCAGTTTTTCTCCTGGTTATTGATCATTTTTTCTGCTTTTTTGGTTGCCTGGGATTTTAATGGCTTGTTTATTAGTTTCCAGACATTGTGGGTTTTACTTCATTGGGTGATTATTCTCTTTTCTTTTTGTGTTCTTTAAATGGTGTTGGACTTTATTCTGGCATGCAGTTTAGTTACTTGTGATCAGTTTTATCCTTCCAAGGCTTGTTTTTAAACTCTCTTAGGAGCTCAGTTGGGAAAGAATCAGCCTGCAATGCAGGAGATCCTGGTTTGATTCCTGAGTTGGGAAGATCTGCTGGTGAAGGGCTAGGCTACCCACTCCAGTATTCTTGAACTTCCCTTGTGGCTCAGCTGGTAAAAAATCCACTTGCAATGCAGGAGACCTGGTTTCAGTCCCTGGATTGGGAAGATCCCCTGGAGAAGGGAAAAGCTACCCACTCCAGTATTCTGGTCTGGAGAATTCCATGGACTGTATATATAGTCCATGGGGTCACAAAGAGTCGGACACGAATGAGTGACCTTCCCTTGTACTTGTACTTCACTTAGGATGAGTCCAGAGCTCACCACTTTCTGAGGACCCTATCCAACATCTTGTGCATTTATTAAATGGTCTGATCACTCTGACTCGTGGGAACACAAACACTATCCAGCCCCATTCAGCTGGAAATTGTTTGGCCTGATTTTTTGTGATGATTCTTTCCCTAGCCTCATGGAGTTTGAGTCCCTGCATGTGCAAGTCAGTATTTAGCCAAAGATTTAGGGAGGATCCTTTCCATATTTCTAGAGCTCTTTCTGCTCTGAAAACTCTAGCTGCCTCAGTCTCCTTAGACTCTGAGAGACTGGCCTCTGTTTGGGTTCCCATTCCCTGGACTGCAGCCTAAGAATTGTGTTCAGGCAGTAAGGTGGGGAAGTTATAGCCCTAACCCCACCCCTGTTTGGTTCCTTTCTCTCAGAGAATCCTGTACTGCCTGTTGCCCAATGTCTGGAATTATTTGATCATATATTTTATATGATTTTCTAGTTGTTTAAGATAGGAAGGTAAATCCAGTCGCTGTCACTCTGTTATGGCTAAAAGCACAAGTGGCAGTATGTACCTTCATTGTTTTAAAGATAAGGACTTATGGTTACTAAAGGAGAAAGGTAGAGAGGAGGGATCAATTAGGAGTTTAGGATTAACATACACACACTACTATTTATAAAGTAGATAACCAACAGGGACCTCTTGTATAGCACAGGGAACTCTACTCAATATTCTGTAATAACCTAGAGGGGGAAAGAATCTGAAAAAGGAGGGATATTGTAATTGTATAACTAATCACTTTTGCTGTATACCTGAAACTAACACAACATTGTATATACTCCAATATAAAATAAAATTAAACTAAAAAAAAAAAGATAAGGAATCTGAGACAAAGAGAAATTTAACAACTTTCCCAAGATAACATTATGCTTAGGTGACAGATCCCAGATTCGAGTCCAGGTCAGAAAAGACCATGATGCTGGGAAAGACTGAAGGCAAAAGGAGAAGAGGGCAAGAAGAGAATGAGATTGTTAGATACCACCATGGACTCAGTAGACATGAATTTGAGCAGACTTCTGGAGACAGTGGAAGACAGAGGAGCCTGGTGTGCTGCAGTTCATAGGGTCGCAAAGAGCTGGACACAGCTTACTGACTGAACATCAGCAGTCTCCACTAAACTATCAGCTCCTTGGGGGTCAAGTACCTTGCCTGTCTTGTTCACTGCTGTGTGCTAGGCACCTAGAACAGCACCTGATACATAGAGTTTGCACTCAGTAGATGTTGTTAAATAAAATTAATGATTGACTGACCAATCTGGGACTGAATGAAGCCCTCCCCAGGAGGGAGAGAGAAGTTAGCTTCTCTTATACCCAGGCGGTGTTTATGTAATACCACCTGAATGGCCCAAGATGATTATCATGTCCTGGGATCTCCAAGCCCCAGTAAATACTTCTTCACCTACCTTTGCATGCACCTTGCATATACTCCTGTGTGTAAGCAGCAGCTGTTGTTCAGATCTGCTGTCTGGCTCCTGAATTGAAACATATCATCTTAATCATGCACTTTCAAGCCAGGAACCCAATCTGCACTTTAAAAAATCAAATTCCTTTCTCCAGCGATGTCCATGTGAAAGATTTGACTTCTTCTTTGCTTTTGTCCAGTGTGTAAATCCTGGACAAGTAAGTCCCCATCTTGATCTGAGTTAGGCCACATAAACAGAAAAAAAGATCATCTGGCGTACCACACCTTCCTCCAAATACCCTACGTTTGGGGGGAAAGTGCAGCCAGACAATTCAAAGAGAGCCAGAATTCTCTCTCAGTGGTCCCCTTATCCAGAACTTTCAGATGATGACAGAGCAAGTGATTGAAAATTATGTGCCATTTCCATATCTGCATAATTTTGCATTTTTATTTTATGGCCAGATAAACTCATTTGGATTCTCTCTCTCCCTCTCTTTCCCTCCTACTTTTGCTTTTGTTGTTTTATAAAGGTCTGGCTCAGCCTGGAAAGATGACCAGTTCTTCTGGTCTTTGTTTCTGCAGGGAAAATGGGTTCTTCTCAGAAGACCTCCAGGCTGGTCCTGACCCAGCCTCCTAGAATTCACTCCTTTGCTTCATAACTTCAGCACTGTGACCTGGATGATGTTCTGGTCAGCTGAGGTCTGTGCCCAGCTGGGGCTCATGGAGGATGTGGAGGGGGTGGGAGACTGCTTGTCAGGAAGTTTTCAAGTGGACAGGTTGTCAGGCCACCCTGCAGACAAGTGTCTCCCGGGGGACCAAGCTGCTGTCACTGTGGGTAATTGGATTCCTGCTCCCCGACAGGACAGACTCCAGTGACCTTTAGGATTAATTGCTCCAGTCGACCTCAGCTGCCTTCTCTGGCTGGCTGTCTTCCCCAGTCTTGATCACAAAGCCCCAGAGGCTCAGAGTTGGGCACTGGGCACTGGGACAGGAGTATGAGCCAGAGATTTCTTGGTCTGAGCCTTGAGAGATGCCCCACAAGCCCTGGCAGAGGCATCCGGAGAGGATGCTGTTCTTCACTCTTAAAGCAAGGCTTGTTCCTCAGCATAGACCTTCCCAAGGTGGGATCCGTGGGTGGAGAAGACCCCCTGGAGTAGGAAATGGCAGCTCACTCCAGTAGTCCTGCCTGGGAAATTCCATGGACAGAGGAGCCTGGCGGGCTACAGTCTGTGGGGTCGCAAAGAATCGGACATGACCGAGCACACACGCCTTCTTTCAGTTCATGGTGTGGTCTCAACAGTCATTCTCAAGAGGAATGCCATGCTATCGACCTCCCCTCTTTCCAGGAGAAAATGATTCTTAGGGAGGGTTTGGGAACTTTTGTGGTGAAAGTCAGTGCCTGTAACTCGTGAATCACTGAAAATTCATCCTGCTGTGCTCATTCACCAGAAGCTAGAGCCTAAGATGGAGAGACAGCAGGCACCGCAGTGGCCACATCCTTGGCGCACTGAGCGTCTGTGAGTACTCGTAATAACACGGGCTGAGTACTTAGCCCTGCATCACCTCGTTTAATCCTCACAACAACCCTGTGAGGGATGCGATGTTTTGATCCCCATCTCCCAAAGGGGAAAACTGGGCTGCGGGATGTTAACAGCAGAGGCTGCACAGCTGCTCCCTGGCAAATCCTTCAAGGCAGTTGTCTGTTAGCGGAGCCAGCGCTTCACGTACTCTCGTCTTTGAAGGTCTTGACAGTACAACTTTCCCTTTTCTTTCTGGGGCTGGGGGCAGTGGGTGGCTGTGACCATGGTGTCACTAAGGTTCTGTAGTCTTCCACGCATCTGGGCACAGAGAAGAATTTGCTCCTGTGTAGTTTTCCTACAAACCACGTGACAGTTACATTGACGAGCCTTTTGCTTTTCTTGGTACTGTTTGTTAGTTCTGTCTCCTTTCTCCTGCTGATCAATAATCCATCAAATGGCAAATACACATTACCTGAACTCAACATGCCTTAGTCAGTAGTAGGGGCCAGCACTGTGTCCCTTTAACAGGGTCCTCCCTCAGGCTCCTACAGTTGGCGATGACAGTGTGCCATTGTGAGACTTTCCTGGAAAGCCTGATTGGCCAGTCACTTGCTTCCTCTGCCACCTCCCCATCCCCCAAATGGCAATGGATGTTGCCATGACAACATGATGGGAAGCAATCACACCTATTGTGGGACAGGAAAGTTGCCTTGCATGAAAGAGTATTTGTGGTGCTGGGGAGAGGACCTGTTTGTGCCCATGCAGAAAGGAAGTTAATTCAAGATTTAGGAGCCTGCCTTTTGCATGTTCAATCCCCTGACTGATGCCTGTGGAAACTTTATTACTTGCCAGGTCACATTATTTGCCTATTGACAGAGTCTTACCCAAAAAAGGCATAGGACGAGTGCTTTAGATTTATTTTGAACCGAACTTTGCCTCAAGGATGAGAAATTCCTTGTTGTTCCAGTTTTTAATTCCTTGCTTGTCTTCCCTCCTTCTTCTTTTCTGTGCTCACAAGAGCACAACCTGCAAAAAGTTGGGAAAACAATGGATGGTATTTCTATAACATAAGAGAAGAGTTTCTTTATTTTTGAGACCAAGAAAAAAGTGTTCAATTAAGTCAAGGGCTCAAACGAAACCATTGTCAAATCAGAGAGTCATTGGAACACAGGTGTGAGCTGAAGTTGGGTGGGTATGAGCTGAAGTTGGGTGGGTGCCAGGAGCCTGGGTAGGAAGCAGGAAAGAGTCAGTTGGCAAGGGGACAGTGGGGACCAGGGGAGCTGGGCTCAGAGCCAGGAGACCTAACTTTGCTTTTCAGTTCTGCTGGGGCTGTGAGTGTGGTTAGGAGTAAGTATTCTAGAGTCTGAGTCCTGGGTTCCATCCCTGGCTCTGACACCAGCTCACCAGTATAAACTTGGGCAAGTTAACCTAATATTTATTTGCATCAGTCTGGGCTGAAAGAGGACTAGATGAGCTAACTACAGATATGCCAATGAGTGTTTGTTGTTATTTTTACTCTGCAGTTTGAACAAGTTATCTGACCTCTCTGAGCCTTGATTTATTCATTAGTAACATAGGAATTATATTTGCCTCACAGGCAAGTATTTTTGAGGATTAAATAAGCTATTGTGTCAGAGAGCATCCATCTGCTGATTCTGTGCATGAAATAGGTGCTAAATGAATGTCAGTCAAACCTTGATCTATTATGCTAAAGGAAGAAGGGAGTAGAGGAGACTTAAAACTCTCAGCTATCCATTCTTCTGTTCCATCTCACACAAACATACACTTTTAAAATGCCTCTGGCAGGCAATTCTTCATTTTCCCCTCCTGAATCATCAGGTATTTGCTGAGTGCTGAACTGGGCTGGGTGCTGTGGAGAGTTTAAAAATGCAGAGAGCGTGTCCTGCCTTAAGGTGCTTTCAGGGCAGCCGTGGGGAAAGGAACAGTGTAGGTAAGACAATGTCATGTTCCCTGTGCACTGTGGAGTCCCCTGTGCTGTGAACAGTGCACAGTCCATGGTAGATATTCTACGTGTGGAATAAATGAATGAGTGGATTTCAAGTAGAATGACAATGAAATAAGACAGGCAGTGTGTGCCGGAGGCATCACGGAGGGGCAGCATCCAGTGAGTGCTAGAGTGGTTGGAGAGGCAGCTGGAGGAACTGGGATGTAAGCAGGGTGGGCAGAAGACCTGCACCTACTTATCTTCGTCAGACCTCTGTGAATGAGCGCTGGGTCCCTAGAGGCCAGGGCTCTGAGCTCCCCCACCCTCGGTGCCCTGGCCCACCCTGAACCCAGTTAGGCATCCTTACCCTTGCCAAGCCCACAGCTGCACATTAAGGACCTCAAAACTTAGCTACTTAAAACAGTAAACATTTATTACCTCACATTCTCTGTGGGTCGAGGATGCAGATACAGCTTAGTTGAGTGCCTCTGGCTGCAGGATTCACGGGGTGACAGTCAGCCAGAGCTGCAGGCATCTGAAATCTGACTCAGGCAGTTACTGGCCCATCTCAGTCCCTTACCATGTGTCCTGCCTCTGGACATGGCAACTGGTTCCCCCAAGACAAATGATCTAAGAGAAAGAGAGAAAACCCAAGATGGATAGCATAGTCTGTTTATAAGCTTGGAAGTGAGATCTTGTCACTTTTGTTATGTTCTCTTAGTTAGAAGTGAGTCTCATCAAGTCTAACCCATGCACAAAGGAGGTACACGAAGTGTGAATAAAAGGAGGCAGGGGCCGCTGGGGGTCGTCTTAGAGGCTGCCAAACATAGGATGTGGGGTGCTTTTCTTCCAAGCCCAACAACCAGAAAGGAGAATCCCAGCATGCTGGACCAAAGGGCCTTTTCACATGCGTTTTGTTTGTTATTTTTCACATACATAAAGGAAATGCCATCTTCTAGGTCTTCTGCATCTGAGAACAACATCTGGAACTTCCTGAGCACACCCCAGTGACAAGTTTGTTCCCCTGTAGAGAGAGATTCCGTTCATCAGTCTTTACTGCCCACTGTGAAGTGTGGCGGGTACCACGACAGATGGCTGAGCACAAGGGGACAGGAGCCAGCATCGGGGAGGGGAGAGCAGAGAGGGAACGAGTCGAGGATGTCAACCCATAGATGAACTAAACTTCCCTGAAGGACAGGGAGTTGTTAGCCAGGAGTTGGGAGTGAACATTTCAGGTGGTAGCTCAGTGGCTTCCCTGGTGGCTCAGACAGTAAAGAATCTGTCTCCTGCAATGCAGGAGACCCAGGTTTGATCCCTGGGTTGGGAAGATACCCTGGAGAAGGGAATGGCAACCAACTCCGGTATTCTTGTCTGGAGAATTCCATGGACAGAGGAGCCTGGTGGGCTACAGTTCATGGGGTTGCAAAGAGTTGGGTATGACTGAGCAACTAACACACACAGGTCAGAGGAAGCAGAAGTTCAGAGGGAAGAAAAGCATCATGGTTGGGGGTTGCCAAGCTCTGGGGTTACTGGGGAGAATGGCAGGGCTCAGGGCTTTAGAAGCACAGGTACCCAGCAGTTCCGTAGGCAGCTGATTCTCTAGTTCTCTTTGGATCCATCTTGATGGCCTTGATCAGACTGGATGAAGGAGCTGGATGCCCTGAGCACAGGTAGATCTGGAATAAGGAAGAAATGAATGGTCAGCAGGATCTCATATGCCCCAACCCCAGCAGCTCGGATGAGGGACTGTTTCTGAGTCTGGGGCAGGGCTGAGAAGCAAGGTGCAGGGAACAGCATCCTGAGAGAGAACCAGGTCAAGGCTGGGACAATTTTCACAAACCAAATCACGAGCTTCGTTTGATAAGACTGGGAAAGATGGATGTTTGTTTGGGTTACAGTGGTATGCCAAGTGTCACAAGCCACCAGTAAATGACCAACTGCCAAATAAGGGATGCTGACACTAAGTCAGGTAAGGTCAGAGAGGCTGAGGCTCTCCCTTCCAGAGTGGTCTGGACAGGGTGGTACTGCCTGTGGGCCTTTTTGCAAGGCGGGGTGCCTGCTGGGTACGTGCCGTGTCCTGAGTAGTACAGGCGTTCAGGTGTGCTCACCACCACAGGTGCCGGCTCAGAGGAACTGATAGGGTGGGCTCCAGACCCCACGTGCCCTTCAGAGCAGGGACTTCCATGTCTTGTCACCACCTGCTCATCTAGCTTGACAGCTGTCTCTTAAACTAATGAGTGTAGGAAAGGAGAAGTAGCATCCGCCCCAAGCATGGCCACTTGGGTACAGGGCTCCCGTGGCCGCTTCTGGGCTCACAGCCCTGAGAACACAGAACTTGGAGTGGAGAGAAACCTGGGTTTCTCCTGGTTCTCTGGGCTTCCCAGGTCATGCTAATGGTAAAGAACCCACCTGCCAATGTTGAAGACATAAGAGACGCAGGTTTGATCCCTGGGTCCGGAAGATCCCCTGGAGATGCAAATGGTCGGGAAGATCCCCTGGAGATGCGAATGGCAATCACTCCAGTATTCTCGCCTGGAGAATCCCATGGACAGGGGAGCCTGGTGGGCTACAGTGCACATGGTTGCAGAGAGGGGGACACGACTGAAGCGACTCAGCACAGTATGCACAGTAACGACTGCGGACAACTCATGACAGGGCTTCGGGGTCCTCATCTGTAAAGCCAGGGGGCCTCAAGAAGTGCTCCTCCACTCTGGCTGTTTATGAGTGTTGGCCAGGGAGCTTTCTGAAGTGGGTGACACACCAGCCTCCCTGTGATGGAGTCAGCTTTAAGGGCCTGGGCCGAGGCCAGGGCATCTCCGTTCCTTTCAGCGGACCTGGAGTCTGACTTGAGGCCGGGCTCTTGAAGCACTGCCAGTTTCCTGTGTGACTGCCAGAGGGCTGCACAGCACAGCCACCTGGGGACCAGCGCACAGCCTGTCTGCCTCCTGAGGCAGGATCTCCAGGTCAAGGTGAGGCCCAGGGCTCTGCATTTAGCAATCTCCTCGGGCATCTCTGATGCTTCAGGTGCACAGAAGTTTGGGAAACACAGGGTGTCTTTACCCAGCTCTGGAACAAGAAAACTTGAATGTGTCCATTCTGTCATTGCTAGGAGTCCTTGTGAAAGGCGCTGGTTCCCTCCGTCCTCACATCAAATAGAATTACAGCAATTTACCACCGGGTTGTGATGATCAACAGAGATCGAGTGGTATTGCTGTTTTTGTGATTTTCCTGCTGCCTGAGTGTTCCGGGTACAGGTTTCTACATCGGTGTATCCTGCTCCACGTCTCTTCGGGTAAAGCCCCCAGCCCCCCGCACCACGTGGCCACAGATGCTTAATCAAAGGACGTGGATGGGGAGAATGAAGGCCCTGGGCCGCTCTGGAGTGTGCCTGCTTCAGAAATACACTAGAAGAACGAGACCGAGCAGTTTCTAAATCAGTCATTTGGGCTAGTTTAGCATGAAAGGCTCTGATGAGCCGGGACTGACTCATCCATTCTCGGTGTGCTGGGGAGGCACACGGCAGAGGTCCCTGAGAATGCCGTGAACTTCCGGCAAGAATAACGCTGCCCGCCTCCCCTCTGTCGCCAACAGGGCAGCCCTCTCTGCAGGTGCCGGCCTGAGCGGCCAAGGCAGAGGGACAAGGCCACAAGGGTGGGCTGAGTGTGTGTCCCAAGTCTGCCTCCCACAGCCAAGCCCCCATCCGCTCCCCCTACGCTGTGTGAGGTCACCATGGTGACTTCCTGTCTCCGGGATGTCAGGGCTCCATCAGAGCCAATTGGCGGCAGGTGCAGATAAGGGTCTCTAAGCAGGGGCGGCTGTCAGATGACCTGTGGCCACCAAGCACAGCATCGGTTCTCGCCTATGCTGGGGCCCACAGAGGACGAGGGAGGCTGGGGGAGGAGGGAGCCCTTTCTATATTTAGCTCCCACTCTGGTACATCCCGGTGGACAGCTTTGAAAGAGGCTGACTTCCAGCCCAGCATGGGAAGGTTTAACATTCCTCAATTAGGCACACTCTATGTGGGGTTGTGTTTTGAGAGAGTTTTTAAAAATATAGATAAAAAGGAAAGCAAGAGGGAAGAGAAGAACAAAGCTAAGTTGATTTAGAGCAACAGGGGAAACTGGCCCTAAACATCTCCATCCAGCGATCTACACGCCCATCCCTGGACCCACTGGATATTAGACGAGGGGTGGCTGGGGCAGGCATTGGAACAAGAGCATCGGAGAAAGGGATTCTCTGGATTGCTGAGCAGTTTGGCCCCTGAGGTGCTGCCCGGAGCAAAGGCAAACACCTGAGTATTTGCCCAGGGCCCTAGATCATGCTTCCACGTGGCGCTGGGGGTAAAGAACCTGCCTGCCAATGCAGGAGACGCAGGTTTGATCCGTGGGTCGGGAAGATCCCCTGCAGTAAGAAATGGCAACCCACTCCAGTATTCTTGCCTGGAGAATCCCTTGGACAGAGGAGCCTGGAGGGCTACAGTCCATGGGGTTGCACAGAGTCAGAGTCAGACACGACTGAGCTAGATCATGGCCCTTTGGAGGGGCTTTTGTTTGGGAAGGGGTACAGGAGGAAACTGGGTCACTGGAAATTCCAGCTCATGGCCTGGGGGCCTGGGGGTTTGCTCTAAGCTCGCCCTCTCTCCTCCAAAGCTCTCCAAGACTCATGAAAGGGATGCAGCACAGTAGGGGAGCCAGAGCGCTGACAAATTGTTTATTTGCCTGAACTCACCAGGTAATTGCATGTCCCTCGATTTGCTTTGCTTCGGCTGCTCAGGCTGTGGCCCATTCAGCGGCCTGAAGTAAGCTCCCTCTGCCTGGGGCCTTGTAGGGAGATGAGCACAGGAGAGATTGAGGCTCTGATCCCTTGAGGTTCCTGAGCTCCCAGGAACACAGGGCAAAGGACCGGAGGACAGGCCTGGAGATCACATATGGTACAAATGAGTGTCGTGTGAACTAGTGCCGGGCCTGTGGGAGGATCAGTCAGGGGGCCTGGGGAACCGGGACTACAGCAGGAAACCCACCTGGTTCGGAGCTTGCACCTTCCCTTCCCCAGCCAGGCTTATGTGGGCAGTATCTAGCCGACTGGGTATCTTCAGGGATGTCAGTGATGCCAGGTGAGGTGTTTCACGCCAAGTTCATTCCTGTTGCTCTCCAGTCTCTCAGTTGTGTCCGAGTCTTTACTACCCCATGGACTGCATCACGCCAGGCCTTTCTGTCCCTCACCATCTCCCAGAGTTCACCCAAGTTCATGTACTAGTCATCATGGTTCAAGTTTTGCTTGAATATGATATCAATTACAAATGACCCTGTTGCTTAACGATCAACTTAAAAGACGTATCAGAAATCAATGGAGCCTGAAGCCTTCTCCCCTGGAGCCTTCATTCTGTCACTCTGAGCCTTGAAGAGAAGGGCCTTCAGAGGCCTGAATCACAGTTGGCCGGGGATGTAACGAATGCATGCCGTCTCCAGGCAGCTGGGCTTTAAGTGAACTGGGATGTGTGGAACATCTTCCTCCCCACGCCTGCATTCACGAACGTAGCCCTGGTCTGATGGTCACCAGACACTCAGAGACAGTGAACAAGTCTGAGTGTATGTCACAGCCTGAAGCCAAAGAGAAAGGGTCCTACCTCCCTCTGCAGACAGCCCTGCCCAGCCCCAAGGCATATCACATACAGGAATTCCTTCTGACCTTCAGGGATCTCTTTCCGAGCTTCTGCAGTCTGTACTTAAGTATGTCTAGCTTGCCAGGATCTTCTGTCCATGGGGATTCTCCAAGAAAGAATACTGGAGTGGGTTGCCATGCCCTCCTGCAGGAGATCTTTCCAACCCAGGGATCAAACCCTTTGCTGGCAGATTCTTTACAGTCTGAGCCACCAGAGAAGCCCAATATATGTGTATAAGCATTTAAACATATATGTGAATATGTTTATTATGAATCCATATTTCCGTGTATAAGCAATTATGTATCTTTAACAAATTTACTGAACACTATTGGGGAAGCACCATGTATGCTACTGTCTAAAGTGCATTGAAAATGGGCCGAGACGTATGTGAAGCTTATATGAAGATAATTATGTTATTTGCTGAGCACTAGTAGAGTCCAGGCGGAGAAGGCAATGGCACCCCACTCCAGTACTCTTGCCTGGAAAATCCCATGGATGGAGGAGCCTGGTGGGCTGCAGTCCATGAGGTCGCTAAGAGTCGGACATGACTGAGCAACTTCACTTTCACTTTTCACTTTCCTGCATTGGAGAGGGCAATGGCAACCCACTCCATGTTCTCGCCTGGAGAGTCCCAGGGACGGGGGAGCCTGGCGGGCTGCCGTCTATGGGGCCGCACAGAGTCGGACACGACTGAAGCGACGCAGCAGCAGCAGCAGAGTCCAGGCAGTGTTTTAGGTGCTTGACACCAGTGCCTTCCATTCACGCCTCGTGACAGCCTTAAAGTGTTAACCCATTTTGTAGATGAGAAAACTAAGCATCAGAGAGGTTAAGCTCCCCCAGGGGCATAACACAGGAAAGCAGCTGGCAAACCTTAGGCTCGAATCCAGAGATCTCCTGGCCCCTGGGCTCTGAACCACTAGCGGTGAATTACACATGGTCCTGCCTTCGGGAGCCTTATGCAGGTGCTCAGTGCGCACAAACAGGCACATCCACAGCTGCCGCAGTGACGGAGGGGGAGGAGGCGGGAGGAGTGCTGTCAGCTTGCGTCCGAACAGGAGTGCAACGCTCAGTCCAGGGTCCTGCCTAGGGTCTGTGAATTTCAGCCACACTTCATCGTCTGCTGTCTGCACTCAATCTTTGTCCTATGGTGACTCCCAATGAAGAGAAAGCATTGTTTCTAACCCCATCCCCAGAAGTATTGGGAAAGAGTATCCTCCTCCCCCATCCCACTCTCCGAGACACACACACACACACACACACACACACACACACACAGAGTTTCTGTGCTCTGGTTTAGCGTTTATTGTTCTGACCTATTTCTATGAGATCTCCTTCCCTAGTCTGGGAACTGCTCCTCTAATTCATTGTATTGATCTCAGGTT
This sequence comes from Redunca redunca, assembly GCA_006410935.1. Classification (NCBI taxonomy): domain Eukaryota; kingdom Metazoa; phylum Chordata; class Mammalia; order Artiodactyla; family Bovidae; genus Redunca; species Redunca redunca. Next base: position 22,218 of record SJYQ01000470.1, read on the forward strand.
CCCCAGTGCCTAGCTAGGGGCCTGCCACTGCACAGCAAGTGAGCTATGAATATTTGTTTTAGAAATAAATGACAGTTTGGCACTGGCCTTAGAATGCAGTCTAGGTCTTTGGCTAAGGCAGGAAGACATTTGTGCTAATAAGTGTTGATCTTGCCTCTCCAACTAGAAAGTAACTCCTGGAAAAGGGGAGCTTGACTTGATTGTATATCTTGCAAAGAATCTCAGCCATTCTGGGCTCGGTACAAACTTGTAAAGTAAATGGGTTGGAATACATTGTATCACCCTTTGGACTCCAGGGGCAGCTGCCAAAATTCTTTGGGGCATGTCACTAGTTAGCCTTAATTACCTGGTTTTATATTAACTCTGGGAGCCTATCTGACTGAATGATAAGATTTGGCTCCTAGATAATAGCTAACAATAATAACTACTTAATATCTCATGCTTAATATATGGCATCACTGTGATAAATGCTATACTTCCCTCTTCTCATTTAATCCCAATAACAATCCTTTTATATTCATTTATTCATCTAGTCGGCCAATACTTTTTGAGCATTCACTGTTTGCAAGGCACTAGGCATCCAATGGTGTACACGATAAACGTGGTTTTATTTTCCCCGCTTTACAGATAAGGAAATGGATTCAGGGGCTCTCAATGACATGCCTGTGATCAACCAGGCTAATAAGTGGCAAAACTGCATCTGAATCATCTTTTTTCTTCACTGAATCGGAGAAATGGTTAATTAGTTACTGTTAGTTGCTCAGTTGTAGCTGACTCTGTGACCCCATGTACTGTAGCCTGCCAGGCTCCTCTGTCCATGGAATTCACCAGGCAAGAATACTGGAGTGTAGCCATTCTCTCCTCCAGGGGATACTCCCAACCCAGGGATCAAACCCAGGTCTCCTGCACCGCAGTGGATTCTTTACCATCTAAGCCACCAGGGAAGCCTCAGGGAAATGGTGCCCCTGATCAAAACTCAAGTGTGTAGCTCTTTGCAGGGTAGGGGTTGCTGTCTGGTTCCTCTAGAAATGGAAGGTGCCTTATGAAAATGAGTGTTTGGCTGGTAAAAGTACTTGCCTGCAATCCTTGCAATGCACTCTTGGATGGGGAGGGGGGACTGTGTTGGGGAACTGTCCCAACACCCTCCTCCAGACATAGCAGCACTGGGCTCTCAAGGGGACATAAAGAGGCTCTCTTTCCTGCCAGAGGTGACACAGACAAAGGAAAGAATGCCTGTGGGCGGGAAGAGAAGGCATGGGTGGGGAGGTCTCTGGGGAGAGACTCGGGAGTCATGGGGGAGGTACCCAGCAGCATTGCTGGTGGCCTGACCCTCCCCTGCTCCAGGCCAACTGGACAGTGTCCCTGGGAGGCACTGCATGGATGGGGTGTCTCCCCAGGGATCCTGTGAAAGCTGTGAAGTAGCCCCAGACTCTCCTTCATAAACACTCCTGCCCCACCTCATCCCAGGGCACACCCACACCTAAGTACTCACTCACATAGGCAGGTGGCTCCCATGGGATGTCAGGCTCTCTCAGTTTCTCTGTTCTGTTTTGTGCACTCATGCGTGCACAAGTGTGCCCACATTCTTCCCAGGTCAGTTGTTGCTGCTCAGTCGCTTAGTTGTGTCTGACTCTTTGCGGCCCCATGGACTACAGCAAGCCAGGCTTCTCTGTCCTTTACCATCTCCCGGAGTTTGCTCAAACTCATGTCCATTGGTTGGTGATGCCATCCAACCATCTCGTACTCTGTCGTCCCCTTCTCCTCCTGCCTTCAACCTTTCCCAGCATCAAGGTTTTTTCTAATGAGTCAGCTCTTCACATCAGGTGGCCAAAATATTGGAGCTTCAGCTATAGTATCAGTCCTTCCAATGAATATTAAGGACTGATTTCCTTTAGGATGGACTGGTTTGATCTCCTTGCTGTCCAATGGACTCTCAAGAGTCTTCTCCAACACCACAGTTCAAAAGCAGCAATTCTTCAGCACTCAGCCTTCTTTATAGTCCAACTCTCACATTCATACATGACCACTGGAAAGACCATATCTTTGACTAGATGGACCTTTGTTGACAAAGTAATGTCTCTGCTTTTTAATATGCTGTCTAGGTTGGTCATAGCTCTTCTTCCAAGGAGCAAGCGGCTTTTAATTTCATGGCTGCAGTCACCATCTATCTGCAGTGATTTTGGAGCCCCCCCCAAAATAAAGTCTCTCACTGCTTGCATTGTTTCCCCATCTATTTGCCATGAAGTGATGGGACCAGATGCCATAGTCTTCGTTTTTTGAATGTTGAGTTTTAAGCCAGCTTTTTCACTATTCTGTTTCACTTTCATCAAGAGGCTCTTCAGTTCCTCTTCACTTTCTGCCATAAGGGTGGTGTCATCTGCATATCTGAGGTTATTGATATTTCTCCTGGCAATCTTCCAACAACACAAGAGAAGACTCTACACATGGACATCACCAGATGGTCAACACCAAAATCAGATTGATTATATACTTTGCAGCCAAAGATGGAGAAGCTCTATACAGTCAGCAAAAACAAGACTGGGAGCTGACTGTGGCTCAGATTATGAGCTCCTTACTGCCAAATTCAGACTTAAATTGAAAAAATTAGGGAAAACCACTAGACCATACAGGTATGACCTAAATCAAATCCCTTATGATTATACAGTGGAAGTGAGAAATAGATTTAACGGACTAGATCTGGTAGATAGAGTGCCTGATGAACTATGGACTGAGGTTCGTGACATTGTACAGGAGACAGGGATCAAGACCATCCCCATGGAAAAAAATGCAAAAAAGCAAAATGGCTGTCTGGGGAGGGCTTACATATAGCTGTGAAAAGAACAGAGGTGAAAAGCAAAGGAGAAAAGGAAAGATATAAGCATCTGAAAGCAGAGTTCCAAAGAATGCCAACAAGAGATAAGAAAGCCTTCCTCAGATCAGTGCAAAGAAATAGAGGAAAACAACAGAATGGGAAAGACTAGAGATCTCTTCAAGAAAATTAGAGATACCAAGGGAACATTTCATGCAAAGATGGGCTCGATAAAGGACAGAAATGGTATGCACCTAACGGAAGCAGAAGATATTAAGAAGAGGTGGCAAGAATACACAGAAGAACTGTACAAAAAAGATCTTCACGACCAAGATAATCACGATGGTATGATCACTCACCTAGAGCTAGACATCCTGGAATGTGAAGTCAAGTGGGCCTTGGAAAGCATCACTACGAACAAAGCTAGTGGAGGTGATGGAATTCCAGTGGAGCTCTTTCAAATCCTGAAAGATGATGCTGTGAAAGTGCTGCACTCAATATGCCAGCAAATTTGGAAAATTCAGCAGTGGCCACAGGACTGGAAAAGGTCAGTTTTC
>SJYQ01000470.1:36746-59678 GCA_006410935.1 Redunca redunca
CCCCGCCCCCATCCCTGGCATTCTCACATGCACAGAACTTCCTTCAAGGACTACAGTGTGTTAGGCAGGGAACAGGCCTCTGCTAAATGCTGCAGGAATTCTCCATCACACCATGCCGAGGTAGTGTTTACATCTCTGTTGAATGCTGGTGGTGATAAACAGCTCCCTGCCTTTAGGCAGTAGGCTTAATGGTCAAGAATGTGTGTGTTGGGGGTCACACAGTGACACCATCTACTGGTTGTGTCACATCAGGCACACTTACTTAACTTCACTGAGTCTCCATTTCCCTCTTCATTAAAAGGATGACCAAAAAACAAACAAACAAAAAAAACAAACCTTTGTCAGAATGTTGTGGAAAGTCAGGGAGGTAATGCAAGGAAAGTGCTTATCACAGGGCCTGATACTTTGTGCATGCTCAGTAAGTGTAAGCTATTTTATTATTAACTCACAAGGCATCCTTGGCACAGTTCTGAACTGAAATTGGCCTCCCAGCAAATTGAAGAGGGCCTGGTTGTGCAGTCTAGAGCTACACAAAAGACTCTTAATCCCTCTTGCATGGGATAACCCTTTCCGTGTTTGAGGACAGCTTTCATGTACCTTCTAAATCTTTTCTCCAATTTAAACATCCCTAGTTTTATCACCCAGTCCTCATACGTTTCATGCTTTCCAGGCCCCTTGCCATCTAGGTCACTGTTCTTTGTACACACTCATCAATGCTTTCCCAAAATATACCATATGGAAGTGAAGTTGTGACTATGAATTTGCCCTGACCTGCCCAGGTTGCAAATGGGACTATAATGCCCCTGACCTGGATGTCATAAACAGTCAAAGCTTCATTAGTATCTCTTTGTTGATTGATTGACTTGGCAACCTGTGACCAACAAAAAGCTCCTGATTTTCACATGAACTTCTTAAGCCCACCCTCATCATACTTGCCAAATTAATTTTTGAACTAACGCAGGGTGGATGTTGTGTCTATGCAGTTGCATTGTATTTATTTGACCCCTACCTTATGTTGAAGATCTATTTTTAATATCATTATTTGAATAGATAATACACTTCTGTATTTAGAAATCAAAAAATATAACAGGGTAAACTGAAAAGTTCCTAGGCCATCCCATCTGTCTAACCTTCTCTCTCCCTACATAGAGAGTGAGCACGTTAGTTTCTTATGTACCCTTCCAGCATTTCCTTATGCAGTTACAAGCCAGTACCAATACTGGCTCTTGTATTTCACCTGCTTTTTGCACAAACAGTAGCATATGGAGCACTCTGCTCTAAAGCATGCTTTTTTTGCCTAACAATGTCTGGGATCCTTTTGAATCTTCAGTCCCTTATCTGACATAGTTTCACATCTACCAGACTTGTGATATGTGTATATAAAGTAAGCACGTCATCAGTGTCTTCATCCAAGTTGTTGACAGAAATGTGTGCAACCTGGAAGTCTGTACCAAGTTGATGCCCATCCATAAATCAACCCTGCCATGCAGTCTTCTAGTTGTACAGCTAATTAGATGGATCCTCAGCCTGTTTCTCCTTCTTCTTCTCAAGATAATGCGCAAATATATTAAATGCCTCACTAAAGAACTGGGCATATAGAAGCTTCCTGATTTATCAGTCTAGAACAGTGGTCCTTCACTAGGAAAGGTTTTTCCCTAGGAAACACTTAGCAATGTCTGGAGATATTCTTGGTTGTCGCAACTGAGTGTATGAACTGGGGGGGAAGGGCCTTCTACTGGCATCCAGTGGGTGGTGGCCAGGGTGAAGCTGAACCTCCAACAGTGCGCAGAGTAGCCCTCTTTTCCCCCACTCACACACACACAGTAAAGAATTAGCAGCTCTAAATGTCAACAGTGCCAAAGTTGAGAAATCTTGATCTAGAACCTTGTAACCGATGCCACTTCAAAATTATTCCTCTCTGTTGTCAAGTTTTAAAACAGCATCCTGCTTCTTTAATACTAGCTGCACACTTATATCCTTTAGTTGTTATTGTTCAATTGCTAAGTTGTGTCTGACTCCTTGTGACCCCATGGACTGTAGCACGCCAGGCTTCTCTGTCCTCTACTATCTCCCAGAGTTTGCTCAAAATCATGTCTGTGGAGTCGGTGATGCTATCTAACCATCTCATCCTCTGCTACCCCCTTCTCTTTTAACCTTCAATCTTTCCCAGCATCAAGGTCTTTTCTAATGAATCTGGATCTAAATCTTTATCAAAATTTAAAAAAAAATTTTTTTCCAAAGATTGATTTGACTCCTGGTTTTGACAAATTCTTGCTGATTCTTCATGATCACCACTTTCCAAAAGTTATATTAACATAAATTTATTTTTGGCAAGACAGAATTCCCTGGTTGAATGAAAAGTCATCTAGACTCTCCAGTCTCACATTAAGAGTCCCCAGATTTGAGGGGCTGCTTCTCTCTTAGGGAGCAAGTCCCTCCTGGGATGCCCTGCTCCATGGAGATATGTCTGTGTAGGAGTTTCCTCTCTAGTGATTTCTGTCCAGTTTCCCAGGACTGCTCATGTTCCTGGTAATGACTTCTGCCTTCTGTCCCTCCCATGCCTCCCGTCCCAGCCTGGAATGACACAGAGTCTGTGGCAAGTTAGGAAGTCATGTGTAAATGTCTTTCTCTCTTTAAAGGTGCCCATTTCCCACTTAGGGAGGTAACATGTCCCCAGATGAATATCAAAAATCTTGACACATGGAAAAATAAATAAAACATTTCTCATACCTCTTTAGAAGACCAAGTCTAAAGAGGATTGAGCTAAGGTGTTAAAGGAGTTGTCGGTGTCCAGCAGAGCTGTCAGTCAGCAGTGCCCCATCTACGTATTCACTGAGCTCCTGCTATAACCAAAATGCTGTTAGGGCACTATTCGTTCAGGGATCAAAAAGCATGAACTCGGCTCCTGAGGAACTGACAAGAAGCTGCCTGTGTAGTGCAAAAGCATGAACGTGGAACAGATCTGCATGTGAACCCCACGGAGATGGTGAGATTGTGTTAATTAGATCTTAAGGCGTGAAGTGTCTGTGTCCCCTCTAGAAGAATGGAGCAGCAATAGCTATCTTGTGGTCATGAAAACAAAATGAGAATAAGCATCTGAAATGCCTTGTGCACATAATAAGAAGCCAATATTGTAGTTATTATTGAATACACTAATATCCTAGTACAGATATGTGGCATGTAGAATCTGATAAACACTTAAAAAAGCACAAAGGACTGTGGACACATAAAGGGAAGAGCCCCTGAAGTCATTGAAAGTACTGTAAAGAACACTGAACTTGGGTCCAGTGGAAGACCTGATTTTGAATCCCTCCTCTGTCACTCAGTAGCTCTGCAAACACGGATGCTTCCCTTCCTTTCTCTAAACTTCTGTATTTAGAGATAATAGGACCTACCTAAACTGTTCAGATGCTTGCTGAATCCATGCTTGAGTTTTAACCATGGAGACTTCTTAAAATGGGCAGCATTTGAGTCGAGCCCTGAGGAATGAGGAGGCTGTTCACTAGGGCAAAAGGATCAAGAAGTCTTCTCTTGGGTGAGACCTCCAAGGGTGCGATAAGAGCTGAGCTAAGAAGCGAATCATGAATATTCGAACTCTCCAGGAAATTAAGAACATAAGCTTGGGGTAGCAGACAGACCTTGATCAAGTCATCTAAGCTCCGTAAGCCTCAGATTCTTCATCTGTAAGAAGCTACCTGCAGGTGGATGTGAATCTTTAGTGAGTAACATGTGAAAGCACTTAGCTGAGTGCCAGGCACATAGTAAGTGCTTAATGGACCATCAGTGTTGGACCTGTGGCTCGGAGCTTGGTCTTGGGGCTGGAAGGCCCATGTGAGCCAGTCCCCAAGGGCTTTGCATGCCAGGTTAAAGAAGAAGCCAGTTTTTGGGGCAAGAGGAAACCACTTCCAGCTTTCGAGAATGACAGGACAGAGTTTTAGGTTAACCCTGAGCTACAATGTGGAGGGTAGGCTGGTGAGGAGGGTGGCTAGAGGCAGCAAGACCAGTTGGCCCAGAAAGCTGGGGTGTAGTGTAGTTTTTGCCATGTTTTTACTCTGGACTCTGAGCAAGTCCCAGAGACCCAGCAAGGCCCCAGGCTCACAGCTGGGCTGGGCTGAGGTCCTGGGGAGAGTGGGGATTTCTGGCCCCTCCCCGCCGGACTCTCTTCCACCACCCTCACCAGCCTCCCTGTGACAGCTGCGCTCCCACCCCCAGTCCCTGTTTGGAGCAGTGATTAATACAGGTTTAAAATAATCTTTGTCTTCTCCCTTTGTCCGCCCCCAGCACAGCCGCTGCTCTCCTCCCATCCCCCCACCCCTTCCCTGGCCACACCTCAGAAACCAGCCTCCGGGCAGCTGGGGGGGTCCGGGGGCCCTGCCTCGCTCCTTCTGGCACTGCCACACTATGTACACTCCAGACTCAGACAAACAACATACCTTTCCTCCCAGGCTCCTCCTGGCCCTGGACCCAGCAGTGCTTTCTTCCCCACAGTTCTGGGCAGGGGCAGAGGGAAGCTGGCAGGAGATGTCTCCCTCCTCACTCACCCTGACCTCCAGCAGTGAAGGGATCTGGCCTGGTGGACTGTGAACTGGATTCTGGAGGCCCTGCCTCCCTCCAATGTGGAGAGCTGGTCACTTCTAGACATATGTGGAGCTCCCCATTTCTCAATTTCCCCGTTGGTCATCTGGCTTCTTTTCCTTTCCAAAGAGCTTTTGTTTTCATTTCCTCATTGAAACTCTGATACTTTGGCCACTTGATTGCAAAGAGCCAACTCACTGGAGAAGACCCTGATGCTGGGAAAGATTGAGGGCAGGAGGAGAAGGGGTGGCAGAGGTACCAAATCAATGCATATGAGTTTGAGCAAACTCCGGGAGATGGTGAAGGACAGGGAAGCCTGGCGTGCTGCAGTCCATGGAGTCACAAAGAGTCAGACATGACTGAGTGACTGAATGACAACAAAACGCTGATGCTCCTAAACTGAGGGTATGGATTATGTCATCCCATTAAAACGACCTAGAAACCAAAGCTTGCAGAGTAAGTGGTTTCCCCAAAGGTCAGTCAGCTCCAAAGCAGTACCTTGTCCATCCTGATGAACCCACCTACCAGCCTGCCTCCCTCTGAAGCTACTGGGTCTCCAGTCCTCGGCCGTCAGTCCACCAGGGCACCAGTGACAGCCTCACCACCTTCCACTCACTGGAATAAACCTTCATCTAACAGACATTTGCCCCTCGGAGCCAGGCAGCTTGAGGCTAGTGCAGGGCTTCTGTCTGGTTCCAGCCAAAGAGGTTCAGGCTCAGGGGAGGACACGTGGGCATGGATAAGGCAAAACAGCAGACAGGGGGTAGAAATGCATATGATCAAAGTGTCAGGTCCTGGGGTATCATAGTTCAAAGGGATGCAAAGACATCGCCTCCATGTCTCTCATCTTCAGAGAGGGTAACTGAGGCCCAGGAAGGGGAAGGGGCACTTGGAGCCACAAAGCTGCAGAGTGATAGGCTGACCTCGTCTGCCAGCTGCGGAGGCCACCCTGGACTGCCACCGTGTCACATGAGGTATAGGGGCTGCCCCCACGATTCCTCCCTCCTGGTGACATCAGAGGTGACTGCACAAAGAGAATTTGTTTTCCCAGGACAAGTAGCCAGAGGCAGAGGGGGTTAGGAAAGAAGAAATGTGTCAGGTGACAGGGGAGGCCGACCCGCAGTATGCTAGAGAGAGCGAAGCAGAGAAGCTATGTGTGGGCAGGTGGTAGGAACTGGAGACTCTGCAGCCTTGGCCGGGTGCACACTTGGCTGCCAGGCCACACGGTGCATCTGAGAGCAAAAAAGACACTTTCTCTGCTCGGTCTGGTGGGAGAGTCGATGAGCTCACGCCTGTGCTCAGACAGAACTGACAAATGCCGAGTTAATCCCGGATCACTTGCTTGGGATTAAAAAGAGAGAGATGGGATGGAGGTGGGGAGATGTGTCACATCGGGTAGGAAAGGGAGACGGGAGTATGTTTGCTGGTCTGGATGGAGTCCGGCTAAATATTTAATGTTCTTGACAGAGACCTGGAGGGGGCCGTTTCTTTCTCTAAACAGTGACACGCAAGGCTCCTGGGTGGGGAGACAGAGGAGCCAGCAGCTGGGGAGCTGCTTCCAGCTGCCTCTTAGGGGCGAGGTGGGAGAGAGAGAAGGATGCAGCAGAGGATGTGGGAGCAAAGGGCCAGTACAGCTGGAGGCAGGAGGGCGGAGGGGGCCGGGGCCAACCGAGCACTCCCTTTATTAAAAAAATAACAGTTCATTCTTTACATTTGGAATAAAAACCTGTTGTAATTACCTAGCAGTGGGAAAGCAATTTCCAAGCAGCTTTATTGTTCTGCTCACCAACCAAATGTGCAACGAAACATCCACCCGGGAATAGCAGGAGTGAAGACACACGGCAGTAACTATGATATTTAAATGTTTCCACAGTAGAAATTTCAATAAGGTTTAAATGAACCGCAAGCTGATTTCTCTCCGGATTATTTTTTCTCCTCCTCCTTTATTATTTAAGACATTGTGCTCCTACACTGCATTTCTGTGGCACTAGCAAAGAAGTCCTAGCAGGAAACTTCAAAACTTTGTGACTGTTCTGAGCACCTCTCGCTCAGTCCATTTCCCAGAGGAGTTAGGTGCCCTCCATCTACCCGAGACCTTAGCTGGGTGAGCCTGGGGCCAGGGAATTCTCACCTCAGATCCCACAGGTGCCCTGTGTAGACTGCACCCAGGCTGGCAAACGCTCCTCAGTCTCCACGTCCTCAGTTGCCCCTCTGACAGTAGTGGTTGCCAACTTTTAACCTGGTGAGAGTAGATAAGCTTGATCAAGACCATGTCTCAAGTGTCCCTCCGCTGAGTCCAGATTGGGCTGGGGTCCTGGCAGTAGCTAATATCTGAAAGCAGATTGTTTAACATCTCCCTGTGTTACTGTCACACAGATAATTCTTTGAATACTAGGCAAGTTCTAGTCTTAGAAGGGGATACAAAGAAGGGTAAATATTCTATTCTATCAACCTATAAATGTCTAACGCTCCCCTGGTGGCTCTGTCAGTAAAGAATCCACCTGGAATGCAGGAGACCTGGGTTCAGTCCTTGGGTTGGGAAGATCCCCTGGAGAAGGAAATCTTTACCCACTCCAGTATTCTCGTCTGGAGAATTCCATGGACAGAGGAGCCTGGTGAGCTCCATGGGGTTGCAAGTGTTGGACACAACTTAGCTACTAAATTACCACCGCCACCATAAGCATCTAATAATAGTGCTATTACAGGCAGCTAATTTATTAAGAGATATATTATATACATATGAAAGTGAAAGTGAGATGAAAGTGAAGTCGCTCAGTCGTGTCTGACTCTTTGCGACCCCATGGACTGTAGCCTATCAGGCTCCTCCATTCATGTGATTTTCCAAGCAAGAGTGCTGGAGTGGGTTGCCATTTCCTTCTCCAGGAGATCTTCCCAACCCAGGAATCGAACCTGGGTCTCCCGCATTGCAGGCAGACGCTTTACCATCTGAGCCACCAGGGAAGTTCATACACACACACACACACGCGTGCGCGCGCGCACACACACACACACAACTTTAATCGTTTAATCCTCACAGCAACTGTAAGAATGGTCTCCACTATCATCATCTCAGGTTTCAGGTGAGGAAACTGAGGTACCATTCCCTTCGCCAGGGGAATCTTCCTGACCCAGGTGTCGAACCCTGGTCTCCCGAATTGTAGGCAGATTCTTTACCTCTGAGCCACCAGGGAAGCCAGCTGAGGTACAAGGAGCTTAAGTAACTCGCCCAAGATCTCACAAGCAGTAATGTCCGAGCTGGGACTGACCCAGACAGCTTAGCACTAGTGTAAATGCTGACCCTTCACTGCCACCCTGTCTCACCAGCCTGCCCCCAGATTCCCCTCCTCAAGTCTGCATTGCAGAAGCATTGGCCTCCCTTAGAATTAAAGTATTTGGAACCTTCTGGAGGAGCCAACAGTGGAATAAATGAGAGGTGAAACTTGTAGAGGTACTTTCCTCAGAGACCTTGAAGCACTGCAGAGAGCACACACCCAGATGAGAGCCCTTCCTCTTGGAGGCAGGACACTAATAAGGACAGCCCCCTTGAATCCAACCATTGTCTTCCCAACACTATACTTGCCTCTGGACACCCAAGCAAGCTTCTCTTTGCAAGGCTGAGATAAATCATGTTCAAACTCTCACACCATATGGTTCTTCTCAGCCCTATAACACATACAGAGCTGGGGAAGAATGAAAAGCTCTGCTCATGGACTTTCATTTCAATTTTTGAAAAACAGGCCATATCTAGGAATATTTGGCCAGAGAAGTGCCTTCATGCTGACTTTCCTGCTCAAGGCAGCATCTAAGAGTGGCCATAAGAGTAACTCCCAGAAGCTGAGAGGCCAGCAAACAAATACATTGACCCAGAACCTTCCCTTACAGATAGAAACCCAACCCACCACACTCCAAGCCAGGTCCCCATCAATGAATATTTATGGTGCCTGTATTAGTCAGAGCTCTCCGGAGAAACAGAACCAATAGGAGATACATGTTTCATATAAGAAATTGGCTCACATAGCTATGGGTTTCCCAGGTCCACTCCAGTACTCTTGCCTGGAAAATCCCATGGACGGAGGAGCCTGGTGGGCCGCAGTCCATGGGGTCGCTAAGAGTCGGACACAACTGAGCGACTTCACTTTCACTTTTCACTTTCATGCATTGGAGAAGGAAACGGCAACCCACTCCAGTGTTCTTGCCTGGAGAATCCCAGGGACGGGGGAGCCTGGCAGGCTACAGTCTATGGGGTCACAGAATCAGACATGACTAAAGTGACTTTGCACACATGCATGTAATTATAGAAGCTGAAATCTGCAACTACCGAGCTGGAGACCCAGGAGTATCGATGTGTACTTCCAATCTGAGTCTGAAGGCTCAAGGACCAGGACAGCCAAAGGTACAAGTTCAAGTAGTAGAACTGATGTTTCAGTTGGAGTCCAAAGGCTAAAACAAAAGACCCATGTCCCAGTTCAAGCCATCAGGCAGGAGTTTTCCCATAATTTGTGGAAAGGTCAGCCTTTTTGTACCGATTCAGGTATGCCACTGATTGGATCAGGCCTACCCTACTAGGGAGGGCAATCTGCTTTACTCATTCTGCCAACCACATATTAATCGCATCCAAGAACATCCCCACAGACTTACCCAGAATAACGTTTGACAAATCTCTGGGCACCCTGTGGCCCAGGCAAATAGACACACAAAATTAACCATTGGGGCACCCCTGCCTTCTCCACCCCTTGCCCTCCAGCTGTTATTCCCAGCGGCAGGCATGTGGGGAGAGTGCCTAGAGCATCCTATTAACTCCACTAATGAGGCTGCCCTTTCTGTGGTCTCCTGCATCTGTTGCCCTCAGCAGCCAGCTGTGCAGGTTCAAGCACCAGTATATGATAGTGGGAGTGCCTCTCTTCATCCCTTAGCTTCTTCTTTTCCTCCCAGGGCCCCATAAAGCCAGAGAAGCCAGGGATGGGGAGAAGGGCCCACGCTCGAGTCCTGTCTTGTCTGTGACCTCGGGCCTCAGTCCTGGGCACCCTGAATGGGCAGGTGGTGGAGTGGAAGCAGTGTCGCTGTGTCTCCCCTTTGCTCAGCATCTGAGCTCATGCTGACTAGCAAACCTTGTATCTTATTAGGCAAAATAAGGCCATATTGTGGCTGGCAGGAGGGAAGCTCATTTCACACTCTGGGAAATGGAATTCGACAAACAGGCAGGAAGGGTTTCACGTCCGTGCTTCTCTGCCTGCTCGTCTGAAAGTTGGCAGTGGCGACCAGCCAGAGGACATGAGTACAAACTTCCCTTTCCAGTAACCGGAGGCGATATAGCACTGAGGTTCATATGGGGGCTTTTGTCCCAGGAACACCTTGTCTTCCATCTACCAGCTGTGTGACCTTGGGCAAGTCACTTAGCCTTTCCTTGGGTCAGCTTGCTTATTTGAAAAAAAAAGACAGAGAGAGAGAGAATAATAACACCCACTCCATAAGATTGTTCTTGTGAGAATTAGATGAATTCTTCTATTTATAGATGAATATACATATGGCTTAAAAAATGTCTGGCTCTTTTGGTAGCAACATGGATGGACCTAGAGATGATCATACCAAGTGAAGTCAGACAGAGAAAGACAAATACCATATGATATCACTTATATGTGGAGTCTAAAAACTTATATACATGAATGAACAGACTCACAGACATAGTAAACAAACTTACCAAATGTTAACAGAGGGGAAAAGGATATGAGGGATAAATTAGGAATTTGGGATTAGCAGATGTAAGCTGCTGCTGCTGCTACTGCTGCTAAGTCGCTTCAGTCGTGTCCGACTCTGTGCGACCCCATAGACAGCAGCTCACCAGGCTCCCCGATCCCTGGGATTCTCCAGGCAAGAACACCGGAGTGGGTTGCCATTTCCTTCTCCAATGCATGAAAGTGAAAAGTGAAAGTGAAGTCGCTCAGTCGTGTCCGACCCTCAGCGACCCCATGGACTGCAGCCTACCAGGCTCCTCCGTCCATGGGATTTTCCAGGCAAGAGTACTGGAGTGGGTTGCCTTTGCCTTCTCCGAGATGTAAGCTATATATATAAAATAAACAACAAGGTCCTACTGTATAGCATAGGAAACTATATCAATATCTTATGATAAACAATAATGGAAAAGAATCTATGTGCATATGTAATGTACTGTGTGTGCTCAGTCATATCAGCTCCTTGTGACCCCATGGACCATAGCCCTCCAGGCTCCTCTGTCCATGGGATTCTCCAGCCAAGAATACTGGAGTGGGTTGCATGCCCTCCTCCAGGGGATCCCCTGACCCAGGGATCGAACCAGCGTCTCTTATGTCTCCTGCAATGGCCGGCAGGTTCTCTACCACTTTACCACTAGCACCCACTGGGAAGCCCCATGTGTACATATATATGCATCTAAATATAACTGAATCACTTTGCTATTCACCAAAAACACAACAGTCAATCAACTATACTTCAATAAAAGAAAGAAAAACTTCTTAGTAGGGCCCCAATACATGTTAGTTATTATTAATATACATCAGCCTCCTTTTGCTTCCTGAGACTTGGAAAATCAATTTTCTCCTAGTGGAATATCTACAGCAAATTTCAGGTTCTAGGCTGGCTCCCTGCACAGTCAAACGTGTGCCCTGGGGAATGAACTTACTCTAAGAAAAAAGTCAATAACTCTTTCCCACTGCCCCACTGCAGGTCGTGAGGCTGAGGGTCAACAGCCCTGGGTTGAATGAGTTTGGGGACCGTCCACAAGACCCTCCATTATCACGCCTCTCTCCTGGTGTGGCTAATTAAAGAGTGGTTGTGGATCTCTAAAACACAAGATGAGCAATATCTGTGTCTTCCTCATGATCTCCCCCTCCCTCCATGCCGCTTCCAGCCCTGAAGTCCTGCATAGTCTTCCTGGGCCTTCCTCACTGATTATGATCATGTCAGAAGTGCATGATATATTTCCTTGTTACAGGCAACTCAAAGCATCTTCTCCCTGGTTCCCTATCCCCAGGTTCCACCCCAACTTCTCCACTGTGTGCACGTAAGTGCACAGAGCTGCGACTTCTCCAGTGTGTGTACATAAGTGCCCAGAGCTAAAGTGTTGGGGACACTAGTCTGATGCAGTTTCAAGCATTTTTTGCATATAGGCAAAATGGAGACTTAGGGCAACCTCTTCCCAACTCCACCAGACATCGGTGATACTCTAAACAAAGACAACTTGGCAGGTGAGCATACTGCCTGGCACATAGGTTCTTTTCTAAATGCATCTGAATGAATGAGTGAATGATTGAATGATGGAGCTCTGAGATAGGATCCCAATCAGTCCGTGTAGGCATGGAGCCATCCTACCTGGAGACAGAAGGGTGGTGAGGAGCCCTGGGAGCCAGGCTTGCTGGGGGAGTCAGGGCTAGGGAATGACTCACCTCATCTTTATTTCCTCCCCCACTTCCAGGCAGGAAACACAGCTCCAAATCTTCTTCCCTCTTCCCTCTTCCCTCTTCTTGCCTCTCCTGCCCTGGGAAAAGCACGGTCAGAAGAGGGAGGACAAACTCTGTCTCTGTCCCTACCCTGTCTCGTTCCTGAAATCACCTTTCTTTGACCTCAGAATAAGTCCAGTGAGTATTTTGGAGCAGACTGAACCTGCCTGGTTTTGTTTTGCTTGAGCTGGAGTTCAAATCCACTCACAGTTCCTGGGGTTCCTCCAGCTGAAGTCAGGGCAGGGAGCCTATAAGCAGAAGTGCCAGATAGAGTGGGGCTGCATCATGGGATTAAAATTTGTCTAGAGAGAGCCTAGGAAGTGGGTTAGCCACTTACTAGGTCAGAGCCAGAGAAGTAGCGTGGAATACCTCGTATGCTCTCAGCAAGTGCGCAGTGCGATCACTCTGGGCTTCTCCCCGGCCAGTGGCTTATCTGAATCAATTCCATGTAGTGGCTCCTGTAAGTATGGAATGCCCTGGCCGAAAAGGACCATTTTGCAGGGATGGAAACTGAGACTCAGACTGGTAAAGGGACTTGCCCAAGGGCACAGAACAAGTTGGGAGAAGGGCGACTGGTGCACTTGGAAATGTCAGCTTAGTGACTTTAATCCATGGGTTATCAACTCGACCTAAGGAAGAACGGGACACTGGGCTGGTCGGGGGATGGGGGGGGGGGTGGCAAGGGGAGCTCTGGTTTCCCTGCCAGTTGAATAGAGAACTGCTTGAATCTGTGTGTTCCTGAGCCTTCCTGCCACCCCCGGTACCTACAACATCCTGAAGAGAAGGCAAACAGCAGGCAAGCCCGTCGGCCCTGTTTCTCTGCTTCCTCTATGAGCATCCATCAGCCACAATTTTATGTTGAATGGGGCTGTGAGGAACTTCAAGGCCGAGATGATTACATTTTGTACATTACCCTTCTGCCAGAGAGCTAAAAATACCCTCCTGGTGGTTGCTAAGTGCAGGTCTAATGGTTTTCCTTAGAGGAAAGAATGGGATTCTAGTTTCTCTGAATCTGGAGGCTCCACATCCAGGGAATGAAGTCGTGGAAATTGTCAGAGTTGGTTGTAGAGCATCCCTGGGGGAGGAGAAGCTAGGAACAGCCGGAGAATTCACTGCTCCCTGGTGTCAGGGAGAATCTCCAGGGACTTGTGCCAGCAAAGATTGTGGATCTCGGAAGGAATACAGCAGACTGTGGCTTTCACGGAGAATTACCCCTGATCTGTGGGCTCCCCTACCCTTGAGGTCTGACTTTCTGAACCTCTCTCTTTGATTGGCACAGAGTGGCCAGTTCCCAAAGTCATACCTTGAACCTGGACATTTTAAGGTAAAAAGTGGGTTTAGGGATATGGAGCAAGGTCTTAGGAACAGCTTACTAGAGACTTGACGGTGGATCTAGAGTGTCTCTCACTTGATATATTAAAAGCAGACTTATAAGCATATGGCCACCCCAAGACTGCCCAGCTCCTCTCACCTGGCCTAGCAGTCCCTCTGACTACAAACATAAACATTTGAATTTTTAAATTTTTATTTATTTATTTATTTTCCTTCTGGCTGTTCCGGGTCTTCACTGCTGCATGGCCTTCTCTCCAGTTACTATGCGCAGGCATCTCACTGCGGTGGCTTCTCCTGCTGCAGAGCATGGGCTCTGGGGCTCACAGGCTTCAGCTGTTGCAGCACGTGAGCTCAGTAGCTGTGGGTCCTGAATTCTAGAGCACAGGGTCAATAGTTGTGGTGCACAGGCTTAGTTCCTTCATGATACGTGGGGGCTTCCCAGATCAGGGATCAAACTGCTGTCTCCTGCATTTGCAGCCAGATTCTTTACCACTGAGCCACCAGCGGAACCCCTGAGTTTACTTTTTAACCAAAATATCAGAAGTCCTAAATCCAAGTAGGAGGCTTGACCTCCCCTGAGAGATCCTTTTGGGGACCCACGAATTATAGCCACATCTCTTGGGATGGCTTTGACACCTTCGTTTGAAGTGTCCAGCCTTGGGTCACTGCAAGCCCACATTGCCCCTTGGGAACCAGAATGCCTCCGGGACCTTTGGCTCATTCTCTAAAGGCTGTTGCCATGGTTTCATCCTCCTGATTACCTTGGACATTGACATTCACACAAATTTGCCTTTCCTGGCACAGGTTGATGAGTGGCTCTGGGAGGTGGGTAAGATGTTGGTTGCCTGGCGAGGGAAGCTGGCCTGCAGCAAGATGTTTGAAGCTGATGTTTCAGCAGCTCACAAAGGAGAGGCCCTGGGGGCTATTTAAAAGGTGCTGGGGTGCCATGTGGCTGTCAGCAAGTGCCTGACTGAGCGCTCTGTGCTCAGGAGAAGGAAAGAAAGGCCCCTGTGTCATCGCTGGGGAGTAGGGTTTCTCGTGCTCACTTTGTTCAGGGAGCACTGTTGCACTCACCCCTTGCTTAGGCAATGCTCACGAATGCAGAGTTTACCTTAAACTACTTTCCTGGGAAAAAAAAAAAAAAAAAGGAAATGGGAAAACAAATCTTTATGAGTAAGAACTAGAAGATTGTATTTGACTCACTACATTTTGCTCCAGAATGCTTCCTGCTGTCACTAAAATCAACCCTGCCCTCCCGAGATGGAGATCTGCCCCCTTGGAAGAAGACAGCATGTTAAAGAATGGGCAAGAACCTGCAAAGGCGATTCCCCTCCCACAAAAGAGCTTCCATAAGTGTCTTAAACCAGGCAGTGGTTCAGTCTCCAGGTGATGATTTTGAAAGAACAACACACTTGAACATGTGTGTTCTCAGATGTTTGTTCAAATATCTGAGAAAAAAAAAAAGCCTCGTGGGCTGCGGCTCCTCCTCACTGGTTCATGCTGATGGAGAGGGGAGAGCAGTGGGGTGATTAACTCCAAGCAATGGATAACCGAAAGCTCAGGATGTTTGACTTCAGATGTGTGGTATAATATATGGAAAGCGTACATATCTTACTGTGTGTTTGCCTTCTTAATTATGTTTTGCTTCAGCCAGTATGGGAATGAGCTAACAGGCTGAGAGTACAAGCCAGTTAATGGCTGGGTCAGCCTGCTAGGAAGCTTTTTGGGTGTGTGGAGCAATGGCGAAAATCTCAAGGGATTTAACGTTTTCTACAGACAACTGGCCCGGTATGTAATCCACCTGGGTATAATAGAGTGTTGGCTGCAATCAGATTCATTAGTAGCTCAAGAATTAAACCTACTCTTCCACCCCCATCCCTGTCCAGTCTCTGTTTTTCCCCTGCTCCTGCCAGATATTTCATGAATCTTGAATACTGGAGGCTGCCAAGCAGGCAGCTTTGCGTCAGTGGCAAGGGGGCTAATCTATATTCTCATATTAACCATACTTCCCAATGAATTTCAATAACTTGGAAATGGGCATTTGGCAGCTGGGAAAGAGAAGGCTTGGTAAGTGCTCAGAACAAGTCTATAATAAGCATCTGTTTAAAAGAGACCTCTCCAGCCAGATGCCCTGGCCTAATGGGGACCCTGGGCTGGGGCGGCAGCTGCACATTAAAATACATTGAGTTTGTCTTCCCAGGTGGAGGGAGCAGCATTTCCGTCCCTATGAAATGGATCTAGGACAAACAGGCAGTTTCTTATTCATAAAGCAGGATTTCTAAGCTAAACTGGCGATTTCTAAGCTAGACTGCCTTCTGCCCACAATCCCCTGTCCCTGAGTAGGGCTACTGATTAAGACTCTTTCCTTCAGAAGTCTTTACCTAGTAATTCCTGCCACCTGTCATATCACATATGCCTGCTCTCTATGCTACCAGGCTCGGTCATATCCAACGCTTTGAGACCCCATGGACTGTTGTCCACCAGGCTCCTCTGTCCATGGAATTCTCCAGGCAAGAATACTGGAGTGAGCAGCCATCCCCTTCTCCAGGGGATCTTCCGGACCCAGGGATCAAACCTGGGTCTCCTGCACTGCATGCAGATTCTCTACTGTCTGGGCCACCAGGGAAGCCCTTGCTACTAGGCAGACCCTCCTTAGGGAAGTGTTGCTATCTCTGCCTGCTGGGCTTGTGTCTCTTTGAGGACAGGCTCTATTCCCATCTGAGTACTCTCCTCCTTTGAGAGCCCTACCTCCTAACACACACAGCTCCTGGCAGAGGGCAAGAACATATCAGGGCAGGACCAACTGGGACGACACTGCACAAGGGGACGGTGTCAGGGTGGATGGCTCAGGACTAGGTCAGCTTTCTTACATGAAGCTTCATGAGACACTGGGAGCCAAAGAGGGATAAACCAGAGACTAATACAGAAACTGGGCTTCCCAGGTGGTGCAAGTGGTAAAGAACCCACCTGCCAATGCGGGAGATATAAGAGAGGCACGTTCGATCCCTAGGTTGGGAAGATCCCGTGGAGTAGGAAATGGCAACCCACTCCAGTATTCTTGGCTGGAGAATCCCACTGGACAGAGGAGCCTGGAAGGTTACAGTCCATGGGGTCTCAAAGAGTCGGACACAAATGAAGCAACTCAGCACAGCGCACAACACACAGTGGAGGAAATGATCTTCAAACTCCGGGAAAACCAAGCACAGCTTCAAGTCCAAATGCTCAGCTGCTGCTGCTAAGTCATGTCCAACTCTGTGTGACACCATAGATGGCAGCCCACCAGGCTCCCCCATCCCTGGGATTCTCCAGGCAAGAGCACTGGAGTGGGTTGCCATTTCCTTCTCCAATGCATGAAAGTGAAAAGTAAAAGTGAAGTCACTCAGTCGTGTCCAACTCTTAGCGACCCTATGGACTGCAGCCTACCAGGCTCCTCCATCCATGGGATTTTCCAGGCAAAAGTACTGGAGTGGGGTGCCATTGCCTTCTCCGCCAAATGCTTAGAGGCAGGACCAAAATCCAAACTGCAGAACTAAGAGTTGAGAGTTGGGAAGAGAGAACATCAGAGGAAGAGCAATGCCTGACATGCTTCTGGTCCAGAGGAAGTTCAATCTGTGTTTTCTGAATGAATTAGTGAAACAGTGAATGAAGAGGAGGATTCAGAATAATTTAAATTCCTCCCTAAAACTATGGGAGCGTCTCCCCTAATGAAGCTGTGAGTGTGCTCAGTGGGTTCACGGGAGTGGACAGGCCAATTTTCTGAAGTGCAGTTAGTCATAATATGCTCTTTTTGTGGTCTCTTTTCCAAGAATCCCAGCTCAAAGCTCTATAAACGTGTTGTTGATTTATTGTCCAGCACTACAATTCCTTGTTTCCTGTTATCTCTCACCCTCATTTCCTTTAGCTCACCCTAAAATTTTGCTCCCCTATCATAAAAAACAAACACCCATCTCTCTCAAAAAAGAAAAACAGGATTCCCCATCCTCCTCGAGTTTCTGTCCATGACGTCGTATAATAAGAGTCTTCACTCCAGCATTCCCCAGTGTAGAGCATTATTCCACAGAATGGTAGTGGTAAAAGGATTGTGCATGCGTGCTAAGTCGCTTCAGTCGTGTCTGACTCTTTGCGACCATATAGACTGCAGTCCACCGGGCTCCTCTGTCCACGGAATTCTCCAGTCAAGAATACGGGAGTGGGTTGCCATTTCCTTCTCCAAAAGGTTTGTAGGTCAAATGAATCTAGAAAACACTGGATTTCACAAAACCAAACAAGTCCCTTCAGTGAAGGGCTTCTCAGAGTTTAATAAACTCATCTGCATTCCTAAAGAGGAAACGCCAAATTCACTTAACCTCAGAGCCCTTTTGCTTAGTGCTTCCTGCAGGACTGGGGTTCTGCACTTTGGAAATCTAGTCTTTTCCTTTTTTCTTATTTTCTTCAGTGCCCTGGTCCCCTTATCTGTAAAGTGGGAATTAATAATATTACTCACCTCATAGAGTAGCTGTGAAGATTAAATGAATTCATTCAGGCAAAGTGTTTAGAGGGCTTCCCTTGTCGCTCAGCTGATAAAGAATCTGCCTGCAATGTGGGAGACCTCGGTTTGATCCCTGGGTTGGGGAGATCCCCTGGAGAAGGAAAAGGCTACCCACTCCAGTGTTCTGGCCTGGAGAATTCCATAGACTATATAGTCCATGAGATCACAAAGAGTCATACAGGACTGAGTGAGCTTCACTTTCACTTCACTTTTCAAAGTGTTTAGAAAGTGTTTGGCCCTTAGTAGGCATCAAATGCAAGTTTTCCTTTTTCTTTAACCAGTATCTTTATATGACTCTTTCTGGCTCTTTTTAATCTAGCTCTTTCCTTCACTCTACCCAGCTCCACCCCGATAGTCGTGATCGCTTTTCAGCCCCCCGAGTCCAGTGGCCTTTTCCTGTTCCTCCTCTCCTGGCCTTTGGGAGCACTTGGGCTTCTGCTCTCCTTTCCCTGTTGCTTCACCCCTCTCCCTGTCTTCTCTCCAGCCACTCCCTCCTGTTGTGCTTCTCCTCTTCTGGCTATTGCTTCCTTGGTTCCTCCTTTCTTCCACTTTACAAACTTGGATTTTACTCAAAAATGGCTCTTTTTTGCTCTTTCTCAGTCTGTCCTTAGAAGATCATATCCAATTTCAGAGCTTCATCTGCTAACCTTGGTGAAGGTATATGGTATTCCAATTAATTTCCTATCCATCCCTAACTTCTCTCCTGAACTCCATACTGTCCATCTTTTCCAACTATGTACTAAACATTTCAGGCTTCCCTGATAGCTCAGGGAGGCTGGTTGGTAAAGAATCTGCCTGCAATGCAGGAGACACCAGTTCGATTCCTGAGTTGGAAAGATACACTGGAGAAGGAATAGGCTACCCACTCCAGCATTCTCAGGCTTCCCTTGTGGCTCAGCTGGTAAAGAATCTGCCTGAAATTTGGGAGACCTGGGTTCAGTCCCTGGGTTGGTAAGATCCCCTGGAGAAGGGAAAGGCTGCCCACTCCAGTATTCTGGCTTAGAGAAGTCCATGGACTGTATAGTCCACGAGGTCACAAAGAGTCAGACATGACTGAGCAACTTTCACTTTCATTGAACATTTCAGCCTTACTTCCCTCCAAATTCCAGTGTGTCCAGAGATGAACTCATAGACTGACCCCTTTAACTGTGTCCTTTTTTCCTCGCTCCCTACTTCTGTTAGTAACACAGCTGTCCTCTTCAGCCCTCAAGCTCGATTCCTCCCCGTCTCTTGCCAGGTCCTACCAAGCGGGTTACCATCTTGCTCTGAACTCCATTTCCTTGTCTGCATTTTCTCTGCTTCTCCCCCTTCCTGTGTTTTCATTGCCTTGACCGTCATGGCAACTTCTTAACTAGTGTCTCAATCACAGTCCATTTTACACTGTGCTTCTAGAATAGTCATCTATGAACCAACTTTCATCATCTCATATCCTGCTTGAAAACATGCAGTTCCTCCTTACTACCAACAGAACAAAACTGAGACCCAAGACCTTTCATGATAAAATCTCAGCTCTCTTTCTGATCTTGCTGCTGTGACCTCTCTTTACAAAACCTTCTCTAAACCCACTGGATCTCTCAACATGTTCATGTATCCCCCACACTTTCCTCCCCATCTCAGTTGCTGCTTCCTTCATGAAGCCACAGTTGCCCCTGCTAGATGGTACCTTTTCTTCTTCTGATCTTCTGATATTGGAGATTATACAGTAGGCCCCCTCCATGTGAACCTTCAAGTTGCAAACTTTCAAAAGATGTGAACATGCATCTGGTTCTAAGAAGGAACCAAAACCTGTGCCATCAACGTCAGGCATGAGTGCAATTGCACCTCTCTTACTCCATATCTCATTGCTGACTATCGTTCAGCTCTGCCATCTCCCACCTCTTCTCCCTCCTCCAGTCAGTAACTCTTCTTGTCTGTTCACTGTGCCAGCCTCTGTAGGCCAGCTATTGTGCTGCTGCTGCTGAGTCATGTCAGTCGTGTCCGACTCTGTGNCATCTCTAGGATTGAGAGGGCAAGAGGGAAGAGTTACCGGAACCTGGAGTTTAGAAGATCTGGTACTCAAACCTCTGAGTTGAGAGTGCCCCCTGGCTGCTGCTGGTCCCCAAGAGGCTGGTTCTGAAATGCCCCAGAGCCTTAATGGCTGGAGTCAGGAGCCACTGTTGGGGCCCCACCAATAGGGGCAGAAAAGAAACGGGAGAGAAGTGCCCTCCTCCCTCCTGCCTGCTTCCCAGTCTCCTCCTAACACCTGCCGCCGCATGCCTCATAGAAAGTCAGTTATCAGGGGAGGCCACAGAGGCCAGCTTCGGACGGAGAAGGGGCAATGCGCAAGGATGTGGCAGCAGCAAGTAACTGGCACCCCCTCCAGGTCTGGACCTTCACTGAATGGCTTCTCTGTGCATCAGTTCCCTCGTCTTTAAAATGGGAATCATGATCATACTCCTTCATAGGATCTTTGTGAGGCTCACGTGAGCTAACACAAAGAGCGCACTTAGAATAGTGCTCAGTACATAGAAAGTGCTCAAAATTTTTATCTATTATTATCTTACCAGTATGTGTCTCAGTTCATCCTTTTGCTTCCCATCCCATTTGCCCCAGTAACACACTTTGTACAATTATCCTTGATGCTGATTTGATATAAGCACTTTATTTCAGTTCCTGACCTGTGTGTGTTGTGCGTCTGTGTGTGTGAGTGTGTGCCTGTGTGTGTGTGTGTCTGTGTATCTATGCATGTCTCTGTGTGTGTGTGTCTGTCTCTGTGTATACGTGTGTGTCTGTGTGTGTTTTCATTCTTTGGAAAGGAAGTTTCCAAAATAAGTACAGACTTTGTCAGATGTGAATCCCAAACTGAGATCCATCGGTTACTGGCTGTAGGTTAATCTCTGAATTCCGACTTTCTCGTCTGTAAGAGCAGACTCGCACTAGCTCCCTGCAGAATTATTCATGACATGGTTTAGGTGGAACTGCCTGCCACAGGGTTCAGCACATGGGAGATGGTTACTGGGTTGATTTCACTCCTCTCTTCCTTCCTGGCTGAGCACACAGGGCCATGCATTTCTTAGAGCCTTGAGCTTGGAGCTCTCTGTTCACTGTCCTGCTCAGCCAATGTGTGCAGACAGGTCCTCACAAGAACCATCCCGCAGATTATGGACCAAGGTGAAAGAGACCTGGGAGCAGACAGGACAAGACTTAGCTTCGTAAAATTTGAGCTCTGGTCCCATCTCTGCTTCCTGACCGCTCAATGATCCTTGTTCATTTTTAGTCTTAGCTTCTATTTCCCTGTTTTCAGCTTGTAAACAAGGCTTACAAGATCCCTGGAAGAACATGTGGACTCGTATACATAATATGGCCATAGCCCCAACTCATTCGAAATCCTGCAGTGACGCTATGGATGGAAGAGGGTGGGGCATCATTATGGCAAAAGGAGAGAGTCCAGGCTGGTGGGTAAATTTAGAATGAGGGTTAGGGGTCCTAGAGGCTGGCCAGGGGCTCTGGAAACTCCGCTTCTGTCTAATCATTCTTACAGCTTGCATTATTTCTGTCTCATAAGCTCACTGTAAAAGGTCTGTACTCTATGAATGCTAAATGGACCTTTTTGAGAGAAAAGATTATAAGAAGGAAAAGGAAAGACAGAAAAGAGAGAAAATAAGGCTCTGAGTTCAGTCAGGTACGGCTGGTGTCTGTGCTGTGAAAGGGCTTGTGGGTGAATTGGTGGCCTATGGATGGGAATAGCATGGGACTTAAAAGCATGGGTTTTAGAGTTAAGGCATCCTGGGCTTAAATCCTGGCTCCCTGCTTAGTGTTTGGTCTGGGATAAAACGACCTAAATTCTCTGGCCTCAATCTCCTCAACTGTAAAATGGGAATTATACCTCAAAGGGTTATTGCAGAGTTTAAATAAAATAATGTTTATTAAGCACTTTAGCAGAATGTTTGGTATATGCGTGCTTGCATGCATGCTAAGTGACTTCAGTCACGTCCAACTCTTTGCAACTCTATGGACTATAGCCCACCAGCCTCCTCTGTCCACGGAACTGTCCAGGCAAGAAACTTGAGTGGGTTTCTGTGCCCTCATCCAGGGGATCTTCCCGACCCAGAGATCAAACCCGTGTCTCTTACAACTCCTGCATTGGCAGGCAGATTCTTTTCCACTAGCCCCACCTGGGAAGCCCTTGGCCTATAGTAAAGGCTCAATAATGGAGTAGCCACCATGGTCAACAAAAGAGTCCGAAATGCAGTACTTGGATGCAATCTCAAAAACGACAGAATGATCTCTGTTCATCTCCAAGGCAAACTATTCAATATCACAGTTATCCAAGTCTATGCCCCAACAAGTAACGCTGAAGAAGCTGAAGTTAAACGGTTCTATGAAGACCTATAAGACCTTTTAGAACTAACACCCAAAAAAGATGTCCTGTTCATTATAGGGGACTGGAATGCAAAAGTAGGAAGTCAAGAAACACCTGGAGTAACAGGCAAATATGGCCTTGGAATGCAAAATGAAGCAGGGCAAAGACTAATAGAGTTTTGTCAAGAAAGTGCATTGGTCATAGCAAACACCCTCTTCCAACAACACAAGAGAAGACTCTACACGTGGACATCACCAGATGGTCAACACCGAAATCAGACTGATTGTATTCTTTGCAGCCAAAGATGGAGAAGCTCTATACAGTCAACAAAAACAAGACCAGGAGCTGACTGTGGCTCAGATCATGAACTCCTTATTGCCAAATTCAGACTTAAATTGAAGAAAGTAGGGAAAACCGCTAGACCATTCAGGTATGACCTAAATCAAATCCCTTATGATTATACAGTGGAAGTGAGAAATATATTTAAGGGCCTAGATCTGATAGAGTGCCTGATGAGCTATGGAATGAGGTTCATGACATTGTACAGAAGACAGGGATCAAGACCATCCCTATGGAAAAGAAATGCAAAAAAGCAAAATGGCTGTCTGGGGAGGCCTTACAAATAGCTGTGAAAAGAAGAGAGGTGAAAAGCAAAGGAGAAAAGGAAAGATATAAGCATCTGA
>SJYQ01000470.1:60587-144156 GCA_006410935.1 Redunca redunca
GATGGGGAAACAGTGGAAACAGTGTCAGACTTTATTTTGGGGGACTCCAAAATCACTGCAGATGGTGACTGCAGCCATGAAATTAAAAGACGCTTACTCCTTGGAAGAAGAGTTATGACCAACCTAGATACCATATTCAAAAGCAGAGACATTACTTTGCTGACTAAGGTCCGTCTAGTCAAGGCTATGGTTTTTCCAGTGGTCATGTATGGATGTGACAGTTGGACTGTGAAGAAGGCTGAGCGCCGAAGAATTGATGCTTTTGAAATGTGGTGTTGGAGAATACTCTTGCGAATCCCTTGGACTGCAAGGAGATCCAACCACTCCATTCTAAAGGAGATCAGCCCTGGGATTTCTTTGGAAGGAATGATGCTAAAGCTGAAACTCCAGTACTTTGGCCACCTCATGTGAAGAGTTGACTCATTGGAAAAGACTCTGATGCTGGGAGGGATTGGGGGCAGGAGGAGAAGGGGACGACAGAGGATGAGATGGCTGGATGGCATCACTGACATGATGGACATGAGTCTGAGTGAGCTCCGGGAGGTGGTGATGGACAGGGAGGCCTGGCATGCTGCAATTCATGGGGTCGCAAAGAGTGGGACATGACTGAGCGACTGAACTGTTGTTACAATCAGACACTTAAAATAACAAAAGCCATTACTTACAGAGAGCTTCCTACACCAGACACTCTGCTGAGTGCTTTACAGACCTTACTCATGGAGGTCTATTAACAGCCCACAGACATGGATGCTGGGGTTACCCCCATTTGACTGATGAGGCCCTGGGGGGCAAAGCAATGAATAGCTTTCTCAAGGTTACATTGTTTGTATATGAAAGCCTGAAGTGACACTGAGGTCTACTTTTCATCATAACCTGTGCGCTCTTACCACTAAAACAGGGTCTTCACTGTGCTCAGTGAAGGGGTTTCTTCAAAGTTACTTACAAAATTTCCAGAATTCTCTTATTCACCTTTATCAAGGTGCCTGGAATGCTGTCTCTGGCAAATCTGTTCTTTGAGGGTTTTTGAAATCTTTTTTTTTTTTTAATTCTTAGAGGTGCATATTACCTCAAGAGAGGGAGGACTGAATCTCAAAAGCTAACACTTGAGCAAGTCCTGCTTTCCCATATGATGAGAAGAGTTCCAGTTGAGAGCACAGACCCCATCCTTCCACCACCCCCTCTGCATGGAAATGGCAGTGAGGGGTGTTCCCATAGGGGACAGGGGTACTCTAAGGACCCCAATTCTTGCTTGCATTCCAACTTCACAGTCTCACCCAGTTATGACCCAGGATTGGGATGCTCTGCATATTTAGAAAATATCTAAAACATGATCTTAGAAATCTATCCAAGAGAGTTCTCTGTTTTCAGCAAATCCTAATGCGAGCCTGCCAGTTCCTAAAGGGCTGTGTTTGTGGGTGTGTGTTCAGTCATGTCTGACTCTTTATGACCCCATGGACTGTAGCCCACCAGGCTCCTCTGTCCATGGAATTCTTCAGGCAGGAACACTGGAATGGCTCGCCATTCCCTTCTCCAGCGGATCTTCCTAACCAAGATATCAAACTTACTTCTGCACTGGCAGGCAGATTCTTTACCACTGAGCCACCAGGGAAACCCTAAAGGGCTATGTTTAGTCCTAGTTAGATCAAAAGACATGCTCTGAACACCTACCTTACCCCAGACTTTGGACCAAACTACCTAACATGCCTTAACTCACTGGGTTTTCTACCTGGGGATGTTCCCAGAAGATGAAGGGCAAGAGGGTGTATTGGACAGTTGAAAGTGCCCATCTACTGCACGCTTCCAATGGGCCAGGCACTGTTCCAAGCAGAGTTTACTTGTGTTGGCTCATTACTATCCCCTTTCTACAGGTGAAGGAACCAGGCACAGAGAAGCTAGGTAACTTATCCAAGGTCACACAGATGACTAAGTGGCAGAGCCAGGACTTTAATACAGTTTTTAAAAAACAGGCACACGTAGGAATCTTTCTACAATGTGCATTTAAAAGATTGCAGTGCCCTTCAAAGGTCTTACGGGTTGCCTTGGGAGGCTGCATACTTAATTCAATGGTGCTGGCATTGCTGACTGGTTGTAGGGTACCTCTTTGGAAATAACCATTAGAACCAATTTAGGAATTAAATAGGAAAGTCAGCCTTAATACATTAGAATCACACCTTGTGTTTGACCTGAAATAGCATTGCTCAGCTTCTCAATTACAGTGTGTGTGTGTGTGTGTGTGTGTGTGTGTGTGTTTGAAGACACAAATAAAATTAGAGGACCAACAAAGAAAAATAAAATGGTATCTTCTCAATTTTGCTGTGAGCCTAAAACTGCTCTAAAAAAGAAAACCTATTATGAAATGTTTAAAATAAAATGGTCAAAAGTATTTTGTCAAAAAACTAACTTGCTCCTAGAAAATGAAGGATTTTTATAATTGAAAACATATAAATGTGCTTTTTACTGGTGAGCTAGTGGTTAAGCATGGTTAAGACTCTGTCTTGCAATACAAGGGATGCAGCTTTGACCCTGGTTGGGGAACTAAGGTCCCATATACCGCAGAGCAACTAAGCCCTCCCACCACAGCTACTGAGCCGGAGCACCACAGCCAGAGAGTCTGTGCAGCACAGAAACCTCTAGATGCCCTCTACTGTTCTCCCAAAACTGGCTATCTGGGCCCGATGAAGGTATTGTTTCTCAGCTCTTGTCAGTGATTCTCACGTGGGATTAAGAGAAGAATGGATGTCCTCTTCTCCTCAATGCAGTCATCTGACTCCCACACCCTCTACCACAACCAGCTCCCACACTAGCCAGTCTTGGCCTGTCTAAAGGGGAACTCTTTCTGTAAAAATCCTTTTGCCCTTCTTTTCCCATATCAGTCAAGGTTGTACCCATTCCTATCATCACCCAAAGCTCCAAACCACCCTCGACTCTATTCTTCCTTCCCCACTTCACCTTTAATGTCAATCAAATCCAGCCAACCTTATCTCCTCAATATCTCTCAAACCACTCTTCTCCTCCCTAGACCCACTGCCATTTTTTAGTTAACCCTTTCATCATTTTTCCCCTGGATTATTTTGGTTGTCTTTCAGATGACCTTCCTATTTCCTGCCTCATTCACCTTCCAGACCAACCTTCATTTTTTATTTCCAAAACAGAATTTGGTTGTATTGATGCCCCACTGAAGACTCTTTATAATAGATGTCTCCCCATTGCATACAGAACCAAGTTCAAGCCCTTCATCATGATTCATAAGGGCCTCTCCTAACCCTTTGCAACTTGACTCTCCAATCACTTTGCTACCTGCTTGTCCATGCAACCCCGCAGGGCAATGAATGGTCTCAAAAGCACCATGTTATTTAATGCCTGTGTGTTTGCACATGTTATTTCTCCTGTCCTTTTGGTAGACTCCCATTCATTCTTCAAGACTCAGTTTGAGTGCCTCCTCCTTGGTGAAGACTTCCTGCTCCCCCAAACTTTCCTTTGTAATCAACCCCACCTTAAAATGACTGATGTAAATTCTCATCGCCCCCATCTAGACCATGATCTGGTTTTATCTCTGTTTCACAAGTTATGTCTGTCCAACACACAGTTGGTGAAAAAGCAATATTTGATGAAAGAATGAACTTGTAATTAGGCAATCTGGCTGACCTTGAGCATGTCACATACCTTCCTGGAACTTAATTTTCTTTGTCTGTAAAATGAGAACACTAAGGTCTACCTTGCAGGATCATTGTGTGGATTTTATGATATAAGTGTG
Source organism: Redunca redunca (assembly GCA_006410935.1). Taxonomy (NCBI): domain Eukaryota; kingdom Metazoa; phylum Chordata; class Mammalia; order Artiodactyla; family Bovidae; genus Redunca; species Redunca redunca. The sequence continues at coordinate 64,342 of SJYQ01000470.1, forward strand.
AAGCACTTAATCTTGGACAACCCACTGTAGCAACTCAATAGATGCAGGTTCCATGTCTTTTTCTTCTTCTCCTTGATATAATTCTATTCTAATACAAATAGAAAAGGCAAAAGAGAAATCTCAAATGCCTGATGCCAAGGTACCTGGATGGGGCTGGTCACTTATTACCCATCTAACAGGAACAGTGTCCTCAGACCTCAACCTCTCACGTCACACAAGATCAGCCAGCCCTGGGCAGTGTTTAGTGAAAGATCTGGATCACTTCTAGGATCTGGCAACATCTGAGGACTCACCACCAGCCAGGCATTGTGCTTTACCTATAATAATTAATTCAGTTCCACAATGACCCTACAAGGGTGAATTGTTATTATCCCCATTGTACAGATGAGAAAACTGAGACAAGTGAGGTTAAGATCATATAATTAGTAGTAGAATTAGGATCGATGATTCCAGAGCCTGTTGTCTTAACTCCTACACACTCCTGTCCAACACAGATTAAGGATGTTGTAAGAGATAATAGCCCCAAATCATGAAAAACCAGACCCCTTTGGTTTCTGAGACGGTGAGACAATGTACAGGCTCCCTGTATTGGAATTTAGGGTGAACACCACAGCCTCATTGCTTGCTTTACAGCTTTTCATTGTAAAATTTATCATGATAATTACTAGTTGATATATCTTATCCTAGGTGGTGCTAACAGCAAAGAACTTTCCTACCATCTCAGGAGATGTAAGAGACATGAGTTCGACCCCTGGGTCAGGAAGATCCCCTGAAGTAGGAAATGGCAACCCACTCCAGTATTCTTGCTTGGAGAATCCCACAGACAGAGGAGACTAGGGGGCTCAGTTCACAGGGTTGCAAAGAGTTGGATACGGTTGAAGTGACTTAGCATACATATCCTATTAAGAAGGGGAAGTTTCCCCAAATTCCTGAGGGTTTGAGCCATTAGCATATGGCCAGTCACCTGTTTTTATAAATAAAGATTTGTTGGAATGTGGCTGCTCTATCCATTTGTATATTGTCCATGGTTGCCTCTGCCCGACAGTGGCAGAGCTGAATGGTTATGACGGAGGCCTTCTTTTAGCCAACATCCTCCTGTCAAAGAAGGCTGGAAAAACCGCAAAGATCCCACACACCTGGGCAGAGTCTCTGAGGGCTGCTCCCTTACCAGACAGTGCAGTGCGCTAAGAGAAGCCCCCTTGTTTCCCACAGGCCACGAGGAAATACATCATGTCCTTCCGGGAGTCTGTGCAGCCCAGGGTGGGAGCGGACAGGTGCAGTTTGTAAGGTCCTAGCTCTGGATGATCTTTAAGTTTGATTCCTTGTGCTGGTTTGGGGTCTTTGGCATGGCTTGAGCCACAGGAGCCCAAATAAAGCAGCAGAGCCGTGCAGTCAAGACAAATGTCCTGACCCCACGGAGGCTGCCGGAGGCGGCCCGCTGATGGATGACGGAGGGAGAATTTCTCAGTTGCCGTCTAATCTGCGCCCAGGAAATAAATTGCTCTTGTCACTGGTGTCTGCCCCGGCCCTGCAGGCTCCCCTTCCTGCCGAGCCTTCCCTGCACCCTACCCTGCTCTGCCAGCCTGGAAATACTGCCTCGGGAAGCGAGGAAGGAGAGGACGGGGAGGAAAGAGAGGAACGACACGTTCTGTCCTGTCCCCATGGCCCGCTTCCGCCGCTGGCCTCCCTCCATGAACACGGAGAGGCAGGAACTGCCTGCAAGGAGGGGCCCACTGCGCGCCTGCAGCAAGACTCCGGGCCTCGGTTTTCTAATCTGTAAAATGAGAAGGCTTTTAACATGATCTTCAAAACTTTATTATTCCAAGTTTCTGAGACTGCACCAAGGCTGGGAAAGTAATTTGCATAACCAAAGTCTGGAAGACCCCCCCCAAGTCTAAACATAAGCATCCCCAAATCTCCATGTGCCGAAACCTCTGAGCCTAGAGTTAGGGCACATCTCCACTGGAAGCAGGGGTGCAGACTCTGTTGTTCTGGGCTTTTCCAGGGACCCTCAGCAGAACCTCCACTAGGAACATTCCTTCTCTCTCTTTAAAGGAAACTTTTACACCATCCCCACCGCCACCACCACCAATAGTTATCTGTGCCTCTGTGCCGTCAGCCTCCCACTCTCTCTTTCTCTTTGTTTCTGTCTCACTCCTCCCCACTCCCTTCTGCCCCTTCACTTTGTTCAAAGCACCCTTGATTACTGGGTTTACCCCATGAGCCCTTTGGAAATAGGAGCTGGTGAAACTGACTCTCCCAGACAGCTCCTGCTTGAATGAGGGCCTCCCTCAAGATCAATAAGGAGACTTCCTTGCTGGGACCTAAACCTTCACAGAAATGTCCCATCAATAATCCAAGAAGACAGGGGCAGTTGCTGGCTGAGATCTGGGTCCAGAGCTTTCAATGAGTGGATGGAAGGACTTCTGTCAGCTGCCAGCCGACTTCTAGTCAATCCAGGAAGCCTTGATGGAGGAGGCAGTGCCTCGGAGCAATCTGCATGAGAAAGGAGAGCTTGTTTGTCAAGGGCAAGAACAGAGAACGGGTGACCTCCCTGCCGCCGACACAGGCATAATCACAGGCGCATCCAGGCAACTAAACCGGATCTGCCACTATGATTTCACAGCTGCGGCTCAAGGGTGGGCAGGGCTGGGAGGGAACTCCGGGAGCGTGGGCCATCCATTAGCAGCATGGATAGGGCTAATCCCAAACCAGAGGGCTGGAGGGCGGGGAGGGCTGAGAAGCCAAGCTGCAGCTACACTCCAGATCCTCTTCTGCCGCCAGAAAGGCTCTTCCCAGAGCACGGTGCATGATGTTGGTGTTTTTATCCCAGGCAGAGCTGTCAGCGGCCCAATTTTCATTTGCCGCCTAACAGTATTAATCAAGCACCTAAGCTGTTAGAGGCAAGTCAAACAGTCCTGGGGACAAATCTCAGCTTCAACATTTATTAGTTGTTTGGCCTCAGTTAAGCTACTTATTCTCTCTGAGCTGCTATTTCCTCATCTGTTAAATAGAATTCACAATACTACTTGGGGTTTTGGTGTGGTTTACAGGAGACAAGGCGTGCAAATTACCTTCTCGAGCACTGGTACTAAGTTGATGCTCAATAAATTCATTTATTCACCACATATTTTTAAATGACCACCACACTCCAGGCACCACTACTGTTGGTGATGGCAGAACTTGTGTCAACTCCAGCTGTATCTATAGCAGAACAGCACCAATGAGGTAGTCTCCACAGGGTTGGCCCTGATCGGCCTTAGGGTGCTTTCCCGGATAATGCAGGGACTTCTGCTCCAAAAAGAGTTGGGGAGGGGAAAGGCCTTCCCACACCTCCTACCACTCTGGCATCTTAGGATCAGACAGATAGGAGCTCCAAACCTTCATCTCACCAAATAATACTCCTTCCAAGGGCTATTGTGAGGAATAAATCACTTTAGGCATTAAAGAGCTGAGGATGGTTGGCACAGGATAAAGGTTTGATATTAAAATATTCATTTTTATTGTTGAAATAGGGCTCAGCACTCGTAAGAACAAAGGGCTTTATGGTTGGAGGACCTCCTAACCCTCTGTTTCCATCATGGAGGGAAAGCGTAGTATGCTGCTGGAAGGCGCAAGGCTTCCTCACTGTAGCCTGTCAGTTCTCTGTTCTGTGGCTTCTGGAAAGTACTGCCCAGCCTCCAGCAATGCCCAGAGGTAAAAGAAGGTGAAAATTTCCAAGTAAAATCCTGTCACTACTGCCCTGGCCAAGTGGGTCCCAGTATCCTTCAAGGTCTCCCCAGAGCTTCCAGCTGGGTTTGGGAGAGAGTAAAAGCCCAGACTTTCTGGGTCTCTCAGAGTCATTCCGTCTATGTCCTTCCCATTTGCACCAATCCCAAGCCTTCCTTTGGCAGGCTGAGGTCTCCTCTCTTCTCAGCTGAGGTAAAACTGAGGCTCAGGTGCCCCAGAGAGCTTCTCACAACGCGGTCGGTGCAGCTGTGCACTGGAAGGTCCTTGGGAGAAAGCTGCAGAAGGGTTAGCACTATGGCCCCTGAGCAGAATGTCTCCCCATGGAACCCTGGAGTGTAGCATCAGCTCATCAGGGCCCTGTAGGTCAGGCGAGGGAACCTGCATCTTCTGAATGCAATGAGAACCAAGAAACATTTCTTTGTGGTTGTTAGGAGACAGACATGATCAGTGTTCTTTATTGAAAGGTCACTTTGACTGCTGTATGGAGGAACATATGGACATGAAAAGGAGGGAGGAAGGGAGGCCATGAGAGGGCTGTGCCCTGGTGGTCACAGAGGGTTACACTGACAAGGTGGCACTTGGGCGCAGATCTTGATGAAATGAGCCAAATGTTTATGTCAGGCGGAGGGAGGGGTAAGTGCAAACGCTCTGAGGCAGGAGTGTGCCCAGGTTGATCAAGCGCCAACAGAGCAACCAGTGTGTCTGGAGTAGAACTAGCCAAAGAAGCAGACACTGAGGTCAGAGAGGCAGTGGGGAGCCAGACCATGCCGGGGCGGGGGGGGGGTTGGGGGGAGGTCTCACAACAGAGCCACCAGCTGTCCCAGTTTGCCCAGGACTGAGAGGTTTCCTGGGACATGGAAAGTCAGAAGAACCAACCCATCCATCAGGCACAAGCATAGGACCTAGAGCACACCATACTTTCAGGGGCCCATGAAAATTTTTTATTTTTTTTTTTTAATCATGAGAAAAAAAGAATATGATGATAATGAATATATGACAATAAATCCAGCCTGAATTATATTTGTCTTTATATACCAATATAAAGGTTAATTTTTAGGTTCTTTTTATGGAGGGAGAGAACTATGAAGGCCAAGGGCCCGCAAATAGCATAATGCCAGACATAAACCAGGACTGTTAGTCAACCTACTTGGGAGGCCTTTGGAAGGACTTTGGCTTAGAGTTGGTTGAACTTACCCCCATTTTGCAAGAAAAAAATTGAGGCTTTGGAGGGTCAAGGTAAGGCAGCTCTGAGAGATGATTGTGGGGTGGCTTTGGAAACTGGAAAGAGAAAAGGGATTGGATGGAGTCAAGAAATACTCCAGTGGTGGGGCTGGCATGACTTGATGATGTTCGTGTGCTGTGGGATGGGAAAGGGTGAGAAGGTGAAGGAAGTAGGACTCTGATTCACAAGCTTGGGCAGCCACACGCTTGATGGTGCCTCTCACTGTGATGAGGACCAGGGCAGCCAGGATGTGACTCCAGGCAAGTCTTGGAGTCCTTCTGAGCATCAGTTTCCTTATCACTAAAATGGGGATACCAAAAGTTATCTCCTGACATCACTGTAAGAATCAAAAGAGTTAAAAAAAAAAAAAAACCAAAGTGCCCGGTGCATAGTAGGTGCTCATAAATATGAACTGAATCTTCCCAAAGGCTGGGGCTTCCCTGGTGGCTTAGACAGTAAAGAATCTGCCTGCAGTGTGAGAGACCCAGGTTCGATCCCTGGATGAGGAAGATCCCCTGGAGAAAGGAATGACAACCCACTCCAGTATTCTGGATTGGAGAATTCCATGGGCAGAGGCGCTTGGTGTGCTACAGTCCATGGGGTCACAGTGAGTCAGACATGACTGAGCGACTACCACTTTTACTTTCCCCAAAGGTTCAGTATAATTTTTTCATTTATATATTCAGATTCCCAATATTTAGTACTCTTTTTCCTTAAGAAACTTACATTCTAGTGGAAGCAACAGAGAGAAAAGAAATGAAAGTCTTAGATTGTCAGGGTAAGTATGTGCTAGTAAGAAAAAGTTTGTAAGAAGATGGAGAGTCAGGGAGGGGGCTCTATATATAGGGTGCTCAGAGAAATTTTCCAGGAGAAGGCATGTGTGGATAAGTGAGTTCCCCTGGAGCCAGGGTGGCCCTTCCCCTGAAAAGGGGGGCATGCTCTGGGTACCCTGAATGGAGCAGAACAGAGAAGGCAGTTGGAGTGCCCTGGAGCCTGGGGGCTCCAAGCACTGTCAGAGGTAGAGGTTTGCTGAGGAGGCAACAATTGCCACACTGTTCATCAATGGAGGATTGCCACATGTCCCTGGCCCCCTGCAGTAAGGGATGGGTATTTACTTTTCCCTGCTGCACTGTTGGCAAAGGAACCTCCAGAGCTCAGCCAGGAGAGGGAAGGATGATGGTCCCGCACCAGCCCACAGGAACACTTTGTCTCGCATCTGCACTACCTGGGTCAGCAAAACCAGCCCAGGCACCCAGTGAGGTGAAGAATAGTGCCATCAGCTCTGTTCTCCTCCTGGGTGCCCACAGAGCCCCGTGGAGGCCCAGGGCTGCGCCAGCAGATGGCCTCCCCTCTCTGCTGGGGGCGTGGAGCCCCGGGCGGAGTGGAGCATCTGTAAAATGGGGATACTGATAATAATAGAAACTGTGCAGGGCGGCTATGAGACTTACACGGAGTAATGGATGTGGAAAGTGCTTGGTAAACTGTAAGACATTATACAGATGTTCATTTACAATTTATAAATGAGTTGATGAGAGAAGGCACAGGATGCTTGCCCAGGAACTACTTGGAGGCAGAGGAAGTTAAAGAAGGGGGAGTGGCCGTAAAGTACCCCAGGAACTGTGACGGACACAGAAAGACAGTGTGTGAAAGGTACATGAATAAACATGAGACATCCTCTGACTCCTAACTGCCTAATTGTGTTCCAGTTAACAAGGTAGACAGGCAGCTGCTGGTTTCTCCCAGGCAGGGAGGGCCACCTCCCTCCTGACCTGCTTAGCTGCCCACCCAGAGTACTGGGAACCAGACCCTGTGGGGGCAGGGGGATCCCCCTTCCCTCCTCTGCCGCAGCCTGGCCCCCTGCCCCTTCTTGCATGCCTCCATGCAGAGCAGTCCCTCGGGGGCATGGAGCCAATACTCATGAGCAGAGATGGAAGCTGGGATGGTGAGTGCTGGCGAGTGTTGCTGTGGAAATTGGCAGGTGGGGCTGGCAGCCAGCTTCCTGGAGCTGACCCCAGGCTGGGAGAGACTCAGATCCACATGGGGACACTGAATGGAAGGAGGCTGGGCGAGATGGCAGGGAGGAGGCCCAGGACAGGAGGGCAAGCACGGGCCATCAGGCACCTTCTGCAGACATTTAGCTCCAGGTACGTTTATTGCACATCTACTACAGGCCCACACTATGCTGAGGGATTTTGCTCACGTTATCCTCGGTAAACCTCACAGTGGGCCAGGGCAGTCAGCATCACACTTTACAGATAAGACACAGGCTCAAAGTGGGTAAGTGACCAAGGTCACACACACAGCTCAAGGTCCTGAGGCTTCTGAGACCAACATATGTGTTTCTTTTCCTGAAACTTGTAAACCCATCTACCCACATCAGTGCCCTCACAGACTCTAGGGGAACAGACACCCTCTGCTCTGCTCCCTTCTGTTTCTTCTCCTGCGTGGGATAGAAAGAGAAGAAACATCCCCTTAGTTATTCATCCTGAAAGGGAGGGACAGTGGTCTCCCTCCAGGTCTGCTCCCATCCTCCCCTCCTTGCCTTCTGCGTCCAGCTGGGGCTGCCGACGGGGAGTCCTGGCAACAGCTTGGAGGGAAGGAGGAGGGTAAAGTGAAAATGTCCCCTGCTGGCCACAACCGCAGGCCAGAGCTCCTCTCCAGGGGGCCCTTTCTGCAGGCCCCTCTCCCCCAGTTTTGGTACTGCTTCCTCCCTTCATCGTTTCAGTTGGTGACAGCCCCGCGTTCTTGCTCCAGCTGTACTCTGCATTGCCGTGGTTTCATCAGACCTGGCCCAGGCCTGTGTAGGAAGACCCTTTAGTGACCTTCCTGCTTCCCCTCATTTGAGCTGCCATCTATCAGCAGTGGGGATGTGGAAGAAGGTCAGAAAAGGTCCAAGGTGAGATGGATGATCCTTTTGGACCCAGCTGGAGAGAAGGATGCTGATGCTGCCTCAACCACAGGGATACATACCTCAAAGCTCCCCCAGATTCCAGCAGTCTGGAAGAAGGTACCAGCAGCCTCCTTGATCTTGTATATTCCCTCCACGGCCGCCCCACATCTGCCTGGTATGTGACCATTAGCCTAAGGCACAGACTCTGCTCAAAGAGGACGTCGAGATGCAGCTGGGGTGTGAAAAGCAATTATAGACTGGTGATTAGAGTCGCCCTGGGTCTCACTCGCTAGGACATGCCTCCCTGACCCTGGGAGGGTGGGTGAGATTAGTTAGCTTTTGGATAACGGGCACCAGGAACTCTAGTTCTCGGGAGGGAGACAGGTGGACTTGCCTGGATGAGAGGGACGGAGTGGATGGGAGAGGTCTTGAGGCTGCCAAAGGGACATACTGGGGCAAGGATGGGGAGCAGACCAGGCCTTGGAAACCCAGAGTATAGTGGTAGGCAAGGGAGAGGCAGAGGCGGGCGGTATCTCTGGTCTGAGATTTCAGCCTGGGTTTGACCTCAGCCTACCTTCCCCCATGGGCCTAAGGACCTCAGCTTCACACAGTGGCCCCCAGAAGTGATGAGGGCAGCCCACCAGGCCAGCGTGGAGTCTAGGCACAGCAGGGTGGGAACCAAGGCTGCAGGACTGCCCATACCACAGAGCTGCAAGCACCCACCTCTGCCTGTGACATGGTGTCAGGTACATAACAGACTTCTGAGAAACATTGGTGGGATTCTCCAGGTGCTTCAGAGCTCAGTCACGGCACAGACTAGACTGTGCTGTGGTTTCACCCCTTCTCCCACAGGAGGCCAGGGTCCAAGCCCAGCTCAGCAGCTAACGAGCTGGGTAACACAGGCAGTGCTTCTGGTGGCTCGAGGCCTTAATTGCCTCATCTCTGAGGTGGAGGAGATACCTACTCTGAGATGAATGGATGGAGGCATTTGCAGATGGAGGAGGCGGAGCCAATAGCACCTAAGAGCAGGGATCCAGGGAGAGACCTGAATTCTCACCCTTTCACATTCATTCCTCAAGGAAAAGGTCTAAGGTGAGGTATGTGGTCCTCCCAATGACAGAGGTCAGCGTCACCCTTTCCGAGTCCCTCGGACCCCTTCTCCTGCCTCTCTCTCTACCTCTGAGCTCATGAAGCCCCCACCTAAGCACACCAGCCACAGCCGAGGAGGAGATATGATTGTCTCCAAGGGGAATCTTCCTGATACCTCCGTTTTCTCAGAGGGCCATGAAAATACAACCTCAGCTAAGGATGAGCAAATGAAAATTAAGGATAAAGCTTAATTTTTCAGTTCAAGTGTGTCCCAAGTATTGGATGGGACATTGTCATTTTTGTAGTTCAGTCTCCTAGTCGTGTCTCTTTGTGACCCCATGTGACCCCACGGACTGCAGCACGCCAGGCCTCCCTGTCCCTCCCCATTTCTGGAGTTTGCCCAAGTTCACGTTCATTGCATGGAGAAGGAAATGGCCACCCACTCCAGTATTTTTGCCTGGAGAATCCCAGGAACAGAGGAGCCTGGTGGGCTACAGTCCACAGGGTTGCAAGAGTCAGACACGACTTAGCAACTAAACCACCACCACCATGTCCATCGCATCAGCGATGCCGCCCAGCCATCTCATCCTCTGATGCCCTCTTCTCCTTCTGCCCTCCATCTTTCCCAGCATCAGGGACTTTTCCGATGAGTTGTCTGTTCACATCAGATGACCAAAATACTGTGACATACCCATACTAATAAATTATTTCTGTTTATCTGACACTTACATTTAACTGGGCATCCTGTATTTTAAAATCTGGCAACCCAACCCCAGTCAACAAGGCTCCCAAATAGAGTCAGCTGCCAGGTGCCAGCTCTGACATGTGGCCACGCTCTGAGCAATACCCCCTCCTCAGCCCTAAGCCTCTGGGAACCATGAGCTGTCCTTTAGAATAGGGAACATTGGGGGCCTCAGGCTCTAAGAGGCCTCCTACACCTTTTCAGATTCAAAGAACTTCAAACAGTAAGAATCCATTCAGCAGATGTTTAGTGAACATCTATCTTGTACCAATCACTCTCTTGAGCACTAAAGTGACAATGGTGACAGAAAGTAAACAGTTTCATCTCATAACCATCATGTCTAGAGAAGGTACCAAATGTCATGCTCTGTGCTAAGCACCTAGAAGCTATGTCAGGTAATCCTCACAGCCATCACCAAGGGGAAAGGAGGTGGGGAGGGATCAAGTAGAAGTTCAAGATTAGCAGATGCAAACTACTGTATATAAAATAGGTAATGAACAAGGTCTTACTGTATAGTAAAGGGAACTATATTCAATGTCTTATAATAAACCAAATGGAAAAGAATGTGAAAAATATATATGTGCGTATCAGTATACGTGGGCTTCCCTGATGGCTCAGAGGGTAAAGAATCCCCCTGCAATACAGGAGAGCTGGGTTTGAACCCTGGATCGAGAAGATCCCCTGGAGGAGGGCATGGCAACCCACTCCAGTATTCTTGCCTGGAAAATCCCCATGGACAGAGGAACCTGGCTACAGTCCATGGGGTTTCGAAGAGTTGGACACACTGGGCAACGAAGCACACATGCACACATGTGTGTGTGTGTGTGTGTGTGTGTGTGTGTGTGTATCAGTTTAGTTCGGTTCAGTCACTCAGTCGTGTCTGACTCTTTGCAACCCCATAGACTGTAGCATACCAGGCTTCCCTCTCCATCACCAACACCTGGAGCTTACTCAAACTCATGTCCGTGGAGTCAGCGATGCCATCCAGCCGTCTCATCCTCTGTCATCCCCTTCTCCTCTTGCCTTCAGTCTTTCCTAGCACTGGAGTCTTTTCCAGTGAGTCAGTTCTTCTCATCAGGTGGCCACAATATTAGAGTTTCAGCTTCAGCATCAGTCCTTCCAATGAATATTCAGGACTGGTTTCCTTTAGGATGGACTGGTTGGATCTCCTTGCAGTCCAAGGGACTCTCGAGAGTCTTCTCCAACAGTTCAAAAGCATCAGTTCTTCAGCACTCAGCCTTCTTTATAGTCCAACTCTCACATCCATACATGATGACTGGAAACACCATAGCTTTGACTAGACGGGCCTTTGTTGGCAAAGTAATATCTCTGCTTTTTAGTATGCTGTCTAGGTTGGTCATAACTTTTCTTCCAAGGGGCAAATGTCTTTTAATTTCATGGCTGCAGTCACCATCTGCAGTGATTTTGGAGCCCCCCAAAATAAAGTCTCTCACTGCTTCCATCGTTTCCCCATCTATTTGCCATGAAGTGATGGGACTGGATGCCATGATTTTAGTTTTCTAAATGTTGAGTTTTAAGCCAACTTTTTCACTCTCCTCTTTCACTTTCATCAAGAGGCTCTTTAGTTCTTCTTTGCTTTCTGCCATAAGGGTGGTGTCATCTGCATATCTGAGGTTATTGATATTTCTCCCGGCAATCTTGATTCCAGCTTGTGCTTCATCCAGTCCGGAATTTCACATGATATATTAGGCTTCCCTGGTGGCTCAGACGGTAAAGCATCTGCCTGCAATACGGGAGACCCAGGTTCGATTCCTGGGTCAGGAAGATCCCCTGGAGAAGGAAATGGCAATCCACTCCAGCACTCTTGCCTGGAAAATCCGATAGATGGAGGACCCTGATAGGCTACAGTCCATGGGGTCGCAAAAAGTCGGACACAACTGAGCGACTTCACTTCACTTCACTTCTGTATATAAGTTAAATAAGCAGGGTGAAAATATACACCTTGATGTACTCCTTTCCTGATCTGGAACCAGTCTATTGTTCCATGTCCAGTTCTAACTGTTGCTTCTTGACCCGAATACAGATTTCTCAGGAGGCAGGTAAGGTGGTCTGGTATTCTCATCTCTTGAAGAAATTTCCACAGTTTGTTGTGATCCACACAGTCAAAGGCTTTGGCATAATCAATAAAGCAGAAGTAGATGTTTTTCTGGAACTCTCTTGCTTTTTTGATGATCCAGCGGATGTTGGCAATTTGATCTCTGGTTCCTCCGACTTTTCTAACTCTAGCTTGAAGATCTGGAAGTTTATATTTATTTATTTATTATATAAAACAATACTTAAATAAATAAAATGAAATTGATGTGAAAGAATCTTCACAACCATCTAAGAGGGTGGTAGTTTACAGATGAGGAAACAGGATTACTGAAGTTAATCATTTGTTTATTCATTCACCAAATATTTATCGAGCCCCTACTAGGTGTCAGGCAGTGTTCCTGGTGGTGGGAATATAACAATGAACAAAACAGATAAATGCCCCCCTGCCCTCATGGAGCCTGCATTCTGGTGGGGAGCAGGGATGGGGGAAATGGGAATTAACACAGTATAAAATATAGTATGTAAAAAGGTGGCAAATGTTATGAGAAAAGTACAGCAGACAATGAGGGTACAGAGCGTCCCTGATGGGAGTGGTAATTCAAATCCAGATGGTCAGAGAACGCCCTGGACAAGGAGCCTTTAGAGCAAAGCTGTAGAGGAAGTGAGGCTCACTGAGGAAGAAGTGGAAATTCATCGCCCCCATCCCCCGCCCCACAGCGCTGTTTCTCACAGCCTGGTTCCTAATCACTATGCATTCCTACCTACCAGACCTTGATTGAGGCTTCTTGCCTGTCCCCTTCACATACATGATTTCATTTAATCCCCACATCAGAACAACCCTGAAGGTAAGTTTTATTATCACACTCTTCCACAGAGGAAAAATGAAATGACTTGCCTAAAGAGCTGGAATGCCGGGACTCAAGCCTGGTTCTTCTGAGTCCTCCACGGAGCAGAATGGGAAGTTCTCGGGTCAGGCTGGGCGGATGGCTTTGACAACTTATTTCACCCACTTAGCTTCAATTTCTGCATCTGAAAAGTGGGGCTAATAATATCTGCCTCATAGCATCGCTGGGAGGATTAGTAGGTAACACGTGTAAAGCGTCAGATTCGGCACATTCACACTGTTACTATTATCCTGAGTCATGCCCTACCCGTGTAATAATCCCCCTGAAGGACCCGAGTTAAGTGGCGTGGCTCCTAGGACCTGGGGAAGGAAAGGATGCTGTGGGAAAACAAAGGATGCAGATATGGAGGAAGTGCCAGGCATGAAGAAGATGGACACTGCAAGCCCACCTGCGTGTGAGCTGTTGAGCAAACTTTGCTTGCACCTAAGCGGCACAACTCAGTGATTGTAATCACACTGGCTTGAGGTTATGACTTCAGCAATTTTAGTTTTCTCTTGGAGGCCCCGGCTCATATTTTATGCATGCGCAGGAGCTAATTGCGTCCCAGAGAGCGCTCTCCGCCTCCTGGTCTGGAGGTGCGCTGTGCGCCATATGCTCCGCGTGCGCGTAATTAACCCACTGCAGCTGCGCTCCCCTCTGTCTGGATTACGGATTGGATTTCAGTTTCTCTCGCGGACAAGAGGACCCCAGTTCATATCTATTAAAATGATTACCCTAAAGCGAGGTGCTGGGGACAGAGCCCAGCCGTGGGCTAGAAGCAGAGGCTGCAGGCCCAGTGCAGAGTGAGCACCTTGCCAGCTCGCCAGAAGGGCTTCCAGCAGCCCTGCCTGAGAGCTTTGCGCTGCCCTACAGGTGTTGAAGCTGTTTTTCTGACATCTGAAATTTATTGTTTCTGGAACTTTCCTTGCTGGTCTAGCCTTCACCCTCATCTTCTCCCTGCCAGCCTTCCTCCAACTGTGACAGCCACTGACCACTCAGGCTGTCTTTCCAGAATTGCTTTCAACATTTGGAACAGGGACTCAGACAAAGTGGGCATCTGACTACTATTGAGATGAGATGCTTCCGATGGCAAGAGGACAAAGGGATGCTCCATTAATCCTCCAAGGGAGAAACCTGAACTTGGGGCCCACCTGTTCTGTGACCTCCACAGTCACTTATCCAGACGCAACAGCTATAAAGATTGATGGATCATGTGTTTTGGGGGACTTAGGGGCAGGGACAAGAGGCAAGCCAAGGAACTGGCCATCTTTCTAAACTTGCCTAGCACTTTACTGCCCTCAGCTAGGGACAGTGGCTCTTATCAAGGCTGTCCTGTGAGGAGCCAGAGCCATATCAGTCTCATTCCAGGGTCTCCATCACGCTGGGAACCACTCTTGGTCCCCCATAGCCACAGCCCTGCTCCTGGTGGTGACTCACTCCATATGCAGACACTGAGCTGGGATGGGGAATATAAAGAAAAATGAGAAACACACTCGGTCCCCAAGGAGCTCATGTCTAGTGGGGAAGACAAATATGTAAACAAGTGGTTTCAATACAGTGGGATAAATACCATAATGCAGGCATGTTTACAGAGGTTTGAACACAGAGAAGAAGCGACTAAATTTGCCAGGAGTCAGTGGTGAGATTGTTGAGATTTTCATTGAGTACAGATGAGTTTGGGGGCAGAATCAGAGCAATAACGTCTCCTTTGTTCCACAGAGGTATGTGTACACTTCTGCACTAAGCATTATGCTGACTTGTAGAAAATGTATGGTTCCTAGATTCAAGGAGCCTGCACTCCAGGTGGAAAGATTCACTGCATTCATTTACTCAACAAGCATTTACTGAGCACCTGCTCTGTAACAGAGCCTGTGCTAGACTCAGAAGATACATAGATGGTTAGGCATCATCGCTGCCCTGTTTCAGACGGGAGACAGACAAAAAAAAAAATACGTTGTAAGTCAATGGAATAGATCTATCACAAGGAGAGCCTTTTCAAGGTATAGAGACAGAGGAACAACTTTTTACGTGGAGTGGATGGCATAGCAGTCAGGGAAGACTTTCTAGGGATGGTTATGTCCAAGTTGGGTTTTGAAGGGTGATTAGGAGTTTCCAGGTTAAAAGCAGTGGGTCATAAAGTCAAAGGGGATGATTATAAGGAAGCAAGCAGCTCGACAATATAGGTGCTCAGGACTTCCCTGGCAGTCCGGTGGTCAGGACTCTGCACCTCCACTGCAGGGTAAGGGTTCAAGCCCTGATGAGAGAACTAAGATCGCACGTGCCACATATGGTGTGACCCAAAAATGAAATATATATACATATATAAAGCCAGTAGTAATACAAATGAGAGATACACAGGCATCCCAGCGTTGAAGACTAGCCTCCTATGTGCCAGATGACCATCATGGAGAATAAACCCTACTGTGCAGGCTTCCAGCTTCATCTTAGTTACTGCGGCTTGAACCTTATGTGTATGTGTCATGGGGGCATTGGAACATGGAGCCAGTCTTCTTCTGCCCCCAGTAACATCATCACTGGTCATTTCCCGCATCTCTGGACTTCGTATTCTTTGAAAATAAACATGGAAAAGCCACCTAGTGCTGTGGCTCCCAGTGACCAGTGACTGAACCAGTCACGTCAGAGTCTTCTGAGGGCCCGTTGGCACCTGGCCCCTTGCATGTTCCGTTCAGTGTGCCCTGACCACGACCCAGGGCTGGTGCGTTTAAAGTGACCAGAGTGATTGGGATGAGACTCATTGATCAAGTCTTCCTCCCTCCACTACCCTTCCTTTCATATGAGGGGTGTGTTCCAAGGGGAAGTGATGCCTGTGGGTTGGCTGCGAGGGGTCCCCAGATAGTCCTGCAGTCCCCAGGGATTCCTGAGAGAGCAGAAGCTCAGAACACGTGTCCCCAAGCCAACTGGGCAAGGGAGAGTGGGGGCTGCTGTTTGTCAGGTTGTTTAGTCACTGATGAAGATGCTATTTCTGGCACTCAGGCAATTTGGGCTTCTCTAATCAGGGAGCAGGGAATAGGCCTACTGAGGGGCCAGCAGATTTAGAATTCCAGACTGAACCTGTTAGGACTAGACCAGAAAAGATGACATTCTTGGACAGGGATTGGCTGGAGGAGAATCAGATATTTTCTAGCCCCACAAAGAAAAAGATGAGAGGAAAACGTGCTGAGATTGAGCAGGAAGGAATATGGTGGGATGACCAGTGAGGTACCAGGCTCTCTGGTGGGTTCCCTAGGAAAGCTGACTCTCGTTTGCTTTCAAAAAGGCAAGTGCAGTCATCCAGGAAGTTCTGATGGCAACCGTGAGGCAGGTTTGATGAGAGATAGAAAGGCTCAGGATGAGGAGACTGGGGCAGGGTCAGGCATCCTGTAACAAGGAGCCTGGGGGCTTCCCAGGTGGCGCTAGTGGTAAAGAACCCACCTGCCAGTGCAGGAGACCTAACAGACCCGGGTTCAATCCCTGGGTTGGGAAGATCCCCTGGAGGAGGGCATGGCAACCCACTCCAGTATTCTTGCCTGGAGAATCCCACAGACAGAGGAGCCTGGCAGGCTGCAGTCCATGGGGTCACAGAGCTGGACATGACTGAAGGGACTGAGCACGCACACAGGCAGCGTGGAGGCTGGAGCGCCAGACAGGGAATCTGGTCCCCAAAAGACTGGACAGAGGGACCCAAAAAAGCGCTTAGTCACAGAGGAAGTAAGTCCAAGCAAGGAAGCAGTCACCATGCTCTGAGAGCCTCTGGGTTGAGCAGTGCCCAGCCAGGCCAAGTGGCCTCATCTTGTGAATTAGAAAAAGCCCCTCCTCCTGCTCCCCTCCTCCTGCTCCCCACCCCCGCAGAGGCAGCACCCAGAGGGCAGCCTCTCAGACAGGACCTGCACAGTAGAAGACACGCCCTTGAGGCCAAGCTCCTCAGCAGTTGACCTGGGATTCCTCTACCTCCCACCCAGAGATTGGCCTGGACTGCCCCAACAGATTGCACCACCCGCAAGAGGAGAGGTGCTCGGGTCCCCGTGACCAGGCCTAAAGTTGGGAGTTCTTTGCTAAGAAGAGAGGCTCCATGAGTCCTCAGGGAGCAAGAGTGCCCCCACCCTTGTCAGGGGTGATGAGAGGAGGATGAGCTGGGATGGGGACCCTGAGCCCCGTGCTCACCGCTGGCCCCTCCCACACTCACACTAGGGGCTGCAGGCTGGGCGCTGGGCGACTCGCCAGCTCACAGCTTCGGTCTTCTGCTCGGCCTGCCCAGGGGAGGGGGATGTACGTGCCAAGAGTCATCGAGGAGTTTGGGTGATGTTGCGGCCAGTGTCCACTTCGGGAGGTCTGCCTCGTCTAGACAGTGTTCTGGCCCGATCAATAGGACATCAGTCTCCGAGGGCCGCCTGCGCCTGGCCAGGAATAGACACAGGCAGGAGGGGAGCGTGCATCTGTCCTTCCTGTGGCCTCTGCTTGAAGAGCAGGAGCCCTGGAGAGGCGCGGCGGGTAGGGGAGAGGAGGGAAGGAGATGGAGGGAGGGGTTGGAGGCCAGAACCGAAGATGAACTCAGAGGTCAGGAGGGAGCACAGAGGAGAGCCACGGGCAGCCAGCGCCTCCCAGAGGAAGTACTTCCTGGGTTCCTGGCACCATCCTACAGGTGCATGTGCTCCCCTCATCTCATCCTCACCCTCAGCCCCACCCTCACCCCACCAGTCTTACGATCCACGTCTTACAGACAGAAACTGAGGCATCAAAGGCACAGTAACTTCGCCAAGTTCTCAGAACTAAGAAGGGAATGCCAGGCCAGCCCCAGGGCCACACCTGTGAGCAAGGGTATGTGGCAATTTGGGCACCAGTCTCCTGGGTTTGTGCAGCACCTAGGGAATGGAAATCTAGGGTTTGTGAGGCCTCTGAGTTGGGTTTGAGGGTGTGTGAGCCTGTTTCCTGCAGTTCTGCTGACAAGCAGCAGAGAATCACCTCAGGGCCAAGATCCACATCCAGGGAGTCGGGGCTGGAAGGGACTCAGCACAGGGGGAAGCAGGCAACCTGCAAAGCCCTTATTCTGCGGAGTTTCCGTTTGACTTAGCCCCACCATCACCACCACCCCTCCCACCCACTGCCTCACTCCTCCAACAGCCCTGGGTCAGGAACCCCAGAAATCTACAGGGCAGTCTGCACTGGCACAAGCTGAGACCTCAGTGCTGAGACAGACAGCCTCTCCCTACCCAGGACCCACAGGACAGGCCCCCTGGTGGAGCCCACTCTGCACAGAGGACAAGACTGTGCGTGAGGCCAGGCATGCCCCGGTCTGTAACCTGCGCCCTCATGCAGCACACTAAGGGTGTTAAGATGGCAGCAGGGGAGCTGTGGGCCTGAGGAGGGCTTCACAGGCAGGAGGAGGGCAGGGCAAGGGCTCTCAAGGCGCAGGGGGCCATGTGGATGCCACGCCAGGGCAGCCACTCAGTCCATCTGGGGCGAACCACGTGAGCTTCCCCTGGCCTCTCTCTACCTCCACTTCCCCTCCTCATGCCCTGGGGTCCTGCCCACAGCTCCCAGACACTCTGTCCTGCTGGAGGGAAGCAGGAGGACTCTGTCCCCCCCTCCCAGCTGCTGCGAACAATTAAGCTCAGGACAGCCATTAGCTAGTG
This sequence comes from Redunca redunca, assembly GCA_006410935.1. Lineage (NCBI taxonomy): Eukaryota > Metazoa > Chordata > Mammalia > Artiodactyla > Bovidae > Redunca > Redunca redunca. Next base: position 82,583 of record SJYQ01000470.1, read on the forward strand.
CTGAAGGGCCTGTATTGATTAAGGATAATTATATTTACTCTTTAGCAGTGTGAGGCCTGGTAGGAATATTTTTTTTGCTAATTTGCTGCTGCTTAGCCTCAGGAATGGGCACTGATATGCCAGCTTCCACCTGGATCATCGTCTATAAACACACACACACACACACACACACATGCATGCACAACTTCACTGTTGCTGAATTACTGTAAATGGGCATCTAAGACACATGGTGTTCTGAGCTGTCCTTCCTGCAGCTTAATTCCAGAAAAGAACAAGGAAATGGTTGAAGTTTTATTTTCTTTTGGCAACTTTTACCTTGGATAAGACACAGTAGGGCCCGAATTGCAGACACGAATGCACACACAAACACACTCACACACCCTTTTCCTTCCTCCTCCCAGGAGATTTATTTTTAAAACCTCAATTCTAGAAGGGAAAAACCCCAGGTCCCATGAGAAGATGGCCCTGGGCTGTCCCATCACCTGGTGGAAGGCATCCGTCCCAGCTCAGCTCTTCTGGTCCCTAGACCCCTCCTCCCTGATGACACGCCTCCCGCTTGGTGTTTCATTTCAGCACGAGCATGCCTTCTCCTGGTCACCTGTAAATGCCTTCCTCCCTTTCCTCAGGAGACACTTGCGGGATGGGGCGGCTGAGAATACAGGCCCCAGATCCCATCTCTGCCCTCAGCCTAGCGAGAGGGACCAACTGCGACAGCACAGGTACTTCCTGTTCTGTGGGTCCAGGGGACCTGGGCACGAACGAGGCCAGCACTTGCCAGAGCTGCCTTACTACCTCAGGCAAGGAACTTCATTGAGACTCATCTCCCCAGCTGTTAAGATTAAGATGATAAGAAGCGCCACTCTGCAGAACCGTTGTGGCAGACAGCATATGAGCTGTGCTGCATGTGAGGTGATCGCCCACGCCTGGCACATAGCAAATGCTCAGTAAACAATTGTACCCGTGCGTAATGAGCATTTGCTGTGTGATATGGCTTCCCTGGTAGCTCAGCTGGTAAAGAATCCACCTGCAGTGCAGGAGATCCTGTTTGGATTCCTGGGTTGGGAAGATCCGCTGAAGAAGGGATAGGCTACCCACTCTAGTATTCTTGGGCTTCCCTGGTGGCTCAGATGGTAAAGAATCTGCCTGCAATGCAGGAGATCCTGGTTCGATCCCTGGGTTGGGAAGATGGGCAGGATAAGGGAACGGCTACCCTCTCCAGTATTCTAGCCTGGAGAATTCCATGAACAGAGGTGCCTGGTGGGCTACAGTCCATGGGGCTGCAAAGAGTCAGACACGACTGAGCGACTTTCACCTTCACTTTCAGGCAAATTTCATGTGCACTATGTCATACAAACCTCATGAAAGCTTCTGACAAGATGGAACCATGGAGAGGTTAGATAATTTATAGAAGGGATCACACAGTGAGCTGAGACCTGACCCCCAGCCATTTGACTCCCTTGCCCATATGTTTAACCATTCTGCTAATGTGTCTGCCTGGAGAAGGAAATGGCAACCCACTGCAGTATTCTTGCCTGAAAAATCCTATGGACAAAGGAACCCGGCATGCTATAATCTATGGGGTCACAGAGAGTCGGACACGACTTAGCGACCGAACAACAAAGCGTCCCTCACCCCCCCTCAGCCCAGGTGACACTGGCTCCCATTCTCTTATCAGCAGCAGAGCATGTGATGGACGCATGACGGAAAGGTGTCTTATGTAACCTGGGGACATGACATCAGGGAACGGCTCCTGGAAGAGGATAAATGGTCTTTGTCTGGTGAAGGGAACTGTGTGTTCAGAGGCCCAGGGGTGAAAGAACCCAGTGTGTTCAGAGAACAGCCAATATTTCCATTGGAATGGTTGATAGTTAGGGTGACCGTGTATCCTAGTCTGCCTGGGACTGTCCCGGTTTACACCTATTGGCTCAACTTAATTATAAATAGTCCCTGTTCCTTCTCAGACAATCCCAACTGGGGTGATAAATTACATAGTCACCATAATTGTATGACTAGTGTGCGGGTCCTGGAGACGTGAAAACGGGGCTTTGCTAGCCCACTCACAGATTCAGATTTTGTCTGGAAGGATGGGGGGACCCACTGAGGCATGAATTATAGGGAACAAGCCTGAGGCAGGCCAGACATTTGGGATGCAGAGGTCCAGACGGTTAGTGACATTGAGTTATTAAGGAAGCAGAATCTATAGACTTTGGTTACAGAGAGGCCATGGAGTTAGTGGGTGAGGGTGAGGATTCTGGCACCAGGATCTCTGGGTTCAAATCCAAGCTCAGCCACTTATTAGCTATATGACCTTGGGTAAATTACTTAATCTCTCTGTATCTCATTTTCTTTGCCTCTGAATGAGGTATCATAATAGCATCACCTCCCAGGGTGGTTGTGAGTTACATATTACATAGAGTTAATATGTAAGGCAGTCATAAGCAGTAACAAGCCAGGGATGACTTAGTCTCTAGCTTGGGTCCCGGGAATAGAATCTTTCCTTGAGCTTGAGAGCAAGAGGAGATGTGGGGTGGGGGGTGCAGGGAGGACACAGAGATGGTGAAGTCCATTTGGGATATGCTGGATTTGAGGTGTCAGAGATGAGAGGAGATGATGCTTTCAAACTGTGATGCTGGAGAAGACTCTTGACACACAGCAAGGAGGTAAAACTCGTCGATCTTAAAGGAAATCAACCCTGAATATACATTGGAAGGACTGTTGCTGAAGTGGAAGCTCCAATACTTTGGCCACCTAATGCAAAGAGCCAACTCATTGGAAAAGACCCTGAAGATGGGAAAGATTGAAGGCAAAAGCAGAAGGGGGCGACAGAGGTTGAGATGGTTAGAAAGCATTACCAACTCAATGGACATGAACTTGAACAAACTCCAAAGATAGTGAAGGAAAGGGAGGAAGCCCGTTGTACTGAAGTCCATGGGGTCACAAAGAGTCAGACACGACTTACAACCAAACAACAAGGTGAGCGGAGATACCACGTAGGAAGCTGGGTGTGCCACATCTAGCCTGCAAGGAAGATCTGGGCTAAAGATTCCAACCTTGGCATCATCTCCACCTTGCCAGGAGGAGATGGAGTCAGAGAGAAGCATCCAGAAAAGTCTGGGAGCACCAGCCTTTAAGTTGCTGGTGGAGGGGAGGAGCCCAGGAAGGCATCTGAGACATGATTAGAAAATCAGGAGGAAAACCAGGAGAGATTTATTTCCCAGAAGCCGGAAGGAAGTGAAAGTCGCTCAGTCATGTCCAACTCTTTGTGACCCCATGAACTATACAGTCCATGGAATTCTCCAGGCCAGAATACTGGAGTGGATAGCTGTTCCCTTCTTCAGGGGATCTTCCCAACCCAGGGATTGAACCCAGGTTTCACACATTGCAAGCAGATTCTTTACCAGCTGAGCCACCAGGTAAGCCCAAGAATACTGGCATGGGTAGCCTATCTCTTCTCCAGCGTATCTCCCCAACCCAAGAACTAAACTGGGGTCTCCTGCATCTCAGAAGCTGAGGGAGAATTGAATTTCAACAAGGATGGAGCCTCCAACAGCAGTAGTTGCTGCTGTGAGGTTGGAAGGCTCAGACAGGAAGAAACCTTGCTGGAATTATCTGTGGAGGCCATGGGTGGCCTCGGTGGTTGTCTTTCTCCATAAATGGCAAGGATGTAGTGTAAAAGGAAGATGTAGAAGGAACACGTGTAGACAGCTTTTAAGAAGCTGGGCTGCAGAGGAAAGGGACAGTGGCCACAGTGCAGTGCAAAGTCAGGAGAGGTGTGTTCCTCTTTAAAGAGCAGAGCCTTGAGCTCGAGAAAGAATGCTAGAGATGGAGAGGTTGATGATGTCAGATAAAGGCATAATTGAGGAGGCAGGAGGGGATGAGGTGCGGGGTTTACTGGCAGGAGTCGCCCTGACACAAGGAAGGCTGCCTTCTAGCATGAGGCAGAGGAGAGAGATGAGGATGTGTGGGGACACAGATCACTTGGGGGTTGGGTGTGCCAAGTGGGCAGCTGGCACCGTTTTCTCTGGACTGTTGGAGGCAAGATCTTCAATGAAGGGATGGGTTAAGGAGGCTTGAAGAAAGGGTGACCTTGTGAAAAAGCTGCGTGGGGAGTGAAAACGTGTTTCCTGAGAGCACATAGGTCCCAGTTAGGAACTGGGAGGAACACTGTTGCTGGGGCATCCCCATGGATGCTGTGTTCACCTGGGGTGACGGCAGGGCTTGGACTGGAGTGAAAGCCTATGCCGTGGTTTTCAGGGAGCGGAAAGGTGATAAATGACAGAGACCAATGCAAGGATGACGCTTCCCAGGTGGCTCAGTGGTAAAGAATCTGCCTACCGATGCAGGAGAGGCAAGTTTGAGCCCTGGGCTGGGAAGATCCCCTGAAGGAGGAAATGGCAGCTCACTCCAGTCCTCTTGCCTGGAGAATCCCATGGATGGAGGAGCCTGACAGACTGCAGTCCATGGGGTCGCAAAAGAGTCGGATATGACTGAGTGACTAAACAAAAGCAACAATTAAAGGATAGAAGTGTGTGTGTCTAGTATCAACAAAGAAGGATTGTTTTTTAAAATTAAAAGAGGAATAATTCTGAAGTGGCCCCAGTCACAAGGGAGGGGCTCCCCATCTCCTAGAAAAAGGAGCATCTCCTCCCAGAGCAGTCTGCAGGGCTATGGTGGCCATGAGGGCAGGGCCTGGGCCTGGTTGCCTTTGTCCCATTTTCCTACCCACCTGGCAGAGTTACTACGTCGTTTTAAAATGTGGAGAAGGAAATGGCAACCCACTCCAGTACTCTTGCCTGGAAAATCCCATGGACGGAGAAGCCTGGTAGGCTACAGTCCATGGGGTCACAAAGAGTCAGACATGACTGAGCGACTTCACTTTCTTTTCTTTAAAATGTGGGCTGGTTGAGTGAATGAATGAACGCCTGAATGCCTTGCTCCCATCCTGAGAGATGCTTCCACCTGTACCCATGTTTCTTCCTTTTGACGTTGCTGCTTCCTGTCCCTGAGAAGCGCCTGCCCACCCGGTGTGTGCCTCTCAGGGGCCATATGGAGGGCTAGAAGGTAGAGAAGGGGGAGGAGGGGGTGTTTGCTGCCATTCTCAGCGTCCACTGTAGACCCTGAGATCATGAGACCCGCCCACCCACCTAGCTCCATGCCCACAGCCCATTATATGCCTGAGTAGAATGATCGCTATCTGCTCTGCCAAGTAACTCTTGGCTTCTCAGTAACTAGTACTGCAGTGTGGAGCCAAAAGAGCAGTGGTGGCATGGTATGGGGGAAATGCAGTGTCAGACTCGAGGGGCCTCGGCTTTTTGCAACCCCAGGTCTAGTTTCTCACTAGGATTCGTTTTGTCCCCATCACTACCTTCTTCCTTGCCTCCCCGCCTGGCAACAATGGCTTGATCAGAGAACCCTCAAATGCTCAGCAGAAGGTGACTTACTGACTCCCCAGGGCCAAACAAAGCAAGATGTCCCCCGGGCAAGGAGGACCGCAGCTCATCCATCGCCAGTGGCCGCCCAGACCCCCACAGAGGGCGCAGAAACAGACTGGCTATATTTTTAGCTCCCCTGTGGGCCCCTGAGCCCTGCCCCACTTTCTGAAAGCAGAGGGCTTGGGGCCCAACACCATCTGGACTTGGTAGTGGGGACAGTAACTTCTCCTGCCACTCACGAGCAGAAGCCAGGAGAACACAGAGCCCTTTCCTCATCCACATTTTCCAGACCAGGAAATCCACGCAGTGGGGTCTCCAATGGGACTGGGGTCTCCTGGAACCACAGGTCCTGCATCCAGGGCTCTGGCAGGGCCTCCAAAGGCTTTGCTATGGGAACCCCAAATTCCAGGAGCTGTTTGGACACTGCAGAACAGAATGCTCCCCAAACCCCAGCTAGCATTTTTCTGAGCTCAGCTTGAGTTTCCTGCAGGAATTGGGAACAAATCTGTAACTCAGAGGGTAAAGGACAATGAAAGCAATAAAGAGGCTCCCAGTTGAGCTCAACCCAGACAATGTAATAAAAAGCGTCCTTTATTCATTCACTTAGCCACAGGTGGACTGCATGCCTATAAAGACGCTAAGGATGCCAGAAATGAACATAACATAATCTTTGCCCTCAAGATGCAGTACTGCTGTTCTCTGTCCCATAACTGATCACGGGACTGCCGGGATCCAAGGACCAAAGGCAGAGGGGGTGGGACCTGGTGCTGAGAGACCTGGCATTTCTTATTCCTGAGCAGGATTCTGGGGCTTGTATTAGTTCTCCTCACTTTTTCTCTTCTCTGACAGTGCCCCTTGGTTCAGTGTGTCTGCCACATGTTCTCAACCCCTGCGCACATCTGCAATGGGAGGGCCAGACAGACCTAGCCCTGCTGATAGAGGTGGCTGTCAGAGATTCGTGGCTTTAACTGGCTGCTGCTTGGAGCCCCTGATGGTTACTGTCGAGAGTGAAGATCCTTCTTCTTTGAATCATTTTCTGCTCCTGCTGTACAGTTATCTGAGCTACTCTGAGGTTTTTCTTTCCCAGACTGATCTGGGTCTTTTGCAGCCTGGACACCTCTCAATGGCATTGACTCCCTGATCAGAGCCTTGCTGGATAATGGTACCTGGTTTCCCCTTCTTGGTCCCTGGTTTCTGCAGGGCTTCTCTCCTGCCCCAAAGCCTATTCCTTGGAGGGACACTAAAATGGGGCAACTGAACTGAAGGTCGGTCAGGTAGTCATCTGGCCAGGGAAGGGTCCCTGGGGGTGGGTGGGAAGTCTAGATACCTGAGGGCTAGTTGGAGCTCAGCATTGGCTCACCCTCACCACTTCTGCTGAGCCTTGAGTCCCCTGAGGGTGCCCAGCTTAGCAGGAGCAATCTCTAACCCAGGATGCCGGGGCCCCTTTCTGGCTGGCATTTGAGGCCCAGACTGAAGCCCCTGTGGCCTCTCAGGTGCTTTGCCTCCCAGCTGCCCTCCCTCTCTCCGGGATGTGTTTTCACGGTGGAAAGCCCCAAAGTGCACTGGCCTAGATGCAGGGGGCTGGAAATCAGGAGCTGTTGGAAAGGGACATATCTGAGACAGGAGTTAAGCCCTGGTTCTCAGGGCATCTTGGGCATAGCCCGCTGCCACCCTGACCACTTTAAGGCATACTTCTCAGTTCTTTCTTCTCTCCTAAAGAGCCCCGAAACAAGCAGACACTGAAATACTGCTTCAAATTGAAAGCAGAAGGAGTAAAATGCCCAGAAAAAGCCAAGTACCCTGAAGGAAGTCAGGCAGGAGGCACCTAGAACAGCCAGGAGGCCGGCATGGGTTGTGCCCTACGTGGGGGCCTCGTTTTGCATCTGGCAGCATCGTTCCTTACCACTGTCTCGTTCACACTCCACGTCAGCCTCGTAAGATAGTCTTAATCTTGCTGTAGAAATGAAATCCCTGAGAATTTAACCTGCCCACAGTTGCATGGAGAGGAAATTGAGCACACTGATTCTAGAGAAAGAGGGGCCCAGGAAGCCCCAGAAAGTGGCCACTGAAGAGTCAGGGGCAATGAGGTCTTCTGGTGTGCGTGTGTGTGTGCTTAGTCGTGTCCAGCTCTTTGCGTGCCCATGGACTGGAGCCTTCCAGTTTCCCCTGTCCATGAACTTTCCAGGCAAGAATACTGGAGTGGGTTGCCATTGCCTACTCCAGGGGATCTTCCCAACCCAGGGATCGAAGCCACGGCTCTTGTGTCACCTGCACTGGCAGACATATTCTTTGCCACAGCACCACCTGGGAGGCCCTGAAGTCCTCTGATACCTACACAGTAACACACAGAGGGGAAGTCACATAAACTTGCAGTCTAGTGGTCCTCCAGCCTGTTGGATGGAATGCATGCCTGGAACGTAGAGCAAGGTTAAGTTCTGACAAGATAGGGAGAGGAAAATGCTGTGTGCCAAAAAGGTGGTACCTGTGTGTCTGAAACCTGTAAGCCAGAGGGGTGACCCAGATGAGAAGATTTCAGGGAGAACAGGCTATGAACTGCCTGCCAGAGGCGACCCAGGCACAACTCCCCAAAGGCACAGGACATAAAAGAAATAATGATGGACCTTCTGACTAATTAGACGACTGCAAATATCATTCTGCTAAAAGAAGAACTGATTAATTTTTTACTTGACCGCTAATAATTTTATCCCTTAAAAGGTAGAACAGGCAAATAGGGGAACTGAGTCTAGACAGAGCTGTGATCCACAGAGTTACTTGTTGCTGTGAAGAGTGCTAGTTTCCCACAGACAAGGACTTTGTTTTGTCCCCTCTGCCTAAAGCCGTGCCTGGCACGTTGTAGAGGTGGAATTATTTGTTTGGTGAACAAAAGGAACAGGGATGGAAAGCTGGAGGAGATGGCCATGTCATCTCAGCATGACTGATCACCAGGGAAGGGAACACCAGCAATTTCAGACATAAGCCTGAGGTTTTATAAAGGGCACATCTAGGGAGTGCAGTGGAATGGTCAGTTCAGTTCCATGGCCAGGGATGCCAAAGGGAGATTGCAAAAATGAAATGTCTGTATTACAACACAAACCAACTCTAAGAATAAAAAAGAGACATTAAAAGCAGAGACATACATTTTTAAATGAAGGGGTGGATAATAAATCACTCTGAGAATCTACCAAAAGTACATCCCTGGTGGCTCAAAATGAAGAACCTGCCTACCAAGGCAAGAGACATGGGTTTGATCCCTGATCCGGGAAGATCCCACATACCGCAGAGCAGCTAAAGCCATGTGCCACAGCTACTGAGCCCGTGCTCCCCAGAGCCCATGCTCCACAACGAGATACGTCACTGCAATGAGAAGCCCGAGCATCACACCTAGAGAGCAGTTGCCACTCCCCACGACTAGAGAAATGGCTTTGAAGCAGTGAAGACCCAGCACAACCACAATAAATAGTAAAGGATATTCTTAAAAAGCACGTCTAGCCGTCATTTCGTGTGTAACTTTAGGAGACATCGGAGACCTCATGTTAAGAAGCTCTAACGTCAAGGGAACAAAGACAGTGCAGGGAGTGCTTCTGAGAAGTTATGGATTGGAAAGGATGGAGGGAAGATGGGAGCGCTGCACAAGGAAGGGCACGAGGGCCCTGCACCCTGCAAGCGGTGTGTCTAGAAGTCTACACCCAGAATAGACCTTTAAAAAAAATCCAGACAATAAGAACACACTTTGAATATTTCTGTAGTTATTGTGCGAAGAGCAAGTGTTCAGGAATCAGACCCACCTTACTTGAATCTCAGCTTTGTAACCTTAGACAAGCTCTTTAACCTCACCAAGCCTCAGTTTCCTTATATGTAAAGTGGGGGATGATATCTAGTCCCAAAAGGTTATTGTAACTAATAAATTCAATAAAACCTGTCATGTGCTTGGCCTGGTGCCAGGCAGATTTGGTTCAATACATCTTCACCATCATTATTATTATCATTATTCTCTGCTTGTAATGCCCTGGCTCTCCTTTTCTGACTATCAAACCCTTCAATAAAGATTGGCTTTTAGCAGTTTTTGTTAATTTTAAGTAATGCCTGAAGCAGGAAAATGAACAAGGTAAAGGACTGCTCCTTGGGGGAGATGATGTCACGTTAACTTTGTTGGAAAGAAATATCTAACAGAAGGGAATAGGGCTGGCACAGGAGAGTGGGAGAGGAATACCACACATATGCCTCTGTGGCCCCTGGAAAAGAGAGAAAAAAGAAATGACTGCCTCTTGTTTTTCTCCCATCTTTGTTACTAACGGGAGCAATTTTTTATCTGATGTGTCAGGAAGAGCATCTCTCATTATTAAATGAGGCCAAGACTCCAGACCCAGGTGCTGGATGTCCTGGGACTGAGAATTTGCAGATACAGTGGCAGAAGCATTGCTGGTAATTGTTAAAGAACCACATAGAACAGAGGAGATGCGCAAAGACTGGAGGCAACTCACTTTTCTCAAAACAAGGTTCTAGAAGTTCTGGATTGATTGGCCTGATATCAAACTGATGACATTGTACAAGAATAGAGTGAAAAGTGGATTGCTTGTGTGCACTTAGAAAAGAAATAGAGACCCAGGAGCCAGCAAGGGATCACTGGAAATAAATCATAAAATTAAAATGATTTTTAATAGGTATTTTTTTCTGGACTATTAGAGGAAGATAACTGTCGTGCAGTTTGATTTCAGAAAAACATTTAATAAAGCCTTTCCTTATCACATTGTGGATTAAATGTAGGTCTGAGCAATAATGTAATGATATGACTTCAAAAACCTCCCCTGAAAATGCCAATCTTTCTCCCCAAGTGTCAAGAGAATCTCTTAAAAGGTGGTCTGCCCAATGTTTGTACAAGTTACCCAGGAGTCGTGCTAGATAGATACATAGATACTACCTACCAGGGAAACTTAAATTATCAGATGGATATGGTATCAGGATCCAAAGAGATCTCCACCAACCGAAATGATAGGCTTACACTGACTAAAACGTAACAGAAAACTAAAAATAGAGTTACCATATGATCCAGCAGTCCTACTCTTGGGCATATCCAGAAAAGATGAAAACTCTAATTTGAAAAGATACATGCACCACGATGTTAACAGCAGCACTATTTACAGTAGTCAGGACATGGACGCAAGCTAAATGTCCATCAACAGAGAAATGGATAAAGAAAACGTGGTGTATACACGTAACGGAATATTACTCAGCCAGTTAAGTAGAAAATGCCCTTTACAACAACTTGTGGACCTAGAGATTATCATATTAAGTGAAGCAAGTCAGACAAAGACAAATGTAATTTGACATCACTTATAGGCTTCCCTGGTGGCTCAGAGGTTAAAGCGTCTGCCTACGATGAGGGAGACCTGGGTTTGATCCCTGGGTCGGGAAGATCCTCTGGAGAAGGAAATGGCAACCCACTCCAGTACTCTTGCCTGGAGAATCCCATGGACAGAGGACCCTGGTGGGCTACAGTTCACGGGATCGCAAAAAGTCAGACACGACTGAGCGACTTCACTACACTACACTATATGTGAATCTAAAAAATGATAAAAATAAACTTATTTATAAATCAGCAAAAGACTCATGGACAAATGAAACAAACTTATGGTTACCAAAGGGAGGGGAGAAGGAGTAAATTGGGAGTTTAGGGTTAATAGATATACCCCACTATATACAAAATAGGCAACAAGGATCTACTGTATTCAGTATCTTGTAATAGCCTATAATGGAAAAGAATTTGTAAAAGAATATATACGTATACATACAGATAGATATATATGTATGTACACATATAACTGAATCATCTTGCTATACACCTAAAACTAACATAACATCATAAATCACCTATACTTCAATAAAAATAAAAGCACAAAAATGTAATGGAGACATACAGAAGAATGCTAAGCAGTTTCTGTAGATACTCTGCCCTCGAGGAGGTGGTACATGACCCTCCACTCCTTCCATGTAGGCTGTGCACCGTCACCTCTTTCCAAAAGTACAGCAGGAAAGGAGCCAGGAGAGTAACTCTGACAGCAGAGAAACCTGGCAAACGACCCCAGCCAGGTGACCGAGGTCAACAGCAACATGGATAAATCACGCTACTAGTGTAATAGGACTCCCTGATGTGATGTGGTGTGATGAGAATGACACTTTCCCTCTGTGGTCTTTCTCCCAAAAGCCTATAGCTCCAGTCTCATTGTGAGAAAAATACTAGGCAAATCCCAATCGAGGGACCTTCTATGAACTGCCTGGCCAGTACACTCCAAAATGGTCAAGATTGTCCAAAACAAAGACATTCTGAGAAGCTTTCATGGTCCAGAGGAGCCTAACGAGACCTAACAACTAAACATAATGTGATATTCTAGATGAGATCCTAAGTAAAAACTAAGGAAATCTAAATACGGTGTGGTCTTTAGATAATAATATATCAATAATATTCATTCATCGTAGGAAAATCTACCATATTAACTTGTAAGATGCTAAAAATAGAGGAAACTGGGTCTCTGTGTGTACTAATTTCACCATTTTCCTGCAAATCTAAAACTATTCCAAAAATTTTTTAAGTTTATTTAAAAAAATATAATGAGTAAGATTAAAAAATATAATGGGTAAGAGTATAAACTCCTACATTTAGCATAAAAGTGACTTATTATGTAAGTGTGTCTTGGGGGACATCCAAATTAAATACAGCTTTTGGGAAAGACATCTTGGGCTTTTGAAGGACCAGATCTCAATACATGGCTCTGGGCAATGTGATTGTGAAAGGAAGAATGATCCTGCGCTGCTCTATCATCTCAGAGTCCAGATCAGGCAGCCTGGCAGACTCCTTTGCTCAGACCACAAGAGGAGTCTCAGCTTGGAGCCCAGATTTCCTGGGTTCAAGCCCCGGCTGTACCACATACTAGCTGTAGGAACCTCGTAAAGCCATTTAACCTCTCCAGTTCTGTTTCCTCATCTGCAAAATGAGCAACTAATGGTAATAACCTGATAGAGCCATTGGGTGGCGTTAACGCCTGGTCCATGATAACTACTCAGGAAGTGGATCTTTGTGGGCAAAGGGTCTGATATGGGCACTGTGAGCCCCTTACCTTATTTCAGATCCTTATTTCAAAGGGATCTTCAGCATCTCAGAGAACAGCTAGAGGAGCCACAGGGAACTCAGGATTTACCTTGGAGAAAAGACTGGACCTGAGAGTTATTGCTTCAATTCAGAGAAAAGGCCACCAGGAAGAAGTGACAATCTTTGTCATTCATTTATTGAAGCCCTAAGTATGTTCTTAAGCCTGTCTGGATTTTTGCTTCCTTATCCTCAGAGTATTGGTAAGGGCATCTTTTGGTCAATTTTGCAGGGAGACTGAGAGGATAAATCAGTTAATAAATATGGAAGTGCACTGGAAAAAAAGCAACTGTTGTTGATAAGCATGTGTTTTTTATTAAACTACACTGATACCTAGACATTTGTATATTTCCTATTGTGCTTGTTCAGGCTTCCCTGGTAGCTCAGCCGGTAAAGAATCCTCCTGCAATGTAGGAGACCCCAGTTCGATTCCTGGGTTGGGCAGATCCCCTGGAGAAGGGTTAGGCTACCCACTCCAGGATTCTTGGGGCTCCCCTGGTGGCTCAAATAGTAAAGAATCCACCTGCCTGCCATGCGGGATTCGATCCCTGGGTTGGGAAGATCCCCTGGAGAAGGGAATGGCAACCCACTCCAGTGTTCTTGCCTGGAGAATCCCCATAGAGAGAGGAGCCTGGTTAGCTTGGAGAGAATACACAAGCTTTGGAAATTTACCCAACTTCTGTGAACCTCAGTGTCCTCTTGTATAAAATAGAGATCATCATATGAACCTCATAGGGTTTCTGTGGGATCACGTGCATGACTGGGCCAACACACAGTCAGCATTTAGCCAGCAGTGACTGCTATTCTGCCCCTCCAGCAGGGCTGGGGAAGTGCTGGTATTGGCTGCCCTTGGTGGCTCTAGGGGTTCAGAGGGGAAGAGCCGTTCTCACGGGAGATAAACTTGAGAGAGAATGACAATGGAATCCACATCACTGGAGGGCAGACTGAGAAGGCTCATCGATTAGAACCACTTTTTGTGGAGCTCTTGTCAAGAAGGTTCTGGGCAAAGCTGGAGCCCAAAGGGTGTCAGATTACTGGGAAAGAGAATTGGATGGATGAGACAGACATGAAGTCTCTGCAGAACTACCCAGCGGTAATTATGCTTTAGGAGAAAAAGAGAGAGAGAGAGAGAGAGAAGGCAAGAGGCCCAAGCTGGCAGTGCCCAGACAAGGACACAGCAAAAGGAATGCAAGTGATCTGGTCTCTTGGGATTCCTGTTGACTTGTCACATATCTCAGATGACCAAAAGGCTTGTCCTGAATCCACCCATGTGAATTTCAACACCGTTCAGGGCATGAAGCCATGCATTATACCAAAAAAATCTCCTTACAAAGAGATTTCTAAAGATATTACCACATGCCTTTGGAGAAAAACAACAATGTATTAAAAAATTTTTCTACAGTGCCTGGAGGTACAATAGACAATGACAGATGGATCTGGATTTACATAAAATGACACAGACACTGATTTTCTGAATATTTTTTATAAAATCAACAACTAAAATGGATCACCCAGACACACAGTTCCCCACCCAACCGCTGCCAAGAAGCACAGCTCCCAGCAGGGGCCAAGCGGAAAACGCGGATGCAGAGTGTCCAAAGGTCAAGAGTTAAACACCCCCCCTCCCCATTAGGCTTGGCTGCTTCCCTTCCAGACCTCCTGCCAGGACTGCCTCCACCTCTGCAGGTTGCTTTGGAGGATAATCAGCCTGGAGTTTCTCCAAAAAACAGCGCTAGCTTAACTCTTAGATGACGGAAAGCCCTCCAAGTCGCTGGGATCCAGGTTGCTGTCTGTCTCTCCAGGGTGGTTCAAACTCACTGGATGCAGATGAGTTGAATTATCCGTACTCAGAACAAGTCCCCACATTTGAAGAAAGATATTGACAGACTAAAGCATGTCCACAGTTGAGCAATCTGGCTGGCGGGGGGCCTGAGCCATGACCTGCTAGGAAAACTGAAGGAAGATGCAGAGGGATCTGCTGGTTGTCTTCAAATACCTGCAGAGCTGTCATATAAAAAAAATAAGAAACTTGCTTCATGTATCCTCAGAAAGCAGAATTAGGACCCAGGTATCCTAGTTAGGGGCTTCCCCAGTGGCTCAGCGGTAGTGAATCCACTGGCAATGCAGGAGATGCAGGAGACGTGGATTCAATCCCTGGGTCGGGAAGAGGCCCTGGAGGAGGGCATGGCAACCCACTCTGGTATTCTTGCCTAGAGAATTCCATGGACAGAAGAGCCCGGCAGGCTGTAGTCCATAGAGTCGCAAAGAGTCATACATGACTGAAGCGACGGAGCGTGCACACATGCTAGTTAGGGGCATCCCTGGTGGCTCAGACAGTAAAAGAATCTGCCTGAAATGCAGAAGACCCAGGTTCAGTCCCTGGGTTGGGAAGATCCCCTGGAGAAGGATATGGCAACCCACTCCAGTGTTCTTCCCCGGAGAATTCCATGGACAGAGGAGCCTTCGGGTTACACTCAGTGGAGTCATCAAGAGTCAGACACTGCTGAGCAACTGTCACTTTCACTTTTTCATACAAGTTAAAGGGAAGCAGATTTTGGCTTCATCTTGAGGAAGACTTTCTCATGGTTGGTGTCTCTGATAATCCGATTGCATGGAAAAGTAATCAAGTTCTTCATTGTGACCAGAGTTCAAAGACTGGATGGCCTCCCATCACGCTTGCTGTTGAGAGGTTCTGTTTTGGATAAAAGATCAGGTGAGGTGATCTAAAATCCCTTTCTAAGCTTCAGATCACATTCTCAGTCAGTAGGGAGAGTAGAAACCAAGGATCCTAACAACCCGCAAGTCAAAGCAAGCCAGAGAGGACCGAGATGAGTATGTTAAGCTGGGGAAAATATCTTTTAAGTTTGATAAGACTCGAGTTCTGGTTTTAAGATCTTGGGTTTTGTTTTTCAAGCTCTTTTTAATAGAAGGAGCAGTAAATCTGAGTCTGAACAACAGGATTAGAACTCATTTCTGTTGTAGTGTTTAGAGACACCTGGAGAAGGAAATGGCAACCCACTCCAGTGTTCTTGCCTGGGGAATCCCAGGGACGGGGGAGCCTGGTGGGCTGCCGTCTATGGGATCGCACAGAGTTGGACACGACTGAAGCTACTTAGCAGCAGCAGCAGCCCCTCATAGGAGTGTCTGCCCGTTCTAGTGGGCATCAGAGGCTACTTTTGTTCCCAGGCATTTTCCTCCTCTGACTCTCAGGTGGTCCCAGAAACAGGAAGAGAGCTGGCTGAACATACCTAAGCCTCTCCACGGCTTAACTCCTGGGTCTGGTCCCATGTGAAATGGCATGACTGAAGTGAGGCTCACTCAAGTGGCCATCTCAGATAACTCAGAGCCATACTTCCCATGTTGTCAAGGATGTATTCTTAACTGTGGGAAACCAGCCTTCTTCCCACTCTTAGCCTGTATGTTTGGGCCCTTCACCCATACCCTGGACAGTCCATTTTCCTCCTGAAATAAGCCCTGTCAGTGCCACTTCTTACTGGGTTTTCTTCACTCTTTCTTTTTCAGCTTTAGTCAGATTAGTTTGTTCTTAAAGGTTTTTAGCTACAACTGCCCACAACCACCTTCCCTGAACATCTATGTTTGTACCATTTATCAGTTCTATATTTAGGGAGATGTCCCCCTGGATTAAGAAATTGATAAAGAAAGTGACATTGAGAGACTCCATCTGAGACTCCTGGCCTTTGTGTATGGGCAGCAGAAGGCAGAGTAATTATTCCAGAAATCAACACCATCAATATTTGGACAGCAGTACCCTTAATTCATTCTCTTCCTCATCCAACAAATTCTGGCTGGCTTGATGCTCTTGCTTCGACCTGTCTGAATTTCTCATTTTGAGCATGATTCCTAAGGAGCTGAGGACTTGTTACAGGCTTGGTGTATAATTTCAGGCAAGTCACCTTTCCTTTCTGGGCCTCGGGCTCCTTGTCACTGAGCCTTTGACTGCCCCTATGGGCCACGCTGGGGAAGGCCACTCATTAAGGATGCACTGGGTGCCGACAAAACAGGTGCAAGTGTTCCAGGCTGCTTGCAAGCAAGAGAAAGGTTTGCACTAATCATCCCAGAGTCTAAAAGGTTTCCAGCATCTGTCAAGATCCAAGTGTAAACTGGGCGCCATAATCAGGCTTTAGTGTCTCCAGCAAGTTTGCTTGACACCTCTGCAGAGCAGTGGATGGATCAGACATGGTGTCAAATGGCGAGCCTGCTAATGTGCAAAGCAGAGAGGTGTCAAAACTGGCAAAAAGCAAAGCCTCCATTTCTTCCCTATCTCCCTGAAAATGAGTGAATGCGGAAGCTCAGCTGTCACCAGGAACTAGGGACCAAGGCCAGCTTGATAACACTGCCAATGCTTGGTCCTACTGCTTTCCTGGCTCTCTCCCCTCTTGCCTCCCACCTGCCCCTGAAACTTTAATTATTTCCTGGACCTGGTATAATGTCTGTTTGCTGGTGAGGGAAGAGAGATGGCTCCCACAGAAATACAAAAGCGTGTCGACTTTCACAGCAACCATGGGGAATAGAGTGGCTGTTTTTAGTTATGAAGGCATGTTGGTGGGAAGGTTTACCAAAGGTATTTTTATTCATTAGAACTACCCTTCCCTTCAGCCTAGTTATCTCCAGCATCACATCTGTCACTCTGCCACAACATTGGTGGGGCAGGAGAAGGGGAGCTGGGGGAGACACACGGAGAGAAACTCGATCTGAACTGAAAATTGAACTTTCAGATGAAGAAGTTGTGAGTCTAAGTCAAATAGGACCTGGGGACCCCCTCCATGTTCACCTTTCCCTGCACTGGTCTTGAAAATAATTCAAGCTGCCCTAACCTTTAGGAGATATTTTCAGAAAAGATGAAAACTGTTTAGAGAAGGAAGAGATATAAAATTATAGAAGAGATAATTGGAGAATTGCATTAATGTTTATTAAAGATACCTTTGATTGGCCAAACCCTCACTAGAAATTTTTCAGGAAATCAGAAAGAAAAAAAAAACAAACAAACCCAGAAAAAGAATTGCCAAATCTGATCTGTACTGTCACTCAGCATCCCAGGCTAGTCTCAGAGTTCGAAGCCTCACAGCTACAGTCCATGGGGCCACAGACAGTTGGACACAACTGAGCAACTAACACTTTCACTTTTTTTTCGATTTCACATTAAAAGAAAGAGGGATTACAGACCTTGAGGCCAGGAGGAGTGCTGCCTGAATTGATCTACCTCAATTTGACTGAAGTTCTGTTTAATTATAAAATTCATGCAAACCATGTTTACCTTTACATAAAAAGAGTGATTCCCCACATCTCCTAGTTTAATAGAGCAGTTCTCAACCTTTCCGATCTCAGAAAAATTATTGAGGATCCCAAAGCGCTTTCTTTTTGTGGGATGTATATGGTGTTAGAAATTAAAACTGGAATTTTTTGAGTACTTAAAATATCCATTCATTAATTTATTTAAAAATAATAATTCCATTGCATGTTAACATAATCTTATAAAAATAGCTGTATTTTCCTAAATAAAACCAGTGAGAAGAGTGGCATTAGGCCTGCCTTAATAGAAAACAGCTGGATTCTCGCATCTATCTCTGCTTTCAATCTGTTGTTCTACGTGGTTTTAACTGAGGTATCTGAAGAAAACCCAACCCACACAGCAACACCAGGACTGGGGTCGGGACAAGCCAGGCACCTAGGACAGAAGATTTAAGCAGGTCCCCTCATCCAAGATCATGCCAGCACAGGGTCGGCCCTGAGAGTGTGGGCCTCCTTAAATTTGGCATTCTAGGAGCTTCAGGAACCTCACGTGAGTCCCAGCCCTGCCACACAGATAAGGCGTTGGAAAAGCAGGAAGTACTTTTGCAGCCTTGTCAGGTAACGGATGTTATTTTTTGTGCATGTGTTTGCCTCAGTCACCAAGTCGCATCTGACTCTTTGCAGCCCCAGAGATTGCAGCCCGCTAGGCGCCTCTGCCCATGAAATTTCCCAGGCAAGAATACTGGAGTGGGTTGCCAATTCCTCCTCCAGGGGATCTTCCCCACCCAGGAATCAAACCCGCACGTCACGTGCGTCTCTTGCATTAGCAGACGGATTCTTTACCATTACACCACCTGAAGGTAGTGGGTTAGTTGCACTGTGGAATCTGAACCATATAATGTACTTTTCACACCATGTTTACAACTAAAATCTGTTGTTCATTCTTGCACTCCGAATGGACCTTTACACATATAGTCACTGACTCTCTGAGTCTCAAGACCCAACCCACAGGACTCTGCAGACTGTAATTTGAAAACTGCTGGCTTCAGAGATGCCCCAGGAACTGCAAGGAAGTGATCATAGTTGGAATGTAGGCAAATACAGAGTCATGAGTAAGTCCAAGAGGCTTAAGAACTAAACTGGGGCCAGACCTGAGCAATAATATATGATACACTAAGAAAGGGGGTTGTGTCTTTAGCCTTCTAAAGAGCCACCCTAGAGTCTTAAGTGGAGGAGTGATCAGATATGAATGTTAAGATTCATTTAGTCATTTGTTCAATTGATATTTATTGAGCTCCTATTATATGCCAGGCACTGGAAACAGTGAACAGAGAAGGTTTCTGCCTTCATGGAACTTATATTCTAGTGGGGAAGCAGAAAATAAATAAATATAGACTGAGATTCACCCTGCTGGCAATAGAGGATGGACTGGTAGAGAACTGGACTAAGGGGAGGAGAGTGCAGACAGTTGTAATAACAGTCCAGGGAAGAGATGATGGGGACCAGGGAAGAGATGATGGGGACCAGGGGAGCAGCAGTAGAGATTAGGGGAGGGAGTGTAAATGAGCAGGCTTGACATTAAAGACATGCTAAGCCGTGTTCCTGTGGTGGGGAGTCTGGGATGCTGCCCTGCATGCTAACTCAGGCAGTCAGGGGGCACTGCCCCTGAGATGGCACACCCATGAGGAGTAGCATTTGGCTGTGGATCATCAGCTCAGTTCACAGCATGCTGAGACTGGAGTGCCGAAGAGGGGTTCATTCAGGCGGAGATGTCGAGTGAGCTGTTGGATTATATGAGTCTGATCTCAGAATGGAGGACTGGACAGGGACTGAGATGTAAGAGCTGTCACTTATTCTGGTGGTGAGCGGATAATGTCACACAGGGACAGTGCTCAAAGTCAGGAGAGACGCCCCAAGGGACACTAACATGTCTCCCTGTTCTTGCACCTGCCTCAAATTTCACATCTTAAGGCAGACGTGTCATCTCCCCACTCCTGAAGACTGTTCTCTGTCTCATTAATGATGCTGCTGACCTTAGGAGCTCCCTCTTGCTCAGCCCTCACCTACCATATGGTTTGGCCAACTCACCCTCTCTTACTCTGTACACCCCTATTACCCACGGCATTCCTAAACTGCTGCCTTACTCATCCACTCTGCTCTGTCTGGAAAGCCCAGTTTCATTGCCCCCTTCTACACTCAGCAGAAGCTTGTCCACCTAGTGAATTCCTACTCATCCTTCAAGAACTGCTCAAGCACCCACTTTCATTTTAGGTCTTCCCACCCACTCCACCTCTGACCACACACAAAAACACACCATCAGACATGGTTGGTCATCTTCTCCCTTGGTTTCCAGTCTTCCTCGTCTGACTGCGTTCTAGCACTCGTCACACAGTGAGTGGTGCACCCATTTGTTCACGTGACTTTCTCCTGACTAAAGTGGAAGTGGGGAATATGTTGATTTGTCTTTTTCACCTTGGTGTCTAGGGTGATTCCTGAATGAGTGCTGAGACCTTAACCTAATGAGTTTACTGGGGAAGAAAGACTGCCAAGCACCAGGGCTGGGGAAGAGGCCCACAGACCCAGCATCAAGGCCAAAGGGAGCGCTGCTTGGGGTGTGAGCAAGGCTGCAGAGCGCTGTAGGCATCACAAAGCTGAAAGGCAGCTAGGAGCTGGTGCCTTGGTTCTGGGCACCTCATTTGTTCAGAGAAAGACCTCGGCGGTGACTGGTGTGGCGAAGGCAGGTGTCGGGTGGGGGAAGCAGAGGCGAAGAGGGAACAGCAAAGGGCAAAGCCGAGTGTCCAAATAAGAGGACAGAAAGCTGAGCTGAGTTTGCGGGTGGGCTCCCTCCAAACCCCAGCCTACCAGGGTTGCGGCACCTAACAGATTCCAGGCCTCCCCAAGAAGTAACAGTGAAAATCCATCCTCCCTGGATGGCGTGTGAGCTGGGGACTACCGAGCCTTCTCGGGGACCTAAATAAATACCTCCACGCCTTCCAACCAGAGGGCTTGTCAAGGCAGCAGCTGGCAGCTCCTGAGGCCCACAGAGGGCATGTTGCTGGAGGAGACAGGGAGAGAGCAGGCTCAGCCAGGAGAGGGGTTCATACTGTGACCAACAGGAGATGGAGCTGAAGAGTATACGCGCACTCTTCTTTGTCTCTTCAAACAAGACCAGTAGCAAGCTAAAAGCCCAAACAGAAGCCCATAAAGCAAGACAGTTATTATGAGACAGCCACAGGGAGATGGAAGGGAAAGCTGGGTCCCAGCTTTGTTCACAGAGCCCCGGAACATTGTGTGAATGTCAGGCTCTGTGAGGGAAGGAAAAAGCCTTTGTCTGATCTCGATGCCAGCACTGAACACAGCCCTGAACCCAGCAAAAGTGGCTGGAACCCTGGTCACTGGGCTTCTCATGCCCAGATGTGCCCCATCAGGCCACACCTCTTTCAGTGGAGGGGCAGAGGGATGAGCCTCAGGCTCCGCATCACCCCTTTGGAGAAGCTCCTGAGCAGAAGAGGAAGGAGATGGAATAGAACAACCCGGAAGCTGCAAACCTCTCTTACTCGCTCTCTATCCCAGGGCTCTAGAGAAAGAGTGGCAGGGTCTCCTGCTGGACCAGTGAAGCTCCATTTCTTCTTCCTCTGCTCAGCCCTGGCTGATCATCAGGGTGTCTGGAGCAGGAGGGAGGGAGGAGCTAGATGAGACCAACACCACCCACCTGGGGGAGGGGGTGTCAGAGGGGAGTGGGACAATGTATAGACTTTGGAGTCATGCAGGCTCTTCTAACTAAAGCTTTGTAATCTCTCTGTTTCCTCATATACAAAATGGGTATAATGGACTTCCCTGGTGGTACAGTTAGATAAGAATCCACCTGCCAGTGCAGGGGACGTGAGTTTGATCCCTGGTCTGGGAAAAATTCCACAGGCCATGGCGCAGAGCAACCTAAGTCCATGCACCACAACTACTGAGCCTGCCTGCTGCAAGTACTGAAACCCACGGGCCTAGAGCGCATGCTCCGCAACAAGAGACGCCACTGCAGTGAGAAGCCCGTCCACTCCAGCTAGAGAGCAACCCACACAGCAATGAAGACCCAGCACGGCCGAAATAAACACATAAATAATGGGTATAGTAATATTAATAGCACCAGCCTCATAGATTTGGTGTCAGGAGTGCGTAAGCTGATGCATAGATCATTGTTAGCCCAGTGCTTGGCATATACTAAGTGTTCACTTCAAGTGAGCTATTGCCATTGTAATCACTGCAGTTATCTCTTCTGAGCCCTCGCTGGGCTTAGGAACCCCAGTACTTGACTTGCAAAGTCAGCAGGTATGAAATTCTGCCTGTTCAATGTCCCGGGGCCCCTGGGGAGTGCTGAGATTCCTATTCAAATAGGATTCCTGCATTGTGACCACAAGAGCATTAAGGTGCGCAGCGGGGGTCACAGGATTCACAGGTCGCTCACTTGGTCGTCTCAGCCCTCGTTGCCTTCTCTCCCGTTTGGGCACTTCCTGTTTCCTCACATCTCACCCACTCCGCTCAGAAAATTCCCACTGCTATCAGCATGCACATCTGCTCTCCTAGGAGCGCACACTATGTGCGCGTGTCTCCCCATTCTGCTCCACATTCGGGCAAATTACTCAATCTGTGCCTTAGTTTTCTCATCTGAAATCTGGCAATAATGATAGTGCCAGCCTCGTAGGCTTGTTGGAGATAAAACCAGATAATTCATGTGAAGTGCTTAGAATGAGTGGCCTGTTTGAAGTGATCATTCAGCGATGGGCTTCCCTGGTGGCTCAGCTGGTAAAGAATCTGCCTGCAATATAGGAGACCTGGGCTCGATCCCTGCGTCAGGAAGGTCCCCTGGAGAAGGGAATGGCAACCCACTCCAGTATTCTTGCCTGGAGATTTCCATGGACAAAGGAGCCTGGCGGGCTACACTCCATGGGGTCACTAAGAGTCAGACATGACTGAGCAACTAAAATATCTTCAGTGTGAGCTGTCCTTATTATTATAGGAAACCCATATCTCCCATGAGTAAGGACTTTGCCACGTCCTATGAAAACCCTGAATGAGTTATTCAGCTTTAGGAACCTTTCAGAAACTACGAATTCATGAACAAAATAACCCACCTGTGAGCAACCTTCTGATTCAAACAAACATTAACAACTGAAAGAGTAAAACCCTACATCACGCCTGAGGGCCTGAGACCCAAACGTCTCTGTGTCCCTAACAAGGGATCAAGTGGGGGGCAGTGCATGCAATGGGCAAGCATGCCGGGTCACAGCAAACACATATCCTAGACCTGGGAAGTCAGGACGAACGTTATTATGGTCCCATGGCCGCTAGAAGAAAACATATCTCACAAGGAATGACAGACTCTAAGAATAGAATTATAACAATAAAAAATCACATGTAATTCTAACTAGGAAGAAAATAAGGCATCTGAAAAATCAGTGTGGCTACATGAGAAACCTCTAATGAACCTGCAGTTTTAAAAGTCCAACTGGGAAAAATACAGTTGCAGCAAATATTGGATAAATGGTTAATATCTTTAACATATAAAGAGTTCACACATATCAATAATAAAACCCCTAAAGCACAATGGGAAAGTGAGCCAAGGATGAGATAAACAATTCACTAAAGAATAAAGCCAGCTTTCCAAAAGATGAAAATTCTTTAATCTTACTTGTAATCAAAATGAAAATTCAAACAAGATAGCTACTTTTGCCTTGCAAATTTGCAAATGTTTCTAGTTTTTTAAATGAGTATCCAAATCTGGTAAGTGTGCAGCAAATAGTCCCATTCAAACATTGCAGGTGGGATAGTCACTTCTTAGATCTATCCTGTGGAAATAGTGCTAATTCAGAAGTTATTAATAGTGGTATTAATAGTTATTAATAGTGTTATTTGTACAAGCAAAACTTAGAAATAATTGAAATGCAACCATATAGAATGATGTTTTCAAAATTATTTATTTATTTATTTGACTCCTCTCTGCTGAGTCTTAGTTGCAACCCGTAGGATCTTTAGTTGCAACATTTGAACCCTTAATTGTAACATGTGGGATCTAGTTCCCCAACAAGGGAGTTAACTGGGTCCCCCGCACTGGGTCCCCTGTGTTGGGAGCGTGGTCTTAGCCAGTGGACCACCGGGGAAGTCCCTAGAATAATGTTTATGATGAGTTCATGGTGGTGTGGGAAAATGCAGGAGACAAAATTGCACAGATTTTTAAAACAGCAGCAAGAAAGACTGGTAGAAAACAAAATGCTAACGGTGGCATCTTTGGGTAATGGAACGATGGACAATTAGTTCTTTCTGCATTTCTGCTTGGTCCTTAGATTTCCCTCAGTGAACACGCATGACTTTCATTATGGAAAAAAAAAAGAAACTTTAAAAGTTCAGTAAATATGAAAAGACTAGAAAGAAAGTTACATAATTGAAGACAAATGCAACAGACAAGTGCAGACATGTGGCCAATGTCACCTTAAACCTTAAAGCTTCAAGTGGGTCTGGCCTGTGGGAAGTGCTGTGATCCACCCGAAGAACTTAAACCGTGTACTCCCAGGAATGCCTACACAGCAAGGAAGCACGTGAGAGTTGAGAGGAAAAACTGAACACTGTTGTGCTAGAAAAGGAGGAGGATCCTGGGCCACAGACTCATGGGTCAAAAAATCATGAGTTTGGGGGCATTAGTGACCTCCAATGTAGTCTACTGTTTCCCATTGTGTGGTGCCTGGACCACTGGTTCCCCTCAAAATGACTCTAAATGAAGCTTGAGGCAATTTTGGTGGTATACAGATACAGAATTATTTTTTTAACCTTTTTTTTTTTTCCCCGATTTTTTGTCCATCTTTCCGATCATACCAAGGAGAAAGCCTTAGTTTGATGACTTAGATTAATCTCGTTAGATGAGTGTTGTTGTGAATCTCTCTTCCTAACAAAGCATGTGCAAGCTGCAAGCTCTGTACCTTCAGCAGGCAACAGCATCTGGCTGGCATTTAATAATGCAGGTGGTGTGTGGACAGAGCAGAACAGCCAGGGCAGGAGAAGGAGGAGTGGAGTGTGGTAAACACTTGGGCATCTGGAACATGAGGGGGCAGGAAAGCGGGGTGGCTGGCTGTGAGTCACCCGGCTGGCCAACGGCTGCCGAAGCCTGGACACCTCCCCCCAGCCCCCCATCAGCTAGGAGCCCCCGCCTGGCGCTCTCTGCCTTCCGCAGAGCCGTCTTCTTTATGTCAGTATCTCTCTCCACTTTCCTCTAAGCAGCAGATGTACCCTGTCTTGTTCTTTGCTGTGATCGTCATCTCTTGTTTGGTTTTGTTATGTTTGTTGTTGGACTCTATTTTTCCTTTGAGTTGGGAAGGGCATGGGATCATGCTAGCAGCACAACTAAAAACGTTTTTAGGGCGCCTCTGCACTTTTCCTAGGAAGCCAGCATCTTCCACATCCTTCTCTGGGGGCCATGCTGCTCCCCAGTGCTGGGCTTTGTCTATTCACAACTAAAGCAGCCTTTTCCTTTTGTTTTCAGTTTTCAAATGTGAATTTGTACAGAGAGTCCCCAGTGTGGCTACATTAGTGGCTTTAGATGCCTCCTGATTGGGATTATTTGTGCTTGTATAATCAATTTCCCCTAAGGTCTCGGGCTGTGGGTTGGTACCTCCCGGTCTTGCCTGGGCTGCTAACTAGCTGAGGGACCTTGCATGAGTCATTCAGCCTTACTGACCGGCTCATAACCCCGCCCCGATTCACTGTGAGGGTCGCACAGGAGGACCAAATGAGCTGCTGGTCACGAAGTGCCTTGCAGGGCAAAAGCGCCCCACGATGAAATGCGTTACGCAGCTCCTATTTTTCTTTTGCTTTTCCCATCAAGGAAAACGTTCTTCAGATTGGAAAGCATAAAACCAGCACCATTAAAAAGAACCAACGCTCAAAATGGGAACAAAGGGAAAGAGTGGATCAGTCTTTAAATGAGCTCAATCTCTGGATGCCTTAGAAGCATCAGGCCTGATCTGCGGGCTGGGATGTGACGCGAAGGCCATGCTGTGCAGGGGACCAGAGTAGCTCAGTGGAGGCGGAGCAGTGAGACAGTGGGGACTTTGGCCACTGTTAAATGTGAGACCCCATTTAAAGGATCGGGGAGATCTGGATAAGAAGACTGAAGGGTGACACACGTGCCACTGCCTGCTTAGGATAGGGATTCTCCCAACAGCCTCACAGACTACCCTGCCCAGCCCCCAGGACGCTCTTTGGGATCTCTGAAGACAGTTCCCATCTCCAGCCTACTTGGTGGTACTGGGAAAGAAGGAGAGAGACCATGGAGCAGTAAGACCCCCGACTCCTGTGATTCCACCCACAGCTCAGCCCCCAGGCTGGGCCCCACCACCATCTGTCTGGGTGCAGATGGCTGCTCCACACTTATAAACCATACGACCTGCTGCAGGGGGCTGTGTCTTGGCTTTCCCGTCTATAAAGTGGAAATGGTATCTCACTCAAAGGCTTGTTGTGAAGTTTATTTTTTTTGTTGTTGTTGTTGTTGTGAAGTTTAGAAAAGATGACATGAAATTCTCAGCACAAAGTGCGTTCACAAGATATTAGTTCTTTTCCCCTTCTCCACTTCTCATATCCCTATTTCTGATTATACAGAGGAAATTGCTTCTACAAAAAAAAATTAACATAAACTCCCAAATGATCCAGCAATTCCATTTCTGGGTATATACCCAAAAGAATTGGAAGCAGAGACTCAAACAGATGTTTGTACACCCCTATTCATAGTAGCAACCCACTCCAGTGTTCTTGCCTGGAGAATCCCGGGGACGGGGGAGCCTGATGGGTTGCCGTCTATGGTGTCACGCAGAGTTGGACACAACTGAAGTGACTTATCAGGAGCAGCACTCATAGCAGCGTTATTCACAACAGCCAAAAGGTAGAAGCAACCCAAATATCCACCCACAGATGAATGGGTAGACAGAATGTGGTACACACAAGGAATATTATTCAGCCTTAAAAAAGGAAGGAAATTTCTCCCATGCTACAGTTAAATGGACCTTGAGGATGCTATGCCAAGTGATTAAGCCAGACACAAAAAAGACAAATACTCTATGATTCCACTCATATGAGGTACTTAGAGTAATCGGATTCATAGCAACAGAAAGCTGAACGGTGGCTGCCAGGGACTACAGGGAGGAGGGAATGGGGAATTAGTGTTTAATAGTCATAGTTTAAGTTTGGGAAGACTAGAAATTTCTGGAGGTAGATCATGTGATAGTTATAAAGTGTAAATGCATTTAATGCCACTGAACTAGACACACCTAAAAATGGCCAAAATGGTGAATTTTATGTTATTTACATTTAACCCCAGTAATAAATTGCTTACATAACAACAAAAAGAAAGTGAAATTCGCTTAGTTGTGTCAGACTCTTTGTGACCCCATGGACTATACAGTCCATGGAATTCTCCAGGCCAGAATACTAGAGAGGGTAGCCTTTCCCTTCACCAGGGGATCTTCCCAACACAGGGATTGAACCCAGAGCTCCCACATTGCAGGCAAACTTTTACCAGCTGAGCCACAAGGAAAGCTAACAACAAAAAGGTACACCTTAATTTTAGATCATGACACTATTTCAGAAATATTAAAATGTAAAAGTCATGTACATCTTAGAAGAAAGAGAATATAATTTTTAACATCAAAAAAATGAAAGAAGACACACAAAGAGGAGAGTGGAAATACAATTCATCAGGGCACACTGTCAAGGACATAAACCAGGTCTTAGTGGGGAAAATCTCAGAGTGTAGCTTGCTGCTGCTAAGTCACTTCAGTCGTGTTCGACTCTGTGCGACCCCATAAGAAGGCAGCCCACCAGGCTCCCCCGTCCCTGGGATTCTCCAGGCAAGAACACTGGAGTGGGTTGCCATTTCCTTCTCCAAGAGTGTAGCTTATAATTCCTGAAAAGAATCTGAAGCCCCACCACTCGCAGTCCCAGAAGGTGGGATAAACGAGGAGATGCACCCCACTTCCTGACTTCCAGGACGTCAGCACACACACACCCTCAGAGCCAGCTGTGTTCCCCATGTCCCACAGCAGTGGGGCTGTGGCATGCTCCCTGGCCCAGTGACTGCTCCTGGCCCCCCATCCAGGAGCCCACTGTCTGCTGACAGAGGGCACAGGAGCCCAGGGTGAGGGGCACCTGGGGTACCCGGCTGCTAGCACTACAGGAGGAGAGGGTGCTGGCTGGACCTCCCGCTGGTGTGGAGGAATGGGAGGGGCTTGCAGCTCATCAACGGCTGCATCCAGGTGTCCTGAATCCCACAGCCTTCAGGCTGCCCCCTGGAAACCCGGAATCCCAGAGTGATCCTAAGGCCCAGGTGGACCCTGGAGCGGGCCACCCTCAGCTTCCTGAGCAGACAGGTAGCAGACCTCCCCAAGTCCTCTTTCCAGCACCACCACAGACCCAGGACATTTTAAAAGGCACACAGATGAGGGCTCCAAAGAAACCCAAATGTACTTTCAGGCCCCGGGCATGGCTGAACTCACACGTACAGACAGGTCCACACCAGGCCCCCCGTTGCCCAGATGCCAAGGCCATGGGCTCCTCTCCTGGACAACTCCGCTACCAACTAGCTATAAGGTAACTGGCCTCTTCAGACCTCTAAAGCTGGATCTGTTCCCAGCCCTGGAACCTCTGTAGACAGGGAAGGGAGCTCTCCGTTCCTCTCCACAGGCCTCCCTAGGCACTTGAAAGGACAATGGGGATAGACAGATCCTGCCGTTGGAGGGAGGTATTATATTTATAGTACCAGCACCTCAGTGGACATGAATTTGAGCAAACTCCGGAAGACAGTAAAGGACAGGGAAGCCTGGCGGGCTGCAGTCCATGACATCGCAGAGTCAGACACAACTTAGCAACTGAACAGCAACAAGAAGAAATCTGTTTCCTAGGGCGGCTGTAACAAAGTATCACTAGCTCCCAGCTTCAGTTCAGTTCAGTCCCTGCTCAGTCGTGTCTGAATCTTGCGACCCCATGAATCGCAGCACGCCAGGCCTCCCTGTCTATCACCAACTCCCAGAGTTCACTCAGACTCGCGTCCATCGAGTCAGTGATGCCATCCAGCCATCTCATCCTCTGTCGTCCCCTTCTCCTCCTGCCCCCAATCCCTCCCAGCATCAGAGTCTTTTCCAATGAGTCAACTCTTCGCATGAGGTGGCCAAAGTACTGGAGTTTCAGCTTCAGCATCATTCCTTCCAAAGAAATCCCAGGATTGATCTCCTTCAGAATGGACTGGTTGGATCTCCTTGCAGTCCAAGGGACTCTCAAGAGTCTTCCCCAACACCACAGTTCAAAAGCATCAATTCTTTGGCGCTCAGCTTTCTTCACAGTCCAACTCTCACATCCATACATGACTACTAGAAAAACCATAGCCTTGACTAGACGGACCTTAGTCAGCAAAGTAATGTCTCTGCTTTTGAATATGCTGTCTAGGTTGGTCGTAACTTTTCTTCCAAGGAGTAAAGCATCTTTTAATTTCATGGCTGCAATCACCATCTGCAGTGATTTTGGAGCCCCCCAAAATAAAGTCTTTTCACTGTTTCCATTGTTTCCCCATCTATTTGCCATGAAGTGATGGGACCAGATGCCATGAGTTTTAAGCCACCTTTTCCCTCTCCTCTTTCACTTTTATCAAGAGGCTCTTTAGTTCTTCTTTGCTTTCTGCCATAAGGGTGGTGTCATCTGCATATCTGAGGTTATTGAGATTTCTCCCGGCAATCTTGATTCCAGCTTGTGTTTCTTCCAGTCCAGCGTTTCTCATGATGTACTCTGCATATAAGTTAAATAAGCAGGATGACAATATACAGCCTTGACGTACTCCTTTTCCTATTTGGAACCAGCTTAGGATGACAAAAATGTATTCACTTGCAGTTCTGGAAGCTGGAAGTCAGAAACCAAGGTGTCGGTGGGCTGGTTCCTTTTCAGAGGCTCTGAGGAAGAACACGCCCTCTGCCTCTCTGCTGGCTTGTCTGGCTCCCCACCGTTCTTGACTTGTACGTGCATTACTGCAATCTCTGCCTCCATCCGTACATGGCCATCTTCCCTCTGTGTGTGTTCACATCTCCCTCTTCTTATAAGGACACCAGTCGTTGGGTTAAAGGCCACTGTAATGCAGTATGGCCCCATCTTAACTTGATTACATCCACGAAGACCCTCTTCCTGATCAGGGCACATCCACAGGTTCCCAGGGTTAGGATTTCTATATATATGTTTGTAACAAGACACAGCTCAACCCAAGGAGCTTCCAACAGTAAGAGTGAAATAATGGAGCAAAAATGAAACAGCAAAAACTTTATAGAGCCAGTCAGAGTTGGTCTTCTTACCCTTTCAGAGCCTCAGTGTTCCCACCTGTGAAATGGGGTAACAGTGTCTACCTTGCAGGGTATAATATGTGCAAGGCAACTAGCACACAGTAGGCACTCAGTAAGTAGGAACTAATACTGTTATAACTTTTATTATTTTTAGCTGAACTGCACAGACATGACTGGAGCATAGGGCTTCCCAGGTGGCGCTAGTGGTGAAGAACCCACCTGCCAATGCAGGAGACAATGAGATGCAGGTTGGATTCCTGGGTCAGGAAGGTCCCCTGGAGGAGGGCATGACAATCCAGTGTAGAATCCAGTCCAATACAGAGTCTCCATTATTCTGGCCTGGAGAATCCCATGGACAGAGGAGCTTGGCAGGCTACAGTCCAAAGGGTCACAAAAGAGTCGGATACGACTGAGGCAACGTCACACATACACACAACTGGAACATAGCGAAATACGCTGGAGGGAGACTAGATCAGAGTTGGGAAACAGGAGCAGTTCAATGGAAGAGATGACATGAAGTAAGTCTGGGAAAGATGGCTAGGATTTTGACAGGTCAAAGCTGCAGGGGAAGGAAACCCAAGAAGTAGGAGCTCCACAAACAAGACTTGGAAGCAGGAAAGTGTAAAGCGTGTTTGAAGAAGAGCTTCGAGTTCCATTTGGCTGGAACTTGGGAAATGAGTGACGAGTAATGGTAATTAAGATTGTAGAGGAGCATTTGGACCACAGAACACGAGGAGTTTGCACTTAATTCATAGTCAGTGGGGAGCCCATGAATGTTTTTTGGAAGGAGGAAGGCAATTAAACCTGCATTTAAGGAAATTAATCTGGCTGAAGTGAGCAGAATCAGAAAGCCCTGGAGCAGGCAGTGATGAGGGCCGAACCTGGAGGAGATCCCTGCAGGAGGTGACAGCGTTCCTGGTCCTGGCTGAAGGCTGAAGGTGAGTTATAGGATGTGCTTTGGCACTCAGTCACTTGGTGTGGCCACTTGGACAGCTCACACACTGGTTACCCCATTGCTAGTTAAATAAGCCAGAGAAAGATAAGTCATGCATGGCATCACTTATATGTGGAACCTAACAAAAAAATAAATAAAACAAATAAAACAACCAAGAAATAGAGAGTTGAATAGAGGGTGTCAGGTTGCAGGGTAGGGGAAATAGGGAGAGGTTAATAAAAGTGTACAAACTTTCAGAGGAGATAATATAAAACATGGTGACTGTAGTTCATAATGCTGTATTATATAACTAAATTCTCTAAGAAAGTAGAACTCAAATATTCCCACTGAAAAAGAAGAGGTAAATATATGAGGTGATGGATGTGTTAATTAACTAGATGAGGGGCATCTTTTCAGAAGTATATACGTGTATCAAGTCATCATGATCTACACTTCGAATATCTTGCAATTTTATTTGTAAAATTCATTTGTGAAAGCAGCTCTTGCAAAGGCCCTGCTGAGAGAGTAAAACTCAAATGTTCTCACAAAAAGAGAAGATAAATATGTTTTATTTGTCAATTATACCTCAATAATGCTGAAATTAAAAAAACAAACAACAACAACAAAAAAAAACAGGGTGACCAGTGATGGACACGTGGTGATCTTTAAGACCCTCCCACCAAAGGAGTGCTCTCATCTATTAATAAGTAGACACCAGCAGGGCCTTCATCTTTTCTTTTTTAGCGAGAACATTTGAGTTTTGCTGCCTTAGCAAGAGGGTACACGGAGGTGGGAGTGGGGAGGGCTCATCACTCAGCGGCTGCCCCCTGCCCTGCCCTTCTCCTCCCCGCTGGGAGACTGGCAGTTTGAGGGAGGCCAGAGCCCAGTCAGGCTGCTCAAGAGCTGTGAGCAGGCTTAATTGCTGCACATTAACTTAACTTTCACCTCAGTCTTACTTTAGAATTCTGTGAATATTTATGAGTGCGCTCTTGCTTAATGAGTAGAGGAACAGAGACATTAATGAGCTTTTTATTCCTGTTGGGCTTGGGGGGTTTTTTGTTTGCTTCGTGTCTCTAAGCTGAATTCTAGCGGTGCTGTGTACCTTTTTTCCTCCTGGATCCTCAGAGGTGAGACGTGTGAGACCATTTTCACGGCCACCATCCAGGCAGAATCTAAGCACACAAAGGTGTAGGGGCAATGTGTGTGTACCCGTGTGTGCACGTGTGTGTGTGTGCCAGTGAAAGACGGTGTGTGCTTATGTGTGGCCACACAGGGGATGTGTGAGCTCCCCTGCAATCAAAGAAGGCCTATCCATGTTCAAATGAGAACCCCAAATGGCTTCTCCTCTTGAGTTGGGCCTCTCAGAGATGAGAGGAAAAGTGAGGCAGGGCCCTCTATCTTTCCAAGGGTCTTCTTAGAGGTAGCTGAGGTGTGGGGCTGGGCCTCCCCTGGGCCCAGCATCTAGGGCCCTGCCCTGGGATCTCCTCAAAATGGGACAGAGCCCGAGGCCTGTGCACCTGCCCATGTGAGCCTGGAAGGCCGAACGAGGCCCAGATCTGCCCTGCAGACCCAGGGAAGGGTCAAGGAGGCTACTCAGAACAACCAGCCTGGGGCTTGGAGCCAGAAGGCAAGCTTAGGGGGACAATGCACATTCTCACCTGCACCCAGAAGATTTGGAGATCGTCAGTCTTGTTCCCCTTGGGTTTTAGCCCAGTCTCTAAGGGACATGAAAGCCTGGCTGTTGCATATTTGATAAATTAGTAGAAAAACAGAAGAGGCCCCAAAAGGGTGAAAACCCCTCCCTGCTAAAACACTGGGTTGTTTCTCCCTCAGCCTTTCAGCTGCTGGAGACCCTCCACCTCTCTCTGCCTTAGAAGAAAGAAGGTGGATAAGGTAGGAGGAAAAAAGTAACTGTGACTTCTGGTCGCTCAAACCCAACCACTCTCAAGATTTCTGTATTTTTATGTGTAGCTTCCATTGTTCCCTTTGCCCAGCTCAATGGCCAGTCCCTTAGTGCAAGCCAGTATCAAGTTTGTGCTATTATGAACGATGCAGAGTTGAACATTTTTATGCGTTTACTTCTGAATGACACTCAGATGAAATTACTGGACCAATGGTCCTGGACACTTTTACATCTCTTGATGGATACTGCCGAGTCACTTTCCAAAAGAGATGTACCAATGGGCAGTATATGAAAGTGCCCATTTCAATGCATCTTCATTGGGACTATTTTCTCATTTTTTCCCTAATTTTTGCCGATTCGATGAGCTAAAATGATAGTATTTCCTTGCTGCCTTAATTCACATTTTTTAGTGTATAATGCAGCTGGTTTCTTATCCATGTGCTTATTGACTAGTTGGAGTGTTCACAGTTCAAAAGTTAGGGGGAAAATGTTTACTTGTGCATGAACTGTGTGTGTGGACATGAGGAACGTGCTGTGTGTGTGTGTGTGTGTGTGTGTGTGAGAGAGAGACTTTGCAGGCTGTACAAGCATCTCTGAGACCAGATGCTTCCATTTGTATGTTTGTAGGTGTGACTGCATGTAGTTGTGATGTGTGGTTATTTTCACCTTCTGTGGGCAACAGGGAGGAGAAAAGCTCCGGAAGAGCTTTTGTAAGCTTTGGAATCTTTCAGGCTGCAGTTCAGTGTCACCAAGTGGGCAGTTATATGAGTTGGGACCAGTTACTTGGCCTTTTGCTTTAAGTCTTTGTTTTCTCATCTGTAACATGGGGCTAATAATACTTATGACGTAGAACTATGGAGAATAGTACCTGAACCAATGAAGGTACAACAGAGGCCCTCCTACCCAGAGTTCCCCTTGGTTTTCCTCAGGTTTGGGTGTACAGGTGGGCATATTTGGATGTTGGTGGAGACCCATGAGGTGACAACATCCCATAACACCATGGCAGCCTCTTCTCTGTCCTGCAGTCCCTAGCAAAAAGCCAAGCCACTCATCAAGCTCTGAAAATGCCTGTGTGGAATGAATGGATGAACCTCTATATAAGCATATACAGGGTTTTGTTGGAAGAAACAATAGGATCTGAGTTAATTCCACTCTAATCATCCTTACCTCCCTCAAGTTCTTGAGGGCAGGGCAGGTCTTGGGGTGGCCCTTTTCAACCTGATGTGTTTCATGAATGAGACACGTATGCCCACGAGAGAGGGGAGAGGCCACTAGCAGGAGGGCATGTGGGAAACCCTCCCCAGAGTCAGCATGGCCAGCCGACAGCTGGACATGTCATCAGAAGGTATTCTCAGGACTTGCCCCCTTCCCAAGGAGGCAGTAATGGCCAAGTATAGGCTCTGGGGTTCACATCTTGGCCTCATTGTATTGAGCTATGGGGCTGAGGCAAGCCATGTAAACTCTCTCTGCCTCAACTTCCTCATCTATATAATGGGAGTCTGATAACACCTACCTCCTAGACTGTCATGAGGATTAAGGGAGATCATTCATGAAAGCTCAGAAAGGTGAGCTGCTTTTATTCCCATTGTAATCCCAGCCTGCCTTGTTTTCCCTCACTTTCTCCCTGGGTCCTGGGAGGGGCTGCTGGCAGTAGAGGAGGGGCTGGGTAGGATTCCAAGGAGGAAGACTTTTCTGTGTGTGAATATCCAGGAGAGCCCAGAAATTTCTTCTCACCTTCTGCCTGACATCTCTAAAGAGTGGGGCTTATGAACTGGTCAAAATGACAGACCAAAAAGAAGAGGAAGGAAAGGGAGGGAAGAAGAGGGGAAAGGAGGAGAGAGAGGGAGCATCACTGTGCTATCAGATTCCTGAAATTGGCCAAGGGGCCAAGGTGCTGGTCTGAAGGGCAGCTTGGCACACAGAGAGCTGGAGCCAGCGCGCCGCAGGCAGGATCA
Source organism: Redunca redunca (assembly GCA_006410935.1). Classification (NCBI taxonomy): domain Eukaryota; kingdom Metazoa; phylum Chordata; class Mammalia; order Artiodactyla; family Bovidae; genus Redunca; species Redunca redunca. The sequence continues at coordinate 117,548 of SJYQ01000470.1, forward strand.
TTTCCCCGAATGCAGTCTGGAACCCCACCCCCTCAGACTCTGGCCCTGTTCTGCCACCAAGGCCTTAAGGGTTCAGATGCATCCTTGGGCCTAAGCTGTCCCTTCTGCCAGAGAGAGAGAATTGACGGCTCCTCTCAGAAGCAGGAGGAAGCTAAACTGACCAAAAGTCTGTCCACTGCTTTGTGTTCTTGGGAATAAAGGCACCACCACATGAGTCAGGGTACAAATATAGTCAGGTCTTCCACTGTTTGATCAAATACTAGGGCATTGTGCCTTCGTCGTATGCCTAAGCAGACACATCCTAGGGACTTATGCAGAGAAGATAAATATGTACGTGGCTTAGACAGCAAAGCCAAGAGCTACAGAGGTAGATAACTATGAGGGGAAATTCAGCCAGCATCTTGGCAGCTGGGCCTGGGTCCCCTCCACAGCAGGACATTGGAAGAAATAGGACCTGAATGTTAGCATCCATTCTCTGGCAATAACCCCCAGCTCCCAAAGCAGATCTTTATCCCAGCAATAGGGGTTTCTCTAGTAATAAGTTCTCTTCTCTGAGCATTTGGTAAAGCCAGATTAGTGAGAGATAAGGAAATAAGAAGATGACAGAAGCACCTCAATTACTCATCATTCGCTAATCCCTCATGCAGCACCCACGGTATGCAGAACACAGGCTCCATCGGCAGACCCAGTTCTTGTCCTTAAGACACACCCATGTCTTATTGCCATGGATGTTCACATAGCGGAGGCCCAATAAATGTCATTTTCTCTTATCACTGTGGAATAATGATCTCCCAGGTTTCCCCAGAAAATGTAGGGGTCACCTCCTCCAGGCCCCACTTTGGTCTGTGGGGCCTCTATTTTGAAGCTTACCCTGCTGCAGTGTAATCGATCAGGTGATATTTGGGCTCGTCCACTAGTCAGCACATCCCTAGGATTGGCACCATGACACTGCTACATCTTTCTTGGCCCAGTGTCCAGACAATGCCTGGCATGAGACATATGTGAATGAAGCCTATTCATGTCGGGTGCTACAGATCTATCTCAGTAGTGGGCTCCCCAAGGGCAGGCCCACTTCTTTGTTTACCTCTATACTGGAGACCTACCCCTGGGCCCAGTACATCATCAGTGCTCCTCATCTGATGAGAGACTGGTGTATTCAGCAAATTCTGTGAACACTGACAACTCACAGCATGCAGGTAGAGTAGGGGCCCTCAACAGAGGGAGATGATATGTACAACGCATTCAGCACAGAGCATGACAAAAGCATACGCACTCACTCAGTATGGTTATTGTTACCTTGAGCAAGTCACCGAATGCTTCTGGGCCTCAGTTTCCTCATCTGTAAAATGGGAGAGAAATCCCAGTTGCCTCAGGATTCTTGTGGGTGAATCCTAGCAAGTACTCGTCTGTGTCTGCTGAACCCATCTGCACCCTTTGACTCAGCTACAGAGCAGCACCTGGCTAGGGGAGATGCCTAAAGCAGAGCCCCCTCACCTGGCACAGGTGTGCAAGGCATGGGCCCCTCTGCCCTCGCTGGAGCCTCGGGATGCTCACCCTGGCTATAGGCAAGAGCCCCTGCTAACCCCAGGGACCTGGACAAATATTCACACTGTGCATTATGCCATGAAGTGAAGACGGCATAGGCAGAGGTACTGACCTGGAAGATCAGGTGCCTCAGCTGCAGGAGAAAAGGCATGGCCTCGTCTCTGATGCTCAGCCTCCTCGTTGCCATGGCTCCTTTCCGACTCTTCATGTATTTTTTAAAAATACGTAATTTCCTAGAGGGAAAATAAATTGGATTGTGCATTAATTTGAGGAACTGTGGTCTGATAAGGCCGGCACTGAAACTGCTGGCTTCTCATCCTTGCTAGGGTTCAGAGGGTGATCTGGGGGCACCCTGGGACCCTGCGTGACCTCTCCCCCATACCTACTCCATGCAGAGGGCACTCCCACCTGGTGGGTCTTCAGCTGCGGCCCCCTGCTCTTCTCTAGCCAGATTCCCAGGAGCCTGAGGTTATTCACTCACCTGGGGGTGCCCCCTCCTCCCAGCTTCTTCACCTGGGAAGCTGAAACAGCTGTTCCTGCTTCCCTGGTTCTAAGCGCCAGGCCCTCTCCTGGTGGGGGCTGAGGGCAGAGGATGCTGGGAGAATACCTGTCTGAATGCCCCAGGGGCCGAGCAAAAGAAATCCAAAGGGTGGGAGTGCAGGTGTGTGTATGAGGCTCGCCTCCTGCCAGCCTGCACCCAGCAGCCAGTGTGTGGGGCTTTGGTTCAGATACTGGTGTGAAGCAGAACTGGGTATGGGGCCCAGGTCTACTGCTTATGAACTGGGTGACTTCAGTGAAGCTGGTAAACAAATGAGTCCTGGTATCACCACCTGTGAAGTGGGAATAAGAGAACCTACTTCACTGAGCCCTCAGGCAGATTAAAATGTAAAAGGTCCAAGGGAAGAAAGTGCTGCCACAGTGCTAGCTTACAGTAAGCACTCAAGTACTAGCAAGTACTGCTCTTATTTTTAATAGCTTGCCTATGTCACTCAGGGATCCTACCCCAGCTCACCTTGGAGGAAACTCCTTAACCCGGACCCTCAGCACTTAAGCCCTGACTGCTCCATGTGGACAGTTGTGGGCGCCCAGGGACCCCACTGGCATGTCTGAATTTTCCAGAATGCGTATTGCAGAGTGTGGCATAGGGACAAAACCATCTTAGTAGCTGACCCTGAGGTGTGAAAACCGGCTCCCCTAGTAGTACCAGCAGAGCCAGGGAGCCAGTCCTGACATCCTCTTCCCACCCTGCCCTCCCTGGCCAGCACAGCTACTGCTCAGGCAGCATTTAGTGGGTGCCAGCACTGCAGGAATATCATCCTGCCCAGGAATTAACATTGTCCCCAGTTGTCAGATGAGAAGACCAGACCTCAGAGAGACTGGCCCATATGACACCGCAGGTAGCAGCCAGAGCGGTTCCTGCCTGTTCTTAATCCCCACACTGCACCAGCTGCCTCTTGGTCCCTCGGAATCACTCTGTGCTGGGCCTAGGAACAGGTAGGTGGGAAAAAGGTAAAGAGATGTCCAAGTCTAAATTCTCTAGACCCCAGACTCAAGGAAAAATGTCAGTTACTCACCTCTTCCCGGTGATTAACATCTCTCCAGGGGAAGTTTAAAACAGAAACTTAGAGAAAGAAATGGCAACCCACTCCAGTGTTCTTGCCTGGAGAATCCCAGGGACGGGGGAGCCTGGTGGGCTGCCGTCTATGGGGTCATACAGAGTCGGACATGACTGAAGCAACTTAGTAGTAATAGTAGTAATGGAGCCGAATGATTTCTGAAAACAATCAAGCCTTAGTCCTTTGCAGCCAAAACTGACTGCTTGGAGCTAATGGAGTGGACAGAAGCACAGAACATCCATCCCCAAAGGGGATGGTCCTAAGAGTGCATTTGACTCGGGAGTTCCATGATGGCCTTTACCCAGGAACCCAGAAATATGTGCCCAAACCCTGTGGATCTGCTCACCCTTCCATCCTTCCATCTCCCATCACTCATCCATTCTGCCTTAGCTGAGCCCAGTACCCAGATAAGGACAGACACCACCCAGATAACCCAGGGTTCTTTAGCCTGTTTCCTGAGCACCTTCTATATCCCAGGCACAGTCAGAGCTGTCTGGGTCAGGGCAGCCAAAAATACATTGCCTTCTGTATCTGTATAGTGTTACCTGGTTTTGTCCAAGTTCCTTGACAGCTCCTTTTGACCCTCACCATTACGCTGCCAGTGGAACAATGTATATAAAACGCACGGCCTGGAATGCAGCACACTGTTGTCCCACTCCACGAGCACAAATCCTCGTTTTCTCCTGTGTACGAATAGCACACGGGTCACCAAACTTACTGAGCAAAGGAGGAAACGGTAAAGCACAGATTGCTGAAATTCACAGAGCAGTGAGAGCCAGGACCCCTCCCCCATGAATCATGCTGTCCAGACGCCCTCTCCCCTTACTCGACAGTTTTATACAGATAAAATCTGTTTAAATTGACTATTGATTGTGGTGTTGGGAAGGTGTGCATCAGCCTGCCTGAGGCCCACGTAGGTGCAGGCTGGAGGGAGAGCACAGACTGAGACCAATTATTTTAGCCCCGTCATTAGCTTGCCTGCTCTTACAGCTGCCATAGCCCTTCGCAGCAAAGTCCCCAATTTGTTATACCCCAGGGAGAGCCCCTGTTCTTTGTACACACACACACACACAACCCAGACACAGTCTGGAAAAGATATGGCCAAGTTTTACTCTTATTTTAAGTCACTCAGTGGAGTGTTCCTTTGTCTTTTCTGTTTTTAAAGCCTTGGGCTGACAGCTGCAAACCAGCTCACAGGGTCCTGGGGGGTTACCCCAACCTCACCCTTCACAGAGATGTCTGCAGGAAACATTGGATTTGCTGTTAGCTCTGGGGATGGAAAGAGGCATTCTCCACCCTCATGGGTACAGCTAATTGGCTATACATCATTAAGGAGAAGAGAAGGGACAGTTCTTAGACACCTGCCTTCTCTCCAGCCAGGAAAGATGCTGCGAGAGAAATTCAGGGTGTGTCAGCCTGTGCCTGGGATGGATGGTTGGATACAGCCTTTGGGCAAAGTGGGTGGATGGAGCCCCAGAGCACAGTTCCTTTCTCTGCCCCACAGGTCTCAGGGCAACGGGAACTGCTTCCTTTCAAGGTGTTTGGTCTCAGCATAAGGGGCCTGCTCTCCCCCAGCAAGGTGAAGTCCATTCTGGACAGAGAACAGGAAGAGACAGTCACTGAGTCCAGGCACCCAACCCAGCCATGAATCAGAAAAGGGAAATAAAAGCTAGAGGGGGAAACAAAAAACATACCACTCACCCACAGAGCCACAAATCAATTCAGGAGGCCCCTCCCGTGCTGACTTCCCAGTTATCTTCTGCTCCAAAATCAGGGGCAGAAAGGCAGACAAGAACCAGAGCAGCTCATCCATCCTCGACCTCAGTAATATCCTGTCCACACTGGGTAATGCTGGACCAGGAAGTGGCTTCTTGCTTGAAATTTCCGGTGCTGCCTTTGGAACCCAGGAGGGGCTTGGGAAAGCATTTGGCTAGACCAGATACCAATCAGTGAATACAGAGACCCTGAAAGCAGGCCGCGCACAGCAGCGTACCATCGAGTGGCTGCACCTCCCCAGAGCCCACGAACAACCCAAGTGCAGGGTGGGGCCCTTGTCGTGATTATCTTTGTGTTCCCAGCACTCAGCCCAGTGCCTGACACACAAAGCCCATCGATCATCATTGTTTTGGGGGGTTTTGTTTATTGGGGGATAGTTGCTTCACAACGTTGTGCTAGTTTCTGCTGTACTACGAAGCAGATCAGCCATATGTATACATATAACCTCTCCCTAGATGGAGTTTCCCATCTGAGTCACCACGGAGCATTGAGTGGAGTTCCCCACACTCCACAGCAGGCTCTCACGAGTTACCTGTTCCATGCATAGCAGTGTGTGCATGTAAGCCCAATCTCCCAATCCATCCCACTTCCCCTTTCCCGTTTCGGTGTCCATACATTTGATCTCTATGTCTGCGTCTCTATTTCTGCTTTGCAAGTAGGTTCATCTGTATCATTTTTTTTAATTCCACATATATGTGTTAATATACGATATTCGTTTTTCTCTTACTTCAGAGAAGTAAGTCAACTACATCTCTAAGTCCATTACATCTCTACAAATGACCCAATTTCATTCCTTTTAGTGGCTGAGTAATACTCCACTATGTAGTATGTATCATATCTTCTTTATCCATACATTGATGGACATTGAGTTTGCTTCTATGTCCTGGCTATTGTAAATAGTGTTGCAATGAACACTGGGGTCCAGTGTCTTTTTTGGGAGAATATGATTTTCTAGTGGGATTGCTGGGTCATATGGTAGTTCTATTTTTAGTTTTTTAAGGAACCTCCATACTATTCTCCGTAGTGGCTGGACCAATTCATATTCTGATCAACAGTGTAGGAAGGTTCCCTTTCTCCACACTCTCTTCAGTATTTATTGTTTGCAGATTTTTTGATCATAGCCATCTGACCAGTGTGAGGTGATCCCTCCCTAATTATAGTTTTGATTTGCATTTCTCAATAATAATTAATGATGTCGAAAATCTTTCATGTCCCTCTTGGTCATCTGTATGTCTTCCTTGGAGAAATATCCATTTAGGTCTTCTGCCCATTTTTTGATTGGGTTGTTTGTTTTTTTGATATTGTATATTTTGTTTGTATATTTTGGAGATTAATCCCTTGTCAGTTGCCTCCTTTGCAAATATTTTCTCCCATTCTGAGGGTTGTCTTTTCATCTTATTTATGGTTTCCTTTGCTGTGCAAAAGCTTTTAAATTTAATTAGGTCCCATTTGTTTGTTTTTGTTTTTATTTTCATTACTCTGGGAGGTGGATCAAAAAAGATCTTGCTGTGATTTATGTCAAGAGTGTTCTGATTATATTTTCCTCTAAAAGTTTTATAGTGTCCAGTCTTACATTTAGGACTTTATTTTGAGTTTATTTTTGTGTATGGTGTTAGGGAGTGTTCTAATTTCATTCTTTGACATGCAGTTTTCCCAGCACCACCTATTGAAGAGCCTGTCTTTTCTCCATGGTATATTTTTAGGTGGCCCCTTGCATGGATTTGTCTCTGGGCTTTCCACCCCATCCCATTGATCTATATTTCTGTTTTTGTGCCAGTACCATTCTATCTGGATTACTGTAGCAATATTGCTTTAACTGACACGGGCCCTTATTCGTGGAGAACCCTTGAGCAAATGAGTAGGTCAGTGCATGTGGATGCAAAACACACACACCAGAGGAAGCGTGACACAGTTTTTTCCAACTCTAGGAAAATAATTTTCTGCTGTTGAAACAGAAGAGTAGGGCCAGGGCACTGGATGCTGTAGTCCCCTTGGGCTCTTTACCAATCAAAGCACATTCCTCCTCAGCACCTACCCAAGGCACCCCCCAGGCCTCCCACACGCAGGCCCCTGCGTGGCTCCTGCACCAACCTCCCTCAGACCCAACACAGCCAAGTCCCCAAAGCTCTCTCTTCTCTTCCTCTCCCAGAGCCTTTCCAGTCCTGCTTCCTTATGCCACAGCCTGTTGAGGGGGAGACAGGCCACTGGCCCTGGTGTGCTTATATCCTTGAGGCCAGGAGTCTGAGGTGGCCCAGATGAGGGTGGGTTTATTCAAGGCGTCTCTCTCCCTATTGCTCCCATGAAAGGCAGACATCCAGGGGTTATCTCAGGCTCCTGCCAGAGACCCAGGAATGCTGCCAGTCCAGGACCACCTTTCTCTGAATCCTTTAGCCCAAAATCACGGCTGCACATCCATGAGAAAGAATGTTTACTTCCAATTCATTTTTACCTTGAGAGTGAAGCCCCTCAGAACCCCACCTCTGAGAGAGGTAGAGAGTATTTATTCATGCTTCCCACATTGGGGATGGGGTGGGGACTGCAAAAACTGGAGCTCCTTTGTGTCACTGTTGCTTCCAGATTAATTTATTTTTCAAAAGCAAGGGTGTGCTGGACTATACCTGTCTGAACGCTCACTTCATCAGAGACTGTGGCCCAGTGATTCCTCATCACATTGTTACCTCTTTGGTGATCCTAAGACAATGTTTGTTGCATTTCATCCAGCTTTTTATTTGTCCTCAGCAGAAGGGTTTATTCAAATGAGTTAGCTTTCCATTACTGCAAGTAGATATCCTTATCTCATTTGTCCTTACAATGATTCAGTGAGGTGAGTAGATATGAATATTCCCATTTTATAGATGAGAAAATGAGGGCTAGAAACTTTGCCCAAATCAGTGGTCCCCAAGTGGAGGATGAGAGGGTTGAATCAAGACTGTCCCAAGTCCAGAGCCCATAGTTTTCCCACCCTACCATGCTTAGGAACGGGAAGAGGAGCAGGAAAGCTATTTGAAGTGTCCGTGAAAGGCATATGCAAGAAGTCAGAGGAAACCGGGAGAGCTGGGCAGTATCATAAGCAGAGGGATCTGCAAAGCAGGCCTTCAGTGTCAAAAGGAAAACTCTCAGGACTTCCCTGGTGGTCCAGAGGTTAAGAATCTGCCTGTCAGTGCAGGGGACACACCTGGTCAGGGAAGATCCCACTTGTCTTGAAGCAATTAAGCCCACGCACCGCAACTACTGCGTCTGCGCTCTAGAGTCCACGCACTGCAATAAGCCACCGCAATGAGTAACCCCACTCGCCACAACTAGAGAAAGCCTGTGCGTAGCAACAAAGACCCAGCACAGCCAAAAAATACATAAATAAAAAAATGTTTTAAAGTCCTCAGATGGAAAGGGCGAGCCGGGCTGAGCAGGTGCCCTTTGCTGGAGCGGAGTCACTGCTGAGACAGATGTGCTCCCTCGAGTGGCCCTGGTCCAGGGGACACAGATGCTCCCACTGGAGCTGGAATGTACCGAGAGCAGGTGAGTGTCCCGGCAGCTGGGAGCCCCCGCTGAAGCAGATGATGCCCGAGACTGCCGCTTGTGGAAGGACCTGGGAGCCAGGCCAGCCCAGGGCTCTCAGACTCCACCTGACCTGACGGGACCTACACAGCACTTGCTAACTCCCATTCCTCTCTCTTCTTGTCCTGCCCTCCTTGTCCTCTTCCTGCCACCAGGAAGTCACCCAGCAGCCTCTTTAGAACACCTTGGTTCGGGATCTCTGAGTTTATGAAAACATAAACACATTCTGTAATTACTTTCCCTCCCCCACAAGCCAGTTTCTGCCTCTCTGCAGCACAAGGGAATTTTCTCCAGTCACTTTCCCCAAACCAAGCCAACAGCAGGCTCGAGCCCTCCACATCCCTGCCCTTCTAACTCTGACCTTGCTCTCAAGTCAAGTCTGCTTCTTCCCTAAAGTTTAGGGTCTCTGCCAAACCAGGCTGGGGCTGAGAGGGGAGAGATTTATGCCCCTCCAGGACTTTCTTTTTGCACTTGGCAATATTTCTAAATTTGATTTTCATGCCATCCACACAGGAGGCTCATGAACACACACAGGTGTGTGTCCTCTGGCTGTGACGGAGCTCAGTGGGGTCCCACCAGCTGGGAGCCAGTGAGGGTGGGCTGGGAAGGAGTGAGGGGAACCGAGCTGGTGCTAGGTGCGTGCCCAGGTCATGGCCCTGGAAGATGCGCTCCTGCAGTGTCCCCACCTCACCAGTGGACTGAGGCTGAAACGCAAGCCTTCTCCTCTGGCAGATTTTCTAACTGTTTTTCTCCCTGTTGGGGTTGATGTTTCACCAAGATTAATAGTCGATTGAGTCATTTTTAAAGGAACCCTTTGATGAAGAAAAAGCACATCAATAAGCCCTGCTTGACAGCTTAGGCCACCCTCTCCTCATGCCACTGGTTCTGCTTTGTAGCCAAGAAGCCCTCTGCCCTCAGTTGGATACACCGTCCTCAGCAGCAAGCTTACCCGCCAGCAGCTGTGCATGGGGCCCTGGAGGGACCGAGGCTGGGGAAGGAGCACAGGGAGGTAGCTGAGAAGCCTGGACACCTGGGCCTGAGCTTCTGGGCCCAGCCTTCCCCCTCACTGAGAGATGTGGTCAAGAGTACAGGCTCTGGAGGCGGACGGCCTGGGCTCAAAGACTAACTCTATTGATTATTACCTGTGTGATTTGGGGATTATTTCTCAACCTCTCTGAGCCTTAGTTTCCTAATCTGCAAAGTGGGGATAACCATAGACCCTGTCTCCTGGGGTTGTTGGGAGAATTAAATAGACAAATACTTGAAAATTACTTGGACCAGTGCCTGGCACACGCTAAGCGTCCACACATTAGCACGAGTTACATTACATCACCTTCCCTTGGAGCAGCCACTGTGTCTCCTGTGGGGGCTGACAGTGTCGTGGAGGCCATGTGGAACTGTGGGACTGACCTGACGTGTTCCCTTCCCAGCACGCCGCAGCAACAGGGAGCTCACAGCTCTGGAGGTTAATTGAAGGAGGGCAGAAATGTTATAAGTGTTATAAAGGTCCAGAGGACAGGGGCTCCATTACAGTGTAATGTGTGTGGTCATGTGGGAATTTGGGAGGAGCCCTGTAGCAACCCCAAGCCCACCTGCCTTCCTCCATTCAGATTTAACTGAATTAGACAGTGACAAGAAGAGTGGGCTGCCAGTGCTGAAGGAAGGCTCTGATTAACTAGGAAATGGGGGCGCCCTTGACCAGAGCATCACCTATAACCTTGTCAAAAGCGAGAGAGTAGCTGGGATGGGTGAGGGTGGAGACAGAGTGAAATGCCGTGGACATGGGGATGGGAAAGAAGGTCTTGGTCCACAGTCAAGGGCCAGGAAGCTCCCTCCAAAGAGTATTTATTGAGTGCTTTCCAATATGCTCCAGCCCCTAAGCTCCATGGTGGTGGTGATTTAGGTGCTTAGTCGTGCCTGACTCTTTGCAACCCCATGGACTGTAGCTCACCAGCCTCCTTTGTCCATGGGATTCTCCAGGCAAGATTACTGGAGTGGGTTGCCATTTCCTTTTCCAGGGCATCTTCCCAACCTAGGGATCAAACCCTGGTCTCCTGCTTTGCAGGCAGATTCTTTACCAACTGAGTCATCAGGGAAGCTCCATAGGAGGATATAAAATAGCAACATAGCCCTGCCCTCAAGGAACAAGAATCTGGTTGGCAGCAGGAGCCTCACACAAAAGAAACAAAATTAAATAAACAACAAGGGATTTTGCAGGACTGGTTGTCATAGGTGAAAAATGAGCAGTGGCTTCAGATAACTCTGAAAATGAGGGGTTTGGAGTAGACGGTTCTTCTTTTAAATTATTTGTCCCCCCACCCCCAGCTTTTTATTATGGATAATTTGAAGCATTTACATAAAGGAGAGCATGGTAAATGAAACTTCATGCCACTACCTACCTGGCTCTATCTTGCTTCTCCTCACTCGGTCCTTTTTCCTGGAGTATTTTAAAGCACTTTCCAGATATGTGTCATTTCACCCATAAATATTTCAGTATGCATGAAACAGATGGTTTTTAAGGTTTCTTCCATCTCTGACCTGGTGTGAGTGAGTGTGCGCTAGCGAATGTCAGACTAGTTCTCTGAAGGGGTGAGGTGGAAGTGATATGTCTATTTGAGGTCTGGTTGTATGTGGGAAATGCTGTTTTACACACACACCCCACCAGCTGCCCTGAGTACCACCTCTAATCATTTCAAAACTTTCGCGACTGATGCTAGCAGATCTCAGCCCGGAAAAGGCTGGTTTGGAACTGCCTGGACGCGAGGATCCAAAAGAGGCAGAGAATGAAAGAGAATCAGCTAAAGGGCCATTTCTTCATAAACTGTGTCAGGAACCCTACTCCCGGGCAGCCCCTGTGCTCACTCTACACTGAAGGAGCAGAGCTGACCCAGGCAGGTGAAGCCTCTGCTGTCACCAGCTTATATGGGGACATGGGGGTTAGGAGCAGAGAGCAAAGGGGCCAGGGTGCACCGTGGGGATGCTGTTCAAGGGTGTCACCCGCCAGAAGCCTCTCACAGACATGAGGGTAAGACAGAGAGCGAGAGAGGCAAAGGCTCAGAGACCCAGAGACCAGAGACTGAGTCCAGAGGGGCCAGGCTCCCCTCCAGGCAGCTGTCACAGGCCAGGCACTTGCTGAGGGCCGTGCGGGCCGCCTCCTCACCATTCCCTTCCCCAGTCAGGTTTCTGGGGTGGCAGGGGGCTGAGGGGGTGCCAGCAGATGAGGCGAGTCCAGCCTGTGGCTCATTTCCACCTTCCAAAGCAAAACACATACTTCAAGGCGGGTGATCAAGGCTCAGTGAATTCACCGAAGTGAACCAAACCCAGAACCTCTGAGCCTGGAGCTGGCAGCATGTAAGATGTGGAAGAATGCTTCTGAGTTTTCTATAGCTCAGTGGAAATGTAAATTAGCCTCAAGCCACGGAGCAGGATTTCAAGCACCTCAGATGAGGTGTCTTGAGGACCCAAGAATTTAGTCCTGGGACAGGCTCCAGGGGAAAGCTGCCTTAGAAATGATGACTGAATTTGACTCAGATGGTAAAGAATCTGCCTGCAATGAAGGAGACCTGCGTTCAATCTCTGGGTCAGGAAGATTCCCTGGAGGAGGAAATGGCTACCCACTCCAGTATTCTTGTCTGGAGAATCCCGTGGTGGACAGGGGAGCCTGGAGGGCTACTGTCCACGGGGTCGCAAAAAGTCGGACATGACTGAGCCACTAACACACACACACACACACACACACACACAGGTTCAAGGTGAAAGTTGCCCTGGAAATGATGACTGAATTTAGTCCACGACCCCCACAAGTACCTTTGAACAGTCCGCCATGTGTCCACTAGGCAGAAGTACCGTGCTAACACGGACAGCCCGATCTTCGAGATGGTGATGTCAGGTTGGTGAGACACCAGCTGTGTGTGTCCAGATGCTGCCGGGCCTGCTCTCATGGAGTTTCCCATCTAACAAGCAGAAAGACATGTGGTTCAGATGAGGCTTAATGGGAGAGAATGTCCCCTGGTCTTCAGAGGGTGGGGACAGGTGAAAAGGTGAAGGGAGAACACCCAAGATGAAAGAAGGTGCTATTAGACTGCACAGGGTAGCGGGGAGGAGGGCCAGATAAGACTTGGGAAGGGCAGTTGAAATAAAATGGATTTACCCAGTGGGTCACGGAAGGCAGAGTGCTGTGATGCATAGGGAAGCCTGGTGATGGTTATACAGGGGCAAGTGGCTAAATGACTCAGCACCTCACTCAATCTGACCTGGCCTGGGGCTTAAATTTCCCTCAGTCCTGCAGTCCCCACTCCTCCCCAGTCACTACCCCTGCCACCATGCCTGATGGAGCTATAGGGGAAAGAATCAGAGGTGTGCTGGCAGAGATGAGACTGGGCCTTCAGGGACTTCCCTAGTCCAGTGGTTAAGTCTGTGTTTCCACTGCAGGGGACTCAGGTTCCATCCCTGGTCGGGGAAAACAAGGTCTCGTATGCTGTCCTGTATGGCCAATAAAACAAAAAACAAACCGAAAAAGACTGGACCTTCAGAGAAGTTCTGCACAACCATAGATACTCTATGCTCGAGCATTTCTCTGCTTTGGGACTTCCCTGGTGGTCCAGTGGTTAGGACTCCACGCTTCCACTGCAGGATGCACAGGTTCAAACCCTGGTCAGGGAACTAAGATTCCCACCTACTGCCTGGTGCAGCCCCCAAAAAAGAATTTGTCTGCTTCACCACATAGCCACCACAGCTTCTGTATACTGGCATGTCATCACCTCTGTGGACTTGACCTGAGTGCTTACCCTCTTTAGGAGGGCCAGCTGGAGTCTGACTCAGCCACACCCCCACCTCTCCTGTGCTCTTTGTTACCCCATTTTCTCCCAAGGTCAGCCCAACTTTCTGCCATACTAGCCCACCCCGGTGCCAACCAAAGGTTTATTGTGCTAGGGCTCCCCTTTGTTGGGGAGAACCGCTTGCCAGTCCAGGGTGGCAGAAGGCTGAGAAACTGCCCCAGGGAGAAAGGCTGTTGGATGGCCATGTGGAGAAAGAGAAGCAGATGGCACGAGCCTGCGGGACAAGGTCTCTGTGGGAGCATCGAGGTCTGACCAGATGCATGTGCTGCTCTTTCTTATCAACCTCTGCTCCCAAGGGTGCAGCGGGGGTAAACGGGGACAAGTCTCTGGGGCGCTGAGACCAGGGAGGATGGATGAGCAAGGCCTAATTTCCAGGAGAGCATGCCCGTCAAGATTGGGACTGGAACTCTGGCCATGCCAACATGACTCCTGGCCCACAGGCACCCCGAGTCAGGGCATGCGCCCCCTCTAAGTCTGACAAGGCTCGTCCCAGGCCTGGGTCCAGTCAGAGTGGGGTGGGGCCTCAGCCCTCAGCTTCTTCCTTCCAAAGAATAAATGCCCTTGCAGCACATGCGCAGAGCAAGCCCACTCACAGCTCAGGCAACCACTGACTGGGGATTTAGGAAATGCCACAAGAAATAACCAAATTCCAATTTTCATTTGAAAATTTTCCCATTGACAGGAGACCTATAGTGAATGTGATTATATCTCCTTCCCTGGTTTATATACAAAGGTGGCTGGCACCATTCCCATCTGGTGATAACCCTGGTTTGCTGTCTGCTTATCCTGTGCATTCTCATCTGAGTTAGTGTGTCTTTCCTGGGAGCTGTGTGAGCAAAAGGGATTGTGTCTCTACAGGAACCAAGCCTCACTAGGCACCATGATAGACCACAGCAATCGCCTCTTTTGGTGACGAGGCTGCTGCCGGCCTCTCCTTGGTCTTTACTGTCCTCCTACTGGTCATGACAGGAACAGACCCGGGTACGAGGGCCTTTTGACCAAGTGACAGCATGAAGGTCTTCAAGGATAAGCTTGAGGAGAGGAGGTCTGCTCCGGAAGCTGAGCCCGATTAAGGCACTGTGTTCAGACATAGTTAATTTTAGCATTTCACTTTTTCGCTTCTCGAAGCTCCATTTGGTTCTTTTTCATATCTGTCATTTCTGATAGTGTTCTATGGTAGTTCATCTTTGTGATTCCATCCTTTATTTTGAAAAAAAAAAAAGTCATTTCCATGTGTAACTTCTGCGTTTATCAATTCCAGTATCTGAAGTTTTGGGGGTTGGGGGAGCGGGCTAAATCTATGGGGTTTTTTTCCTCCTTTGACTCTCACTCATGGTTGTTTACTTCCTTATGATTTTTTTAAAGCAAACTCATATTTACATGATCTTAATCTGTAGGAATCCTAAAGGCCTGGATTAAAGAAGCTTTCCTCAGGACAGGATTTAAATCTGGTTTGCCCATAAGCCAGCTAGTACTACCATTTGGGGAGCACTTCAGCCCATGTGCAGGGCTGGGTCCACTTGAATGCTCTGAGTTCCTTTCTGTCGCTGGCCCAAGGGTCAGTTTCCCGGCGGCGGTCACTGCTCGCCGGGTCTTATTGGCTCACGTCCTCAGGGCATCAGTGCTCCTCCCTCTGCTACTGCGCCCTCCTCCCAGCCGTGATTGTCCCTTTTGTTTCGGTCCTTTCTACTGGGGGTAAAATACATTTCCCCTGCTTCAGGTGAACTCAGCAATGCATCAAAAGTGTATTTTACCCAGGATTTAGAGATTTTGGTCTGGTCTGCCGAGGTCAGTGGTTCCATTACTAATCTGTTCATAGCCCATCCACCCATTCAATAAATATCTGAGTGCTCACCATGTGCTGGGCATGCTTACAGGTACTGAGGGAGCAGCCTGCACCCTCCTGGAGCTTGCAATCTGATTCCAGAAGGAGTAAGTCCAGGAGTCCCCGACAGTCCATGGAATACACACCAGAGGGGTTGTTTTATCTCTTATTCACTCTTATGTGTTGAGTCCCTACTGTGCATCACACAACATGTCAGGCACCAGGGATGCAGAGAGAGATGTGCTCAGAGGACACTTATGCCAGTGGCAAAAGCAGCCATCTTGAGAGGTTTATTACGGAAGGCGTAAAGGTGCATTGACTGGTCTAAGTCTGGTTCTGCCACCACTTTCTAGTTCTGACAGGTCTGTGATCTCTGGAGAGAGGCTGGTTTAGAGCAGCGGTTCTCTAAGCTTGGTCCTGGATCACCAGCATGAGTGACACTTAGGACACTTAAGGCCTAGAATATAGATTCTCAGGCCTTATTCTGCTGCCTGCTGCTGCCAAGTCGCCTCAGTCGTGTCCGACTCCGTGTGACCCCACAGACGGCAGCCCACCAGGCTCCCCCATCCCTGGGATTCTCCAGGCAAGAACACGGGAGTGGGTTGCCATTTCCTTTTCCAATGCATGAAAGTGAAAAGTCAAAGCAAAGTTACTCAGTCGTGTCTGACTCTTAGCGACCCCATGGACTGCAGCCTACCAGGCTCCTCCATCCATGGGATTTTCCAGGCAAGAGTACTGGAGTGGGGTGCCATTGCCTTCTCCCAGGTCTTATTCTACACCTACAGAATCAGAAGTGTGAGGCTGGGGCCTAGCGGTCTATGTTTTAACAAGCCTTGTAGGCAATTCCAGTGCACACTGAAGTTTGAGAAGGCTGACTTAGAAGAACAACTTTGTCACCCCAGCGCAATTGCTGTTGAGGTGGTAAGACAAGGAGGTTATCACCACAGCCTCCCCAGTGGTCAGGAGCCTGCAGGGCAGACCAGACACAGCAAGACCTGGAGAGGCCACACAGCCCCCTTCCCTGCGATTCTTTGCTGGCAGAACCAGAAACAGCCCCCTCAGCACCCAAGAGTGTCCCAGCAGGGTTCTGGGCTCCCACCACCTTGGAAGTGTCTCGTGTTTTCTCATGTGGACTAGCCAAGTCCTTTGACTTATCTCTCTCCTCCTGCAATAGGCATAGCAAGGAAAAGGGTGCTCCGCAGTCAGACCAGCCCGATTTGGAATACTGGCTTGGATTGGCTGATGATCCTCTCAGCATATTAACTTAACCTCTCTGAGCTCCGGTTTCCTCATCGCAAAAAGGAGTCTAATTATACCTCATAAGGTTGTTATGAAGATTGAATGGCATGTATTGATGCTAAGTAAAATTAAACTATTACTGAATTCTGCTGCTCTAAGCCTCAGCTCTCCTCTCTGCATCCACACCCCCACCCCACTTCCCCGAGGTCTTCAGAGGAACCTCAAAGTTCCAAAATGCCAGCCCATCCTTTTGGCTCTGGGCTTGCTGCTGGGGCTCACTTGGCAGGTGAGCTCAGGAGAGTGCTGAGCCGTAGGGTCATAATCAGAGAGGTGGTGGTTTTATTCTGGGGGAGGAGGGACATGTGGTAGGAAGGAGGAGTAATATGGGGCTTTCATTTTATTTCCCAAGTCCCCCTTCTAGAGAATCGATGGCACAGGGCATGGTATGGTTAGGCAGCTGCCCTGGATCTGGTCACCTCTAAAGTCCCGCCCTTACTCTCCAGCTGGACTGCTGCCTGCCATGTTGACTCCTCAGGGACTGCGACTTTGGGCTGTAGCAACTTGGGAAGGGGGGAGGATGGTGGGAGGGGGACTTTGAAATCTTAGAGACTTGATCCATGTCCCGGTTCTGCAACCGGCTAGCTAAATGCGTAGGTGCATGCTAAGATGCTTCAGCCGTGTCCGACTCCTTGACCCCATGGCCTGTAGCCCCCCCAGGCTCTTCAGTCCATGGGACTCTCCAGGCAAGAATACTGGAGTGAGGTTTCCATGCCCTCCTCCAGGGGATCCTCCCAACCGGCATCTTAAGTCTCTTGCATGGGCAGGCAGGCTCCTTACCACTGTGTGTTTTACATTGCTTCAGTCGTGTCTGACTCTTTGCAACCCTAAGGACTAGCCCACCAGGCTTCTCTGTCCAGGGGATTCTCCAGGCAAGAATACTGGAGTGGGTTGCCGTGCCTTCCTCCAGAGGATCTTCCCAACCCATGGAGCGAACCTGCAGCTCTGAGGTCTTCTGCATTAGCAGGCAGATTCTTTATCACTAGCACCACCTGGGAAGCCCCTGGCTAAATGACTACCAGCATATTACTTCATCACTCTGTGCCTCGGTTTCCTCATCTATAAAATGAGAGTGATTGTTGCATCTGTTGCTTAAGGCTGCTGGGAGGAACAAATGAGATAATGGATTTACAGGACCTGACATGATTTAAGAACCAAATTAAAAAAGTTACAGCTGTGCTGCTCCACAGGCAGGGATTTGGACTTGAAAAGAGGCTGACCAGATGTTTGTCACGGGGAGAGCTTATCAGCCAGGCTGTGTCATCAGCGTCTTCCAGGGTGGCCTGCCAGTGTCCTTCCCCTCCGGACAAGCAGGCAGCCCCAGGGGTATGAGTGCCTGGAACTCACACTGGAGCCCACCCTGCTCTATCCCCTGTCCTCAGCCCGACTCCAGCCCCCAGGACAGCTGTCATCCCCCATCTGCACCCAGCACTGGTGAACAGAGGCAGAAGCCAAGTTCAGGGTCATCCCAGTGAAGGCAGGTGTATCAGCAGGTGTCATTGTGAGGTGGAGACTTCCTCCTGGCAGAAACTCATCAAGGATGTGCCTCCTCGACTGAGCTCCCAGCGGCTGGGATGGGCAGTGGCCTGGCCTCCAGGAAAGAACAGACTCCCCACAAGATGGGCAGCCTTGCCCCTACCTGAGAGGAAGGCAGAATCAGACAGGGGAGCTTGGCTTGCACTTATCTCTCGGCTCCTGGAGGAGGAAATGGAGGCAGCAATTAATTGTACCAGGCGGGTGGTTTGCGCAGCTTAAGTTCAGATAAAAAGTTTAATTATCCCTAAGCCCTAATACAAATTAATTAGCCTTCCATATTAGGAGGGTAAGCTTCCCCGCTCTTGCCACAGCCCAGACATCACTGCGGATTACCAAGGACGTGCTGGTGGGGAAGCAGCAAGCCAGAGCCCCACCAGGTCAGTGGCAGACTGATGGCTCCACCTTGGCCCCAGCTGAGGGCTGTGTGAAGGTCCTAAGTCTGGGGTGAGCACCACAGCCCCCCTGTATCTGGTGTGTCCCCTCCAGGAGAGGGTTTTCTTGTCCCTTATTTTTCTCCACCCTCAGAGCCAGGGTGGGGGTGGAGGAGGGGAGTCCTTATTTGCCTGAAAGACAGAAAGAAAATAAGGCTACGGCTTAGAAAAATTTTTTCTAGGCCACGACATTTTCTGTTTTTTTCTTTCTTCACCCTTTCCTTCCTCGAAATTCCACAGAGAAAATAGGGCATCATGGCCATAAGGACTTAAGAGAATCACTATCAGCTCCAGCACCTCAGTGTTCCTGCCCAGGGGGCCCCAGGAGGGTCTGCAGGCGGGACAAAGGGCACTGCCCATCACGATCATTACAGTCCTAATAGCTGTTACCTAATAAGTGTTTACTATGTAACAGGAATTTCATCTTTGCAACCATATTGCAAGGAATGTTTTCTTCATTAACACACATTCGGTCAACATTTATTGAAGTGATTTGAGCAAGGGAATGACACACTTAGATCTGCATTTTAAGACTATGGTTCTTTGTGAATTAAAGGAGAACAAAGCTTAAGTGAGGTGTCTGGTTAAGGGTCTTTCACAGAAGTTCAGTCTAGAAACCACAGTGGCCTGGACCCGGGGTTTATTTAATAAACGTTTATAAAGTTCTTAATATGTGCCAGAATCGAGCCTTTTACAAATAGTTAACTCATCTAATCCTTCGAAACAGCCCTGTGAAGTAGGTACTATTATATTACCAGTCCCAGGAAACAAGATAAAGTAATTTGCACAAAATTCACCCAGCTCACAAGTGATAGAACCAGAACTTGCCCCAGATAGGCTGCTGCTCAGAATCCACACTTTTAACCACCATGCTATGCCGATACCTCTGAAGGAGCAGAGATGGCTGAGAAGGGGGCAGGCTCCAGCTGGCTCCTCAGAGCTTCTCCCGCCACCACCCTATCCCTCGCAACAGCCTCATCCACTCCCCTGGAGAAGCAGGATCTGACGGACAGAGCAGGACAATGTAAACAGACCAACCTGGGTTTTAACCCAGGCAGTCTTGCCTCTGACTACCTGAGGACCTTGAACAATTCACTGTCCTCTCATCTCTAAGGAGGGTGAACCTTACTTGGTGGGGCTTTCGTTTGATCCAGTGATGCCAAAGTTCCTAACATATGCCCCGCTACACTGTTCCCTCTCATCTTTCCATTCTCCATCCCTACTTCTTTAAGCCAAACAAGCCCGTTCCTTTGATTGTTTCCCCTATGAATCCCAGAAAATGCATCATCTCTCCCTCTCCTTTCTGGACATGACCCAGTTAATCAATGCCCTATAGAATACGTACTGCCCAGAACTCCACACAGCAGCCGGGAAGCGGTCTGCACCAAGGAGCAGAATCTGAGCACCCACTCCTTTTTTCTGGTCAATGTATTCCCTTCATCCACCTCAAGGCAACATTAGGTCTTTAGCTGCTATGGTTACACTGGTGGCTGTGTTAAAGTCAATTCCCTCAGTGATTTTTAACTTGGATGGCTTTTAAGCTGCTCTCTCTCATCAGCTATCAAGTCATTGATTATTTGAACCAAAATGCTGGTGTTGTCATTTATCTTTGTTGAAATTAATCTGGTTGATTTCACCCATGATTACAATCTGCTAAAAATCCTTTTGACTCCTAAAGACCTCAATTCATAGCAGTGCTGTCATTTAGAAATTTGAAGAGCTTGATTAAAAATAATCAACCCTGGTAGCTCAGCTGGTAAAGAGTCCACCTGCAATGCAGGAGACCCTGGTTCAATTCCTGGGTCAGGAAGGTTCGCTGGAGAAGAAATCAGCTACCCACTCCAGTGTTCTTGGGCTTCCCTAGTGGCTCAGCTGGTAAAGAATTCTCCTGCAATGCAGGAGACCTGGGTTAGATCCCTGGGTTGGGAAGATCCCCTGGAGAAGGGACCAGCTTACCTGCTCCAGTTTTCTGGCCTGGAGAATCCCATGGACTGTACAGTCCATGAGGTTACAAAGAGTCGAACACAACTGGGTGGCTTTCCACTTTCACTTTCATAGCCACGTCATCACCAGCATCATCGTCATTGCCATTCTCACAGGATCCAAATGGAAGGAGGTTAAACAAAAGCAATAATTTGCTGATGTGCAGAGTCAAAAGAAGGCTTGCACAACTTAGCCACAGGAAAGGCAAAAGCAAAGCTGATCCTCTCCAAGAATTAGAACAGGAACTCAGACCTCCACCAGATTTCCCTTTTCATCTCTCATCTCTTTCAACTGTCAGCCTGCTTCATTTCTAACTACAATCTGGCTTTTCCCCATGACAGAAAGCATGGCAGCCAATAACTCCAGAGCTTTTTAAGTTGAGTTTCAACTTCTTTGAGAGAAATTGATCTGGTCTCAAGGGTAAAAATCCAGGGGAGGGAAAAAGTTGACCAACACCATCAGCCAACAGTATAAATGCAAATCAAACTCACAGTGAGAGACTAAAATGAGGGTTACCATGTGATCCTGCAGTTTCACTCCTGGGCATGTATCTGGAGAAAACACTAATTCAAAAAGATGAACACACTCCAGTGTTCATAGCAGAACTATTCATAAAAGCCAAGGCATGGAAGCAACCTAAATGTCCATTGATAGATGAATGGGTAAAGAAGATGTGGTGTACATATATATATATATATATATATATAATGGAATATTACTCAGTCGTAAAAATGACTAAATAATATCACTGGCAGCAACACAGAGGGACCTAGAGATTAACATAGTAAGTGAAGTAAGTCAAACAGAGAAAGACAAATATCATATAATACCACTTATATGTGGAATCTAAAAAATGATACAAAAGAATTTATTAATAAAACAGACATAGACTCACAGACATGGAAAGCAGACTTATGGTTAATAGAGGAGATAGTGCAGGGTGAAGAGGAAAAGACAAATTAGGAGTTTGGGATTAATATATACATACTACTGTGCATAAAATAGATTTAAAAAAAAGGACCTACTGCATAACACAGAGAACTACATTCAATATCTTGTAATATCCTATAAGAGAAAAGAATGTGAAAAGAAATATATACGTTTTATATATATATATATACACACACACGTATAATTGAATCACTTTGCTATACATCTGAAACTAGTACAACATTGTAAATTAACTATACCTTAACTATGTGAGTGAAGTGAAGTCACTTAGTCATGTCTGACTCTTTGCGACCCCATGGACGGTAGCCTACCAGGCTCCACAGTCCGTGGGATTTTCCAGGCAAGAATACTGGAGTGGGCTGCCATTTCCTTCTCCAGGGGATCATCCCAACTCAGGGATCAAACCTGAGTTGGGCCTCCTGCATTGCAGACAGATGCTTTACTGTCTGAGCCACTAGGGAAGCCCAACCTTAACTATACCTCACTGTAAATTAACTTTACCATTTTAAAAAATGGGTAAAAAAGGAAAAAACCATGAGATACCACATCACACCCACTAGAGCAGCTAGAATCAAAAGACAAAGGGTAACAAGTATTGGTGAAGATATGGAGAAATTGGAACACTGATTTATTGGTTGCTGCTGCTGCTGCTAAATCGCTTCAGTCGTGTCCGACTCTGTGCGACCCCATAGACGGTAGCCCACCGGGCTCCCCCATCCCAGGAATTTATTGGTAGTGGGGATGTAAAATGGTACAATTCCTCCAACTGCTAAACACACTAACCACGTGTCCAAAATAAGGAAATCCATGGAGGCAAAATGTAGATTAGTGTTTGCCTAGGGCTGAAGGGTGGCTTGTGGAATGATCACTGCAGGATGAGTACTAAGTTTCTATTAGGGGTGTTGAAAATGCTCTAAAATGCTCCCCAGTGGGAGCAAGGATATTGGGGGAGGCTTGTAATAATATAGCAGCTCCTCTGAGACCCTGCTCTTCTGGACAGAGTTTATGTCATAAGGGGAGGGGAGGGGTTCAATTCCTAGGAATGAATAAGATATTAGCAGACAAAATATTGGATGCCCTCCACCCCGGCTACTCATAGAGAATTTACATTTACCCAGATAAAGCATCGAGGGCTTCTTCTGAATTATCTCATTAATTATCACAACAACCTAGTAAGTTAGGTTTATAAAACCCATTTAAATTGGTAGAGGCTCAGGTTATGTAACTTCCCCAAGGACATTTAACTATTTGGTAAGTAACATTTGGCTCTAGTTCAACCCCAGATCAGAAGCCAGTTTCCTCTCTCAATCATTAGGCCACACTGCCTCCTTCTGGCCTGAAATGAACTGGTAAAAAATTCTGGAATGCACCAGAGGAGACCTGAATTTAGATCCCGTCTTCATTTCATTTGCTTATTACTCTCTCACTGAAGGACACCCCTCTACCACGAAAACCAGGAACTTCCTTTGCTGTCCTGGACCATTGTTGGTCATCTTTGAGAAGGGTCGGAAGACTCGAAATGGTTGCTCAGTGCCTGCTAGCCACGCTGCTGTCCCCTCCCCATTCCTCCAGCTCGCCCAGCATATAGGGAACTGGGCAGGAGCACACCTTGCTGCAGTCACGATGCAGTAGGTCTGTAGCCGGTTAACCCTCTCCAAACAGGAAATAAGGGTCATCTGGCAAGATGTGTGCTCGGTGAACCAGTGCAGCCTGTTTTCCAAGCGCTCGCAGGCTGTCCGCTTACTAATCCACTCTCAAACTCTGCCGGCAATTGGCTGACAGAATCAGCGGATACCAAGCCTGCTGGTCTGTGGCTCCTTCGATCTCCTTTCCCCTTCTTTAAAGATACTGATACTTTAGCCTCCTGGTATTTCTCTGCAACATCATGATTTCTCAGCCATCGTGAGCAGTGGTTCTATAACACCATCTGCACATTCCTCCTGTCTCCTGGGGTAGGATCTAGGTGGGCCTGTGATGGGAATCCACTGAAGACAGCTGGCCACTTGCCTGCTCTCCACTCCCCTGCTTCAAGCTCTGGATACTTTTTTCCCACATTTGTCCCTGCCTTCCCAAGATAAAGCAGGTTCTTCTTTGTGGAGAAGGGAGAAAGTGCATGGGAGTTGCACTGGTCAGCTTTCTCTCTATCGTCTGTTTCCAGCAGACCATCTGCCCAGCAGATGAGTAACTTTCCTTCCAGTGGCGAAAACAACCTCCCTGTTGTTCTCAGCACTTTTCACAACCTCAGTCACTGAAATGTAGCCTTCCTGACACTGTTATTACAAACTGCCACCATGCCTCATTTTCACCCATGGTCATGTACCCAGTGTCCACCTTTCAATCATGTTATCTAAAAATTTCTTCATCACTCGGATGGTTAGAACTTGGAACAATCAGCTCATCAGCAACAGAGACCATGGTTTTCAGAATACCTGCTGCTGCTGCTGCTGCTGCTAAGTCACTTCAGTCGTGTCCGACTCTGTGTGACCCCATAGACGGCAACCCACCAGGCTACCCCATCCCTGGGATTCTCCAGGCAAGAACACTGGAGTGGGTTGCCATTTCCTTCTCCAATGCATGAAAGTGAAGTTGGTCAGTCGTGTCCGACTCTTCCCAACCCCATGGACTGCAGCCCACCAGGCTCCTCTGTCCATGGGATTTGCCAGGCAAGAGTACTGGAGTGGGGTGCCATCGCCTTCTCCTTCAGAATGCCTAAGTAAAAGTAAATGTATTTACTGTTTGTAGAGCTGTACATGTCACAATGGGGCTTCCCAGGTGGCTCAGTGGTTAGGAATCTGCCTACCACGCAGGAGACATGTGTTCAATCTCTGAGTCAGGAAGATCCCCTGGAGAAGGAACTGGCAACCTACTCCAATATTCTTGCCTGGGAAATGCTATGGACAGAGGAGCCTGCCAGGCTACAGTCCATGGGGTCACAAAAGAGTCAGACATGACTCAGCAACTAAACAACAACAACAAATACAGTAGAATTATGTCACAGTAGAATTATGACCTAGGTTACTTAGTATCTTCATTTTTGAGACAAGGAAACTGAGGCCCATAGTCACATTCTTCCAAGGTCACACTGTGATTTCAGGTGGAGCTGCTGGTGGAGCTGCTGCTGCTACTGCTGCTGCTAAGTCGCTTCAGTCATGTCCCACTCTGTGCGACCCCATAGACGGCAGCCCACCAGGCTCCGCTGTCAATGGGACTCTCCAGGCAAGAACACTGGAGTGGGTTACCATTTCCTTCTCCAATGCATGAAAGTGAAACGTGAAAGTGAAGTCTCTCAGTCGTGTCCGACTCTTAGCGACTCCATGGACTGCAGCCTACCAGGCTCCTGCATCCATGGGATTTTGGAACTCATAGACCCCTTTAAGACAGTGGAATGAGGTGAAAAACGGAGAATGCAGGAGGTGTGGGGTTTGCTCCCAGCTGGACCCAAACACGAGCAATCCACTTCATGCCTCTGAGCCTCGATTCCTGCATCTGTCCAGTGATGATCAGGGTTCCAAGTTCACAGGGTCTGTGGAGCGTCTGTGAGTCAAATGTGTAAATGTGCTTTGTAAATTATAAGCTTTCACATAAATAGAAGGCGGTTTATTCTTCGTTATTTTTATTACCATAAGAGAAATCATGTTGTTCTGCTTGAAACTTGTCCATGGCTCCTCTTTGCGCTTGAAATGGAACCCGTGCTCCTCGTCGGGGGCCCCTGGACCCTGCGTGGTCGGCCCTGCCTTGCCCCCACCTGCTGCCTCAGTCTCCTTTTGTAGAACTCCCCGCCTGCCCTGTGTGCCGGTCCTGACGGCCCTTTCACTGCTCCTAGATGGGCCAGACCCCTCCTACCTCAGGGCCTCCATCCTGTCTGTTCCATCTGCCTGGTACGCTCTGCCCCACATGTGTGGCATGGCTGGGTTCTTTACCTTCAGGCCTTAGCTTAAATGTTACCTCCTCAGGGAAGCCTTTCTGACCACTCTCCCTCAACCCTGAACTGCACTATCTCTATTCTCTCCCTGGAAAGAGCCAGAAGTTGCAATATTTTTATATATTCACTTAAGTTATGGTCTTCTCCTGGAAGGATGCTGGCTCTGTGAACATAAGGACCTTGTTTGTTTTGTTCACTCACAGAGTGTATCATAGTACCTGACACATAGCAGGCACCTAAAGAACTGTCAGATGAATGAATGAATGACTGGGTGAATGATTAGCAGGGGAGCCTGATTGTTTCCCAAATGGCCCCTCTTCCTTATACCTGCTTGTCTTTGTCTTTCAGATATGGAGACATGGTGCCCAAGACGATTGCAGGAAAGATCTTCGGTTCCATCTGCTCGCTGAGTGGTGTCCTCGTCATTGCCCTGCCAGTCCCTGTGATCGTTTCCAACTTCAGCCGGATTTACCACCAGAATCAGAGAGCGGATAAACGCAGGGCACAGAAGGTAAGCCTCAGACCCGGAAGGGGGTAGGCCACACCGAGACGGTGCCCTTGGCCTTTTCCCTTTGCCACACACAGCTCCTGGGAGAATCCCTGCACAGACAGTCTCTGGCTTTGGAAGGTAAGCAGCCCTAGGTGCCTTCCCACCTACCAGCGTCCTGCACGCCAACCACAGTCAGCTGCGCAAGGCCGCAAACTCTCAGTTACCCACAAGCCAGTGTTCTCCTTGTGGATATTCTGTGCAGTTTCCTTGGGCCCTGGCCGCCCCTCCTAGACTGCAGCTACTAACACTGGGCAGTGCCTGGACTCCTCCCTTCCACAGCCAAGAGCTTGCTGGGGAGCATAATCGCTTTTCAGTACCCTATAATAGCCTATACCAAACAGAGTGACAAAAATAAATTTGCTAAAAAGAAAAATGAATACTCTGAAAGGAGAACATTCTGAGGCCACTGAGTTCACGGACAAATTGCACAGCGGGCTTTAGTCACCTCAGGGTATCGTAGGATAGGGCATAGAACTGCCTTTGACAGTTGGGAGACTAAGCGTGGGTCCTGGAAAGGTTTCCAGTGATGTCCAGTGAGCACGCCTTAGGGAGGCTGGGCAGGATGAACAGGATAAGGAAAGATGCCTGAAGGTTTTGGTGCCCAGAGAGAAGCCTTCTTTCCTGACCAGCCTCTACCTCACCCTCTGAGCCAGTTCACCTGCATTTTTTGGACATCTGGCTGGTGAAGGTTCTTGGACCCAGGGAGCAGTTTTTCCCTTCTCTTCTGATCTAGGCTGAAATACTCCCCCTTCAGCAGCATCTAAACCTCCGGGGGCAGGGGCGTG